>JAYRCH010000559.1:0-583039 GCA_037179445.1 Phengaris alcon alcon | reverse complement strand
ATTTTACCAGTTCCAATTTTATAAATCACTAGCGGCCCGTCCCGGCTTCGCACGGGTTGACATAAATAGGTACTGATATTTAAGTTGTAAGCATGCTAAATAAAACGACCATGAATCACTAAATTAAAAAAAAAAATTGTATGCTTATCTTAAAGCCTCCCTGTACACTACGTTGGCTGTGGTATTTGTAGGTGGCAACAAAACGTATTGATTTTCAGGAGATCCTACTCGAGAAAGTGCCACATACAATTGCCCGTGGGAAAAGCACTCTTTCCTTAAGTCGATACCAACTATGGAAAAAGTTTGTCTCTGGGATTTATTTATTGTTAGGGCAAAGGATATTTTTAAAGGGAACTGTAACCTTTTAAAAGATATGGGCAAATCAGTTGGTATCATCGGGATCCGCGGAACATGTGCGAGCTGACCGGCCGCGGAACCCGTAATGATAGTTGCTACAAGTCACATTATCTCTTAATTCTTTGATCAATAGTCTTGTACCATTACACATATTGGGTTAAATTTCTTAAAAGCATAACAGGCGTACCTATTTTTAATTTTAGTTCATGAGGTGGCAAGCCAGCAGGATTAAGAGAATTTAAAAATTCCTGTGGGTAGTGCACTGTATCTTCGATGTTGCACACGGTGTCAACAGATTTGTAACATTTAAAATCACCTGGTACTTTTTCAATAATAATTTTGTTTATCTCATTTACTGAGTCGTTTCTGGGTGACAATATCGCTCTCGAACAGAGCCAATGGAAATTTCTTACTGTAAGATTGTTGATGTCGTGATAGATTGTGTCTATAAGAATTTCTAGACTGTGAACAGTTTGAGCCAATTCAATATCCAACAGTACTTGGGAGCTGTTTGCAATTGGAGTAGTAAATTTTCCGTCTCCTAATTTAAGTATATTTTCTGAGAAATTACCACCGCGGCTATTGCATAAATGTGCTCTCATATTCGTGCGCAAATTGAGTTTTAATTGATAGCCACAAAGGTGATGATTTGAGGCACGCTATAATAACGTTGGCACGTGTACCTTTTGTTACAACTGGTAGAGTTTGGCGAAAGTCTCCAGCGAAAACAAAAGTTACGCCACCCATCATATTGCATGAGTTTCTTATATCTTTTAATGTGCGGTCCACTGCTTCTACATGAGCTCTATGGCTCATGGTGCACTCATCCCAAATAATCAGCGACGTGTCCTGTAAGAGCTTTCCCAGTGGACCATTTTTACGGATTGAACATACAGACTGTTGATCTAAAGAAACAGCCAACGGTAATTTAAATGTAGAGTGAGCCGTTTTCCCATCATTTAATAGGGTTGCAGCAATTCCTGACGATGCCACTGCCAGTGCTTTTCTTCCGGATAATCGTACTTTTGACAATACTAAATTGGCAAGAAAGGTTTTACCCGTGCCACCGGGCGCGTCCAAAAAAAAAGTTGACCACTGTAATTTTCCACACTTTCAATTATAGCATCGTACGCTATTTTTTGATCTGCCACTAACTTGGGTACATTTGAATTGACAAATTCTGACAACTCGTTAACATCATATGTACGGCACGGTATGGCATCAACTACATTTTGTGAGCGATTCGGAGAAGGTAATCCAAAGTCTCTTAAACTTTTGTCATTTAATTCTAAAAGTTTGTTTTCGATTTGTATTAAAGCTTCGTTATATACATCATGATCGGAACCTCGTTCTTGGGCTATATGTCTGATGTCTTCACACAAATCATCTTTAAACGTGTCCCATAATTTGAGAGGTTCCGAGGGAAAACAAAATAATAATATTACCACAAACAACTCTCTCAGCCTTAACGGACATTGAGAAATCGAAGCTTCTCTCAAAGTGGTTTCCCATTGGTTATCATCTTCTAGCAAACCCCTATATCGGCAAGCGGCTTGGTAAGTTTCTTTAACAACTCCGTCAACGGTTTTTAAATCTTGGAACGATGTTGGGCCACGTACATGATGAAGCAGTATCCTGAGATAAAAACACTCTGACTGGGAAGGATGAACGCTGTATACTCTTCCCAGAATATCTTTTTTATACCGGGATGTCGAACTACTTCTTGGCCACGTTTCCTTCTAGAAAATGTATTGTTAGCCCATGTATAATAATGAGAAACTTCGTGATAGAGTAGTGTTTTAGCAAAATCATCACTGCGGCATAGGTCAAAAAACGCCATAAGTGTCGTTTTTGGTGGATTTTGCGCTATATTTTGCATATTTTCCGCTGAGAAGTACACTCGTTGTCCATTCTCTAGGTGTACTGCTAGGTGTACTACGGTAGGGTGTCTGTCATGTATAGGAAACTCTAATATCCTCCACACTGCTTCAGATGTACTTATGTACCGGCCGTTCAAATAATTTTCAACTTCATCGTGAGCTTTTCTGACACTGAAAGTTGCTTGATCCGATCCTTTGTTAATGTATTTACATATGTATTTTATGGCTTGTACGGAATGACAATATTCAACATTAATATGAGCATTAAAAGATTGACATAGTATTGGGGAATATGGAACGATCCATCTGTTGTCTATATTAACCGTACGCCCTCGGACATTCAATGTAGCAATCTGCCCTCCGTTGTTGATCGCGTCGTCGATAAACGGGATACCCATACTCACCGGTCTGGGTTTCAGTCACGAAACGTCGTGGATATTTTTTTGTACATATCCCATTTTTCATGCACGGAGAAGTCAAATTTTCTTGTCCACATAGTCCATGTACCATATTCTTTGTGACTATCTCAAATAATACTGGGTCTTCGTCTTTATTAGGTAGTTCGGCAACTATTATTTCATCAATTTCATCGGGTTGTATTTTTGAGTCCAGCCAAAGTAACATATGACAATGCGGCAATCCTCTTTTTTGCCACTCAACAGTAAGCATATAACATTTAACCGGCCCAAAAATCGCGTCTTTTGTTCATATTTTTATCATTTTCTTCATTTTTAAGTGAAACACTCGAGCTATGATGTCATGCCGGTCGAAAGACCGCTGACCGGGAAAAAGTTCCTGTTTTATTTCTTGCCAATCTGGATTACAGGTGAAAGTGACGAAATATCTGGCCTTCCATAATTGCGCACGTATGTCATTGCATCTTGTGTCTTTTCGTGGAGATACCTTGGAGACCCAGTAAATGATGACGGCAAGATGACATGCTGTCCGATATTAGCTGTAATTACGCTTGCGTCTTGGTTTAAAGCATCCCTTAAATGAATATAGTCATCCGCTCTAAGCTTTTGTTGGTTTCGGCAAATAAAATTTAACCTTTCGGAAATCATCTTCGCCATCATATCCACACAATATTGATTAAACAAATCTTTGTAATAATGGAGTGCATTAAAACAGTTGGCCCTAATGATTAAACGGTATGCATAATATTGCATACATGACACAGTCTTATTTCTTGAGGAATGCTGCTGAGGAATAGTTAAATAACATCCATCGTCTCCTGATGCAAACATCAACGGATATTGTAGCGGATCATATGCACGATGTAATTCCGACACTCGTTTTAGTTGTCCGTCTCTACCGTGCAGGATATCCTTGGGCCCTTTGTCTTCATCGACCAAGAGAACGGCCACTTCATTTATTGAAGGGGCGTTATATCTTCCTCTGTGTTCTGTCTGGGGTGTGCGATCAGAGTAAATGATCAATTTCAAACTCTCGGGGGTATTGAGTTCAATACTATGTTTAAAACTTCGTATGTAAACATTGTGGCTATTCAACATGGTCTGCAATTCTTTTATCAAATCTAGTTTTAGCATGGGGGCCATGTTTGATCGCAATGATAGTTGATCAGCATCGGAAATAAAATATATCTGCAAAAATTGGGGACTTTGTCCTGATGGCGGTAAAAGGCTACCTATGAGATGATAAACTTGTCCTTCCACCTTAAAGGTAGGCATAAAATGTCCCTCCCTAATTTCTTTTGCCCCAAAGGAAGTCATTTAAAAAATGCTATTGTATCTACGTACGTTATTCAAAAAATGCGCGGATAGTGTATGATTATTTGTCAAAAGACTTTTAATTGGTTCTGGTGGCTCATCAATGTTAGGGAGAACAACTTTTCCAGATGCACAGCACATACCTTTCGCTTCCTCAGCCCATTTTTTAGCGAAACATATAGGACAAATCTTATTCATTGCTCCGATTTGGATGCTGTTTTGATGAGCATATTCAATTTGAGGATCGTAACTAAATGCCGACCTATTACTATGAGCTAAAATTCTATTGCGCGTCCTAGCTGTTAACGACCGTTGTCTATCTCGCTGTGTCAGGAGCCGCTGCGAGCGTTCAGTGCTAAATTCCCGTGCACGCGTTCGCGAGTTCCTAGCTCTATTTCCTTCAAGTCGCTGCGAGCTGTTATATACTAGTCCTGTATATAATAGTGCCTAGAGTCAGCCTTTCCTACTGATATATAATCCCTGTAATCGGCCCTGCTAGTTAGTTCATCTCCAGTCCTCATAAAGACAATTCCTCAGTTTTTGAGTATCCGCGCGCGACATTTGCCTTTTGCCAGTAAATTTTTATTTTGTATTCAATTAACTTTTCAGTGTAATAAAAGTTATATTTTTTAAAAAGTGATTTTTAAAATCCCCCATAACAAATTGGTGGCAGCGGTGGGATACCGAGAAAGGTATCCTTGGAAAACGTCTCCGTATCCAGTGTTTCTTTGTGTATTCTAAATTCCAAAATAAGTGGAATTATATATAATATTCAGTGCTATCCTGTGTTAAATTGTGCATAATTAAAATCATCGATAAGTGATCCAGCGATGTTCCTGTTCTTGTTCCTGTTTGTATCCTGCAAGTTGCTGTAAGTCCTAGAAAATAATAACTATAATCATCCTTTGTTGGCGACCGCGAGTGTTAGTGAAAATACGAAATCCTGAATAAAGTGCGTGTAACGATTAAGTTTAGTTAAGTTAGTCTCACTAGTGTTGTTATCGCTTTTAGATAATTCTTAGAATTAGCCAAGAAGCATATCGCATTCGCTGCACTGTGGCCGCCTATTACACCGAAACATTCATTTATAACATTTAATTTTGTAATTATCTAGTAACTATCTGAAAAATGGCTTCACCGCAACCACAACCGCAACCACAACCGCAACCACAACCACAAACACAACCAAAACAAAGATCACAAACACAAATCCAAATCGCGAGAGTAGACCTCGATATAGGAATCTTGTTCAAATTCATAAAACCCTTTGATGGAACAAGGGAAAAATTAAACTCATTCATAGCAAACTGTGATAATGCAATGAAATTAGCGTCAGAAGACCAAAAACATATTTTGTTTAAATTTATTCTCTCACAATTAGAAGGAAAAGCTGAGTCCACATGCTCCATCAAAGAATTTGAATCATGGGATCAATTAAATATTTTTCTTAATACTCAATTTGGGGAAAGAAAACATTATGCCCATTTGTTGACAGATTTACAAGAATGTAGACAATTAAATAATGAACCAGTTAATAAGTTTGCTTTGCGTGTAGAGACTTGTTTGTCTAAATTACTAACAGAAATAACTCTATCAAATAAAAAGAAATCTGAATTGCAGGGTCGTATAAGCGCTATGGAAGATTTAGCCCTACACACATTTTTAATGGGCCTTAAGCCTGAAGTTTCTAATTTAGTGCGCAGTAAAAGTCCGTCTAATCTCAATCAAGCCATTAATGTAGCGCTTTCTGAAGAAGCAATGATAAATCTGTTCAACAAGCGTAATCCGCATCCATCATCCTCGTCTCAGCGTCAATCCTAATCGAATCGCTTCATCCCCAAACCTTCAAATCCTAACCCATTTTATAGGCCTCAGATATCAAAATTTAATGAGCAAAATGTACACAGCCTATTTTGTCGATACTACAAAACCCAGGGACATACCATTGAACAATGTAGAAAACGTGAGTTTAATAACAACAGATATAGAATTAATCAACCATTCCCATCACAACAACGATCTAATCAGGAACACTATAAACCTAGACCCGCGCGTATCAATTATGTTGAGAACAACAACACAAATTATGATGAATCTCAACCATCCACAAGCTTTGACGCTCAGAATAATTATAACGAAAACGATACTTAAAACGAATAAGGGACTCACGAAGGTGTCTCGTGAGACTCAACCAACAACCAACAATATCCTTATCCAACAATGGCACCATTTTTAAATCTTCTAAATCCAAGGACCACACGGGTAACCAGCCCCAAGCAAGTGTCCAATCTTCTAAATCCAAGGACCACACGGGTAACCAGCCCCAAGCAAGTGTCCAATCTTCTAAATCCAAGGACTACACGGGTAACCAGCCCCAAGCAAGTGTCCAATCTTCTAAATCCAAGGACCACACGGGTAACCAGCCCCAAGCAAGTGTCCAATCTTCTAAATCCAAGGACCACACGGGTAACCAGCCCCAAGCAAGTGTCCAATCTTCTAAATCCAAGGACCACACGGGTAACCAGCCCCAAGCAAGTGTCCAATCTTCTAAATCCAAGGACTACACGGGTAACCAGCCCCAAGCAAGAATCCACAAATCCTCAATTCCTAATGAAAATATAAATGAAAAAATTAGTTCAGTATATGAAATACACTGTGCTCCTAATAAAATATCCTTACCTCATATCTCATTGCAAACTTCTGTTTCCAACAAGCCACTTTCACTACTTGTTGATACTGGATCTTCAATTTGTCTTCTTCGAAAGTCTGCAGTTCAATCATATTCTAAGCAAAAACTGCAAAATAATAATATTAGTCTCAAAGGCATTGATAATACTGAAGACTCTGTTCCCACTATAGGAAGCCTGGATATCAACCTCATATTTGGCAAAGAATTAATACCTTTTACATTTCACATAGTAGAAAACATCAACCTCGCGTATGATGGCATAATAGGAACTGATCTATTCAGCAAATATCAATGTTCCATAGATTATAATAGGCAAATATTAAATCTTAGTAAAAATAAAATTAAACTAAAATTCTCAAAACCTATTTATGAAATCCCTCCTCGGTCTGAAATCACTATAGAATGTACTGTAAAAAACCCAGAATTAAAAGAAGGCGCTATCTTAGATCAACATTTGAGTGAAAACTTATTTGTCGCTATCTGTTTAGCTAAAGTAAAAGAAAATAATCGAATCAATTTGACAGTACTCAATACCTCTGAAAAATTAGCTACTCTAAATTCAGATCTTCAACTTATTCTACACCCAATTGATAATACATCCTACCAAATTAATTATTCTAACAAACCTTGCTTAGACAGAACTAATAAAGTTTTAAAATTACTCCGAGTCTCACATTTAAATCATGAAGAATGCAACGCCCTGTATGACACGTGCTCCAAATACTCTGATATTTTCCACTTACCCAATGACATACTCACCTCAACCGATGCCATCCAGCATGAGATACGAACTTCTTCTGACCAGCCTATTAATGTTAAATCCTATAGATTTCCTGAAGTGCACAAACAAGAAGTGAATTCCCAAATCAATAAAATGCTTAACCAGAAAATTATCCAACCTTCACTTTCCCCATGGTCCTCACCAATATGGATAGTTCCAAAGAAAACTGATGCCTCAGGTCAGAAAAAATGGAGAATTGTAATCGATTACCGGCGCCTTAATGACATCACAATAGGAGAAACCTACCCTATTCCTAATATAGTCGAAATCCTTTACCAACTAGGAAACTCAAAATATTTCTCTACCCTAGACTTAGCGTCTGGTTTCCACCAAATCAATATGTCGCCCAAAGACGCGTGCAAAACAGCCTTCAGCGTCCCGCAAGGACATTTCGAGTTCACCAGAATGCCATTCGGCTTAAAAAATGCACCGGAAACCTTCCAAAGACTAATGAATAACGTCCTTACTGGGCTCCAGGGAGAACGTTGTTTTGTTTACCTTGATGACATCGTCATCTATTCCCGCGATCTACCCACTCACATACAAAATTTAACCACCATCTTCGAAAGACTCCGCACTTTCAACCTCAGGTTACAGCCGGACAAGTGTGAATTCCTGAGGAAGGAAATCGGGTATTTCGGACACATCATCACCGAAAATGGTCTGAAACCAGATCCTAATAAAGTGAAATCTGTACAAGAATTTCCAATTCCTAAATGTCCAAAAGATATTAAATCCTTTTTAGGACTTATTTCTTACTATAGACGCTTTATTCCCGATTTTTCTAAAACTTCAAAACCCCTTACCTCACTTCTAAAAAGGACATTCCCTTTGAATGGACCAACGAATATCAGTTATCCTTTGAAACATTAAAAAACAAACTTTTAACTGCTCCTGTTCTTATATATCCAGATTTTACAAAACCTTTCAATCTCACTTGTGACGCCTCTAATTACGCAATATCTTCTATTCTGTCTCAAGGTCCTGTTGGCAAAGACCATCCTATAGCCTACTCCTCAAGGACACTGAATAAATGTGAAACTAATTATAGTACAACAGAAAAAGAATTGTTGGCTATAGTCTGGGGTTGCAAAACTTTCAGACCATATTTGTTCGGTCGAAAATTCACCATCATAACCGATCACCGTCCATTAAAGTGGTTATTTAATCATACTGATCCAAGCAGCAAATTGCAACGTTGGCGTCTCCAACTCCTAGAATATGAGTATGATATTGTATATCGAACAGGAAAATTAAATTCAGCAGCAGACGCATTATCCAGGTATCCTGTAAATCCCGTTCAACCCGAAAACGCTGACTCATTGCATCCAAATCCTACCGAAATCGATCCAGATAACATAGATAAAGACTTAATGGATCTTCTCATATCTCCTCCTTCCTTTCATTCTGATGAACTTATAAATATAGATGACTTGCAATTCAATTCGGCAGACCCTTTACTTACCGAACCCTTAAATGATGTAGAGCCAGAACCGCAGCCATCGACAAGTTGGCAAAATATAAATGTCCCTGTACCTTCCAATGATGACATGGTTACACCTCATCCCGCGTTGGTTGAGTCTCCGCCGGCACCCCATGAATCTGAAACAGAAAACAATGTTATTATAAATGATAACAATACACCTTCAACTGATACTTACGCCAAATTCTTAAAAACTCCGTCATATGTAAAATATGATACTGATATAGTTGAACATAATGATAGTATAATTAAAAGTCAACATAAAGTAATAATAATACCTACGTCACTCGATCTCGACGAAGCTAACCCGTATGTAGAAGAAATCCTTGCAAATTACGCAGACTCTGAAACATTAATAAATTCAGAGAAAGAATTATTTACTTATAAATCCATTAATCTAACCAACTAAAAATACTACTTCTTATTTTATAAAGTTCACCACTTTGATACATGCTCCTATAAAGAAATGTTTGAATCCTTATGCAATCTTCGAAATCATTTAACATCCAAGGATGAACATATCGACAAAATAAGTATTACGGATTTTAAGAATCCTTTTGACAAACACATATATATAAAAATTTATACAATGCTAGCTCATCTATTTCATAACACCGGTATCCAGATTAACATTTATCGTAATAAAATATATTATCCCAGTCCTTCTGAAGTCCTGAACATTCTTCGTGAAAACCATGATATACCAATAGCCGGACATCTTGGTTTTAATAGAATGTATAATAAGATCCGTGAATATATTATTGGAAAAATATGCGGAGTGACATTGAAAATTATGTAAAGAATTGTACGTCTTGTCAAACAAACAAAGCTCTTAGGAAAATTAACCGAGCTCCAATGCAAATAACTTCAACTTCCACTTCCCCCTTTGAAAGACTATCCTTGGATATAGTAGGTCCTCTCCCCGAATCCGGTACAGCTAAACTTAAATACATACTTACCAAATATTCAACAGCTTATCCTATTCGCAGTACTACCGCTGAAGAGACCAGTGATTGCCTCATTCATTTTATTTCTTTATTTGGTATCCCAAAAACTATATTGACTGATCAGGGAACCAATTTCACATCAGATATGTTTAAGGAGACTTGTAAATTTCTTAAAATTAAGCAGCTGTGGTCTTCTCCCTACCACCCACAAACACAAGGGGCATTAGAAAGAAGCCATTCAACATTAAAAGAATATTTAAAATCCTATATATCTGAAACGCAAGACAACTGGCCTAAGTATGTATACACGGCAATGCTGGCATATAACACAGCTACACACTCAACAACAAATTATACTCCTTATGAGTTAGTTTTTGGCCATAAAGCTGTCCTTCCTAATTCCCTCTATGAACCGGCTCCAAACGCTACTTACTCAGATTATATTAGAATGCTACAGCACCGCCTGAAAATCACGCGAGACAAAGCTATTGAACATATAAATAAATCTAAAGAATCTTCAAAAAATTATTACGACTCGCACTCTCGGCCTATGAGTTATCATACTGGTGATTATGTATACTTAAAAAACCATCTCCGTATGCGCAAAGCCCTCTCGCCTATTTGGAAGGGCCCGTACAAAGTAATTAAAATAAATGGTAGAAATAGTCTTACCTTATTAATAAATAGAAGACACGTCACTCATCATTTTGATGAAGTTAAGTTAGCTCGTCGTGGCGATTCTTAGTTAAGTTATATTAAATGTTAAGCAAATAATAAGATTTAGATATTTACGGTATTATTACTTGTTCTTTACAGTTTCAAAAGCTCTGCACAGGAGACATTCATCGATACCTCAATGAATTCTTCTGGGATATATTTTGATCCAATCGGGTCACTCAGAATCATAGACGGACACCTTAACGTTGTGATACCCATAGATATTTCCTTCATACAGCCACATATCAAAAACTTGAACGGTGTAATAGGTAGCTCAATGACGTTATGTAAACAAAGTACTCTCTATGCAGATATTGAATGTCATAACTTACTAGAACCATTGTCTGTTAGACTAAACAAAATAATTCGCGACTTTGATTCAATTTCTCATTTAATAGAAATTAGATCTAAAAGATCCGCGTGGTTTGGCGGAATTGGCACAATATTCAAACACTTATTCGGTACCATGGACGAGGACGATGCTCTTCGTTATAATACAGCTATTCAAATTATTGAACGCGATCAAACCAAATTATCTCAATTAGTAAAACAAAATATTCTGGTCACTACCTCGACCCTTTCATCTTTAAATGATGTTATAAAGAAAATGAGCGTCAACGAACAACATATAAGTAAGATTGTTCAGGTTCTCACTCTTGCTCAACAAAACATAACAACTGTGTCAAATAATTTAGTAGTAAGGTCTTATTTTAATCAACTATTAAATACTTTAGAGAGTAGTATGTTAACATTATCATTTAAGTTAGAAGATATTATTAACGCAATTATGTTTAGTAAATCAAATGTTTTGTATCCTTCCATAATAACTCCGTCTCAATTGTTTACGGAACTTGTCGAAAATTACAGATTTTTAGCTGACTACCATCAGCTCCCTGTAACCCTATCTATAGAAAATATATATACATTGTTAAGTATATGCGAAATTGCTTCTTACTACAGTAATAATAAGATAGTATTTGTGTTAAGTATACCGCTTGTGAATTTAAGGAACTATTATCTATATCATAATATTCCCTACCCTGTAGTAGTGGTTAACGATACATATAGTGCAATAGTACCAACTACTAAATACATAGCATTAAGTAGAGATAGGACCTTTTATTGTAAGCTGGATAGTTTAAGTAGTTGTAAGTCTCTGTATGATTCAAACTATATCTGTAACGATGTTGATGTTTATTCTAGCTCAACATCCCCCATCTGCGAAACAGAAATCAGTGTAAAACCTTTAAAGGCCGTGCCCTCTATCTGTGAAACAAAGTTTTTTGTGGGTTTTCTAGACATCTTTCACCGTTTATCGAATAATAAATTTTTATATGTCAATACAAATCCAACAAAATTATCCATAGATTGCAAAGATTCTGTTACTTCCGAAATCATTTTATTTGGAACAGGCATATTTAATTTACCGGAAAACTGTGTAGCCTTTATAAGAGACCTTAAATTAATACCAAAAAATTCTCAAACAATTAAAATACAACCAATTATTATCGACTTTAGTTTGTTAAATGATACCTGCTGTAATTCAGAAATGTTAAACAAAATAAAACCATTTGTCCCAACATTAAACCTAACTAATGTTAATATTGACTTAATTAAAACACATAAAAATATAGAAATAAATCAGGATATTATAAAGAATTTAAATAAAATAATTGAAAAACCCCATATTGTTTTATATGGGCAGTATTACTCTTATTCGACAATTGTAACAATTTGCCTTATAATAATTTTTATTTTAATTATTACATATCGTAAATTTGTAAGGCCAGGCACATGTCGATTAATTTTAAATAAACGTAATATTAAAATAAATAAGACTGAAGAATTTTCTGAAATCCCACCTGAATCCCATATTGAAATCCCACTAGAAACTATAAATGAAATTCCACTTCCTAAAATCCGCTCTACTCTCCTATAAACTTAACCCATATGGGATAAGTTTATTTCCAACCCCGGGGGCTGTTATATACTAGTCCTGTATATAATAGTGCCTAGAGTCAGCCTTTCCTACAGATATATAATCCCTGTAATCGGCCCTGCTAGTTAGTTCATCTCCAGTCCTCATAAAGACAATTCCTCAGTTTTTGAGTATCCGCGCGCGACATTTGCCTTTTGCCAGTAAATTTTTATTTTGTATTCAATTAACTTTTCAGTGTAATAAAAGTTATATTTTTTAAAAAGTGATTTTTAAAATCCCCCATAACAGAGCGCTCGGCGCTTGACTGTCGTTCGTATAACTGCGACGATCTTGCATTTTGTTCTGCAAGACGAACTGAACGTTCGACGCTAGATTCTCTGGCTCGCGATTGGGACGCGTACACTCTCATACTTTCCAGACGATCTGCATTTTCAGAAGAAGACTCTCCAATACGACGAACTTTTGCTAATCTCGCTTGGGAAATATTCTTAGATAGCTGCGACCTTCTTCTTCTAGGCATATTGCTATGAAGGATATTTATTTTAAATCAGAGAAATTAAGAATTAAGAATAAACTAATAATAATAATAATAATAAAGAAATTATTCAAGTTCAAAGAGATAGTTCTGAAAAGAACTTTGACAAATATTATGAAAAAGTGTGATTCCTAATACTAAAACTAAGTAGCTCTGAAAAGAACTTTTTAAGTGAAGCATAAAAATGTGTTAAAAAAACTCGAAATATTCAATGTCGCTTGCGTCCACTGCGTAAGGAGCCGACCGCGCGAATGAGCCGCGCGGCTACCTAGTTCATAATGGTGCACCCCCTTCTCCCGCACTGCCCCTCTCTCGTCGAGTTAGTTACTCGATGCGCTGCGTGGCGGCCGCCGCCGGCATGTATTTTTATTTTAATTTCATGATATCTTTGGAATGGAATGTCCGATTTCAATAATCCTGAATATTAAATTATTTATTTGGATAAAAATTTATAAATGATATGGATAACACGGTCTGATTTTAATCGGCATTTCTATCAATTTGTTAAATGTAAAAAAGTAGTTATAGTGACCTAACTACAATAGTTAGACATATGGTCTCGCGAAGTTTTTTGTAGATATTGATATATTCTATAATATTGTCGAACATATTTTTGTCCTATCGTTAATACTCTTCGCAGCGTATGCGATGAAAGACATTTTATGGCAATTTTTTTTACACCTTCGGTTGGTTTTAATAGGAATTTCTAAAGATTTCTATAGTAATCTAGTACTAAATATAGCCTATGTTACTCAGTGATAATGTAGCTTTCTAATGAAAAAAGAATTATTAAAATCGGTCCAGTACTTTTTGAGTTTATTCGTTACATACAAAAATACAAATCTTTCCTCTTTATAATATTAGTGTAGATAATAACGTAACCTGCGAACTCTACAATAAAAATATAGACTTTTTATAGAATTTTGTTTCTAGAAGGCTCGAGACTTTGAAATGGCTGGCCATAAAATTAGCAGCGGAGTTAACATAACTAAATTTTGGATGCTGTACGTATCTAAGAGTTTTCACACGTTGAAAATCATTATCTGAGCGCAGCGGGCCAGATAGTTATAAAAATATAATACCGGTCCCTATTTATTAAAACATTATAATAATATTATTTAGTTATCTGCAAAACTTACAGTAAAATATATAGGTACTTCAAGTATTTAGTAGCGAGCGAAGCGAGCAAACCGAAAATATCAACAGCGCAGTAACGCGAGAGAGAGAGAGATAATTAAAAATAAAATATAATAGATATGAATTAAAATTTTAGATTCTGTCCATACTAAAAGACTAAGTTACTTAGAAATCATTACTTGCACGTTAAAAACACTGAGTGTTAATAAATTTATATAGATGATAGTGGCGGGCCTGATATTTTTTTATCTTAGACACAAAATATTATCCATAAGCTTTCTACGTGTTTCTCAAGTTTCTGTGTTCATGGGCTTTATAATGATATTATGATTATTTATCGGGAAGTTCGGGCTATGAGTGAAGACTGTATAAAGCTGGGACTATATTACCGGAATCTTACCGACCGGAAAAAATTCAGAGCATTGAAAATATAACTATGGACCTATAAAATAGAGCATAAAATCAAACACACAGTTTGACATTGACATTTGACTCAGCACTCTGTATTATTTTCAACTCTATTGTATGAGTCCAGAGTTTTTTCTGACACACGTTTGGGGGCCCCTGTAGCCCGGGGGCCCTATAGAATTGATACGGCTGATACAACGCTAGCTACGCCCTTGCTGAAGAATTTAGCAGTGAGTGTGTGCTCGGTGTCCCTCTCAACCAGCTCAACCTGCAAGTCTAGTAAGTCCCAATGTCCTAGTTCGCACTAAGCTAGAAATTTAGAATGGTTCTAAGGTTCTGATGTACTATTGATTCTGTTGTTCACTGTTAGTCTTTCAAAACACCTGTTAATTGTGCTTAAACCGTGTTAAACTGTAGTGCGAAGCAAAAAGTTCGTACAAAATTACTCTCTATTTTAAAATATTATAATACCTATAATTGCGAAATGGACATAAGGAAAACGGTCTAGGGATATAAATGCATAATATCTATTATCTACTTATATTGGACGATCTCTGTGGACCGTGGTTAGCAAGTCGGTGCTGAAGCCGGAGGCCGTGGGTTCGAACAAAAAGTTTTCTGTGTTCCTGGGTCATGGATGTGTATTAAATTAAATATGTGTATAATATAATCCCAAATATAATATTGACGTGGTGTGAAGCGTCCATAGATGTTATTATTACAATATGATTATGCCTATTATTATAATTTACCGATCAGCGGCGTATAGAACGCGATATTATAAGTAGACGAGCGTCTCTTCAGGTCTATATTCACTATAATGCGGTCGCTCTGCACAGCATTGATCTCCTCTTGCACGGGGAACATCATCGTCCACACTGTACTGTTGACCACCAACGGCTGCGAAGTGACCTCCCACGCGTTGACCACGGGGGTTTGTAGCTCTGAAAACTGCGAGAAAACAATATTTAGTCAATGGTCACTGTGTCTTTCCAAGTTAGAAAATGTGTTGAACCGTGTTATAGCACCTGAGGGCTTAGCCCACATACCATCGTTAATTACAATGACGATGTTCGAAATTGAAAATGTATGGGATAGACATAACGTTCGCTGAAGTGACATAGCGCTAGACCTAGAGGATTCAATCAAAAGGGGTCGGCCCTTTTCCTAATACCGGTATTTCGGGATTATTAGTATCGAACGGAAATGAACAAAGTGAGTAAGCCATGTCAATTTTTTTTATTTCTCTTCTATTTAACTTTACAAAGATCACGGAGCTGATATTTAGTTAACCCATTTCATCTGATAGCATGTATCTTAATTTGTTCTGGAAGCTATACTTAAGCTATAATGTTTTTTGTGAAAATTTTTATCTTCGTGGTCGTAACAATTATTGCCATACGTGGACTTACTTACGCTTTTCAAATCTTTGTCGTTTTTGTCCATGATTTAAAAAAATAGACTGTCGTGCACCTCCCACGGCTCCAATATAATTGTACATGTATATTCGTCTTGTGGCCATCTGTGCATGAAAAAAACAGCACAAAATAATATTACTTACCATAAGAGTCCTTAAAATTTTAATACTTATGAAAAAATGTTAAGTAAAATTATCATTTATGCGTTTAACCACAGACTTGGCTTTTTGCATGTTTTTGGTACACTTATTGTAGACTGTCTGGAAGAAAAAAATTGTACTTAGTTAACTTCTTCACGACAATTAGTGACAAAGCCTCGCACTCAGCACATAGTTCGCGAGTCAGCGCGTTCACCGAACCGAGATTATATCGAAAATACTTGAGAGACTTGGGCTTCTGATTCTGAATAGAGTATACTGAGTAGTGAGTACATCTTAGTGTTAGTTAGTACAGTTACTTATAAATCAGTCCTTTCTCGCCCGCGCACCAGGTTTTCACAGACACCCGCAGGTGCAGGGTCGCTTCCCCGCTATGTACGATTTTCACGAGCTCTGAAATTTTCACGTCCATGCCACTGAAATCTTCGAAACTGAAACAACGTACGACATTTTATTACTTATGAGCATTAGAGCATGAGGCTCAGAATTTTAACGGCCTTTCGGAGCATATGCTCCGGAAGTTCCAGTCTTAGGGGGAACGCATAGGCTGTCACCTCGGCTGTCTCTTAATTTTAAGCACAGTTTCAGTATTCAGCTAATTACAGTCAAGCATACTTCTTAGTGAGTAGTGAGACTATATTTTAGTCCCTTACACATATAAAACTGGAGTCCAGATTTGGCCCTGTCGTAAATTGAGGTAGGTCGTGCCGTTGAACTTATTGGGGTTCCACGCCAGGCTGTTGTCCATCCATTTCTGTAAAAAAAAACGCCTGGTAAGCAAAACTATCAACCACGAATCAATATGAATTAGTCGGAAGTTTGTTTGTGATAGAACTTTTTTTTCAAAGGGACTGGATACATATGAAGTGTACATAATAATATGCTCAGTTGATTTGGCGTATCGTACGTAGACTTCACATGTCTCTATCCTGCTCCTTATTTAAACGGAATAAGGGAGGTGTTCGCCTACCTGGCTTGTCATTCTCCGCTAAAGATTCTTTATTTTTCAAAAGATAATTACTTATAAGAAATACAATTTGTAGCTTAATATAAGTAGTACAATAACTATGTAAACAGCATTTATTTTTCGTTTCTAATAAAAGTGCCTTTACCAATAAAATGCAACAAGAAGTCCAGCTCATCAATGGAAGTGGACGCGTTGGCGGTTTACGACAGCAGCAGTCGGTTGCAGTTGTGAGGACATCATACACGCTAGTCATCTGCAGCCCGAGTTGACCTCGGATATGCTGTGGTCGGGTTACCAGAACAACGTTAACGTCTGCCTTCGACTGCCGTTGACACCAAGTTGACGATATCAGCCGTCGAAAGTCAACGTCGGTTGCAGTTGTGCTACGCATAGCAGTGTCGCCCGTAAGAACTCTTACCAATAGTATAGATGCTCCAAAATGTAACACGGAGTCCAGCTCATCATACGACACGCTGGTTATCTGCAACCCGACATCCACGTTGACCTCCGCCGCGGGGGGTATGCTGGGGTCACGGTACCAGAACAACGTGCGCAGCAGGTTCTCGTAGTTGGATATCTTACGTTCTACCGGCTTGGAGTCTGCAATAGAAGTTATCATAATTAATCTAAGCTTGGAATCTGAAAGCAGTCGCTTGTCGATTAAGATCGTTGCTTGTCGTGAATAACTATATAAGTTAATAATATTTGGCAATTGTTGGTGGGGGTTAGAAGTTATCGGTGGTGCATGTCCAAGAATTCAAATGTCGCGGTCGTACTTTATCCCTAATCTAACGCTTGGCAAAAATCCAACGGGACGTTGTTCTGAATCCTGATAGATAGTAGGTACGCCGTACACCTGTTAAAATGATTATGCACTAATCAATTTATTTTATGTATAGCGATGCTTCACATCGCAATTTATAAATTAGGTATGTAGGGTATGTATTAATTCAGACCCTAAACTATTAGGTCATTACCTATGAAATTGCCGTTTTGTATGAAAAAATTTAAACTAATTTTTTCACGTATTTTTTATTTATATTAATTGAAGTAATCACCCATGCAATCAATGCATCTTTGCCAACGCAGTGGCAGTTCTTCTGAATTTTGAATTCTGAAAAAAAACCCTTCTTATAGAAATCAGCTGGACGGGAGGCAACAAATTCTTCAAAGGCATTTTGTACTGCCTCTCGGGTATTGAATTTTTTTCCCGCCAAGAAGTTATCCAAATTCTGGAAAAAGTAGTAGTCTGTAGGCGCAAGGTCCGTCCGTCATCCGCCCTACTCACCAGGAGTAGGGCGGATGACGGAGAGCTTCCAACCCCAGTTCTTGCAACTTGGAGACCGTCTGCTGTGCAGTTTGAGGTCGCGCGTTGTCGTGCAGGAGCAGCGGAGACGAGCGATTGACCAATGCTGGTTGGAGATGTGCCAGATTCTCCATCATTGTGTTCAGTTCTTCACAGTACACATCTGCAGTAATCCTCACCATGTTTGGTAAGAAGCTGTGATAAATCACACCAGCGCTAGACCACCAAACAGTGACCATCACTTTTCTAGGGGTAAGTTTTCATTTAGGGCATTGTTTAGGTGCTGAACCAGGGTCCAACCAACTTTCTGAGCGCTTGCGGTTATCAAACAGAATCCATTTTTCATCGCAGGTAACAATGTGTTTCAAAATTCCTTCATTTGTGTGTCTGTTGAGCAGTGCAAGGCACGTCTCGACGCGTACTTCGCGCTGGCGATCATTGACTTTGTGGGGCACCCATTTGTCAAGCTTTTTTACCTTGCCGATTTGACGCAAATGGACCAATATTGTTTTGACGCTAACGTCGAAAGCTGCTGCTAATTCAGCGGTAGATTGTGTATCATCAGCTTCCACAATCGCCTTTAATTCGTCATCGTCGACCAAAGTATTCGGATAACCGCGAGGTTCATTTTTCAGGTCGAAATTTCCAGAACGGAAGCGAGCAAATCAATAACAGGTGGTACGTTGGTTTGTAGTGTTAGTTCCGTAAACGTCGTTGATGTTGCGTGCCGCTTGTGCCGCGTTGCTGCCACGACGGTACTTATATTCCTTAATTACTCGAATTTTTAACGTATCCATGATGACGAAAAATATTGAAATGCGATGAAAATGTAACACTAATCAATAAACAAATGACTACTTTTGGAAAAATAATTCCATGTTTTTAAAATAAAATTAATTTGAAATTAGAATTCTTAGCCAAACAAAAATTATTTTGATTTGAAATGGCCAGTACTGCAGAACGGCAATTTCATAGGTAAAGACCTATTATTACCATACCTCATTAAAATCCGTTCAGTAGTTATTGCGTGAAAGAGTAACAAACATCTAAACATTTATACATAAAAACTTTCGCGTTTATAATATGGGTAAGCGGGACAGCGAGCAGACGTATTACCAGATGGAACCACCCACAGCCCATTAAAAAAGTAAATGAATACCATAAAACATCAAAATCTGTGATCTCAATATCAAAAAGCAATACCATCAGTAGTATTATCTCCCGGCGCGGGACAGTCGTACAGGAACTTGGCCTCCACGCCGTTCCACGCGGCAAAGCTAAAGTAGTTGACTGTGAGTGGGTCGTGGTCCATGTAGCTCAGTACGGGCAGCGCGTCGCCTTCTCTACCGAACTCTACCACGCTGTCTGAGGGTTAGATGATAATATCATGCTGGTGTCTTGGCTTATAATCATATACATAATCATTACTCATTGGTGTCACTCACGTGGTATAAATTACTAGTAAGTGTTTTTTTAATCAAGCAACGAGCAGCTGGATCACCTCATGGTAAGCGATTACCGCTTACCATGGATACTCTTAACACCAGAGAGAGTACACTTGTAACTCGTCTGGTGCTGCGCACTTGCGTTCCTCGTTCTAAATAATAAGGCCGTCCGCCGTCGTATTTATCCGGTCAAGCCGACTAGTTCATGCCAAATCATGGCTCACACAAATTAGTACCTACCCAATGATTTCAAAACTAAGGATGGGCTATGTACATGTCACAGAACAAATCTTTATACAAGAAATAGTTACGCCATCTTGATTTCACCATACCTCAAATGTCAGCCATCTTGGTTTCACCATATCATCAAACGCCAAAATGGCCCCAAATAACCCTAAAAGTGGGCCATTTAAGTGGGGACAATTTTTGCCTCAACATGCCTTGTATATAATACGTCTATCTACCTACCTAATGGGTAGACGTCAGCAACCTTATTGATGTAATACGGTACCTATTTACCTTCTGTAATTCTGATGTAAAATGGCCTGAAGTCAATAGGTGACAGTATTCCAAGAGTCTTCGCGGACGTTTTTGCATTCTTCCTCACGTTGCGCCGAAGCTCCGTGAACTTGTTGGCGCCTCCACCGACAACTGAAGAAAAAAAAATCAAATTTTATTATCTATTTATTGGGTGTTTTCCATTTAGAGAAAACCCCCTGTGTTTGAAACTTTGTCGCACTCTGTCGATTAATTTTCTAATGGCCCATTTCAATAACCTATCTACCAATAACTATTTGTTAGAAACGGCAAATTTGTATCGCAAAAAACCCGTCAAATGATTGAATGACGACTTTTTTAACAAATAGTTATAGATAGATAGGTTATTGAAACGGGCCGTATCTCGAACACTAAGTACCTAAGACATTGGCGGCTGTGTTGCACTGGGAAAAAAAATCTGCGTATAATGACCACACTCTCCATAACCAAAAATTTTGCACACTAACATAAGAAGTATTAACTGCAATTTTGATAATCTAACAATACTATTGAGTAGGCTTACATATATACCTGATATTATTGTTTTAACTGAATGCTGGCTGAGTAAATGTCTTAATATTCCCCTGTTGAATGGCTACCGTCACCATGCATCTACATATGATAATCAAAATGATGGTGTCGTTGCCTATGTCAAGAACTCCTTCGAATGTACTGTAGAGATCCCAACTTTAAATGACTCTAACTGTGTCCTTATAAAACATTTGAACAAGACTGCACTTATTAATATATACCGCTCTCCTTTTAACAGAGATGTTAACCCCTTCTTAGAAAGTCTTAAAAACTTATTAGGCAATCTAACACAATATAAATCTGTTGCAATAATTGGCGATCTTAATATTAATATAGCTCCGGATAGTACTGACCCCAATAAAGACAGTTATCTTGACATTACTGCTTCTCATGCTATGCTTTCTGCTCATAATTTTCCTACTAGACTGACCAGATGTCTTGATCATGTCATTCTACGTACTCCTACTATTACTACTACCCTGGTGCTTGACTCACCTATCACGGATCACACGCCTATTGTTGTCTTCAGTTCCCTGCAAATGATACCCAAGCGTTCAAATATTCGCACCACTAAGGTGGATATACCGGCTGCTGTTGAATGTATTACTAAGACAGATTTGAAAGTCGTATGTGATTTAAAAGACGCAAACGAAGTTGCTGAGCGTCTTGTCTCTGTCTTTTCATCTGCCGTCAAAACAAATTCGCGTGTTGTATCAATATCCAGTAGTAAGCGAATCATTAAGCCATGGGTTACACCCGGGCTTCTGCGATGCATAAGGCATAGGGATAAACTATATCGCACTCATAAGAAAGATCCTGATAACTTGACAAAAAAGTAGTATTTGGTCGATATCGAAATTTTTGCAACAATCTCCTAAAAAAAGTCAAGTGTGAGTATGAGCGTCTCGAATTTCAAAAGGTCAAAAATAGTACCAAAAATACATGGCAACTATTAAAACAAGTTGCAAATTTAGACCAAGGTAGATCGTCACCGTCAGAATTGTTGAACCGTTGTGGAGATCCAGCTCTATCCGTTAACTTTATAAATGAATACTTTGCAAATATAGGGGAAAAATTGGCATCTAAAATTAAGCAATCGGAGCTGTACACGTCTCTTCAAAATCGTAGACAATCTGTTTTTTCCAGTAACCCAACATCTCACTCTATGGTTTTGCATGAGGTCACTAATGCTGAGGTTGATAATATAATTAGTAATCTTAAAAACAAATGTGTTTTTTCCAGTAACCCAACATCTCACTCTATGGTTTTGCATGAGGTCACTAATGCTGAGGTTGATAATATAATTAGTAATCTTAAAAACAAATGTGCTACTGGATTTGATGCTATTAGCTCTACATTAATAAAGGCTTCCAGGCCTGTCATAGTCCCTCTACTTGTATACCTCTTTAATTGATGTTTTTCGGTAGGAGTTTTTCCTGACATCTTTAAGACTGCAGTTGTTCATCCAGTCTACAAGTCTGGCGATCGTGGTAGTGTCGAAAACTATAGACCTATATCTATATTATCTACTTTCTCCAAAATTTTCGAAAAGGTTATTAATAACAGGCTCACCAAATATCTTACTAAATTCAAAATTTTATCTAATAATCAGTTTGGCTTCAGACATGGAACATCCACCGAAGACGCAGTCGTTGAACTAACAGAAACAATTAATCACTAACTAAATAACAAACACAAAACTATTGGCATATTTTTAGATTTATTCAAAGCTTTTGACACTATCGCGGTCCCCACATTACTCTTGAAACTGGAACGTATTGGTATTCGTGGCTTGGTCTTGCAGCTTTTCCAAAGCTACTTATCTAACCGTAGGCAATTAGTTCAAATTGATAAATACCTGAGTAAAGAGTGTTCTATAGACGTGGGCGTCCCTCAGGGAAGTGTACTGGGCCCAACTCTCTATCTTATATACGTGAACGAGCTGTGTCAACTACCATTATCGCATAGCAAAATTATCTCATATGCAGATGACACAGCTCTTATAGTTTACGGAAAAGATTGGTATGATGCTCGTCACAATGCTGAGACAGCATTGAAAACTATCATGCACTGGTTGGTTGAAAATACTTTAACATTAAATGTCGGTAAAACTAAATTTATTACCTTTTCCTACACTAAAGCGTGTCAGCCAACGGGTCCAATTGACGTTTACGCTCACAACTGCCACAGCTCGGGCTTACCGTCAAATTGTAACTGTCCCTCACTTGAACGTACAGAAGCTATCAAATACCTAGGTGTCATTGTTGATAACTACCTGCGATGGAAGCCACACATTGAGTCTGTCACCGCGCGATTAGGGAAATTAACCTATGTGTTTAAAAAACTTAGAACTGTTGTAGAATTTGAAACCTTAAAAACAATATATTTTGCACTAGGGCAGTCGAATATAGGATACTGTATATTGGCTAGGGGTGCTATACACAAGACCACAATGCTTAAAGTTGAGCGAGGACAAATGGCCATTTTGAAGGTCCTCGCCAGAAAACCGACGCTTTTTCCCACTAGGGAACTCTTTGCCATCTGGCAGGTATTATCGTCGAGACAGTTGTACATTCTCCGCACTATACAAAAGAAACATTGTCAACTAGTATACGACCCCAGTTTATACCAAAACAAACGCCGGTTTGATAGAGTTTGTGAGGTGCTGGCTCAAGAAACAGATGCAGCCAGTAGGCATTTTAAATACATCAGCCCCTTATTATATAATAAAGTAAATAAAATACTAAATATATACTGCTTGTCTGGATACTAGCTAAAAAAATGTTTAGATAAATGGTTGAAATCTTTAAGCTATGAGGAGACAGAAAAACTTATGGTTGTATAAATATGTTCTTCGGACTTCACCCACACATGCATAACTCTCATAAGCACAGTTTATGCACAAACGCCGAACGCCGTGAAAATATTAAAGCCGAACTAGTAAGAGACGTCACTTCACGTCACGACGAAAACTTTGGCTATATGCACAAATTTCTGAAGTCTCGTAATTTTGCGCGTTTATGTTGATACATACATAGTAAATATCTTTGTGTTTGATGTCAGTAAATTAATTATGTAGATTTTATACTCTAATGTTTAAAAAAAAAAAAAACTACAACATTTTTGTGACCTTGAAATGCATATAATTACAGAACTACACATACAACCCTAATTATTTTTACATTTATCAAGTTGTAATACCTTATTATTACTTAATTTATCTTAAAACAACTAAATTTATACATGTTGTCTAATATCCAATTTTGCACCTCCACTAGATCCACTAACTGATGATCTAAAGACGATAAGAAAAATGTAATTTTTATTGAGTTTGGTTTATCATTTGTAAATGCTGTTTTTGATTTTCTTTCTGTTGCCCTGTCACGCAAATGGGATACATGAAAGTGTTAATGATGTACAATAGCATAGTATTGTGAAAGGCATTGGTAGCTGCGCTGCAGTTTTTCACTTTTGCAGCTGCCGGTGTCTTACTTTAACTCTATTGATACTGGTCTGTTGTCTTCGTTTGTATATTTTATTTTATCAAATATCAAATATTATTAACTAAATGAGGGTGTTTAACTTTCTTCTGCTTTTAGGGGGCAGACCCAACGCACACAAAGCGTCAACTGGTGGCGTAAGTGGTATTATAAACGGTCAATAAAAATTCTTTTCTGGCACCAGGCAGCGCTTGGTAGCCCGACGCGACGGTCCTTGTCGTGTCAAAAAGCTGTCAGATGTCATGAATTTAAAAACCCTCATTTAACACGTAAAACATTTTTTCACAGTGCAACAGTGTTTAAGCTGTGTCGGCTTTTGTTTCTAACATGGAGAATAGAGATAAGGGGGACAATCTCTCTAAGGCAGAAAAGCTAAAAAGTGTCCGATAAAAGTAATTAAATAATGGTTCCAAAACTGGCCATAATGGCGCTAGAGTTGCAAGGGTGTGTAATATGTAGTTAGCAATAAGAGATGAAGTAAAGTGACTTGAGTTTAGTTATTTAAAATTTTTGACGACTTTAGTAGATTAAAAGTAGTTAATTCAGTAAATCATGAAAATTCTAATTACTCGTATAGTCGAAAATATTTTTATATATAAAACCGAAGAAGATGTTTAGATTTAATTATCCGTTTAAATTTTGCCGCTTTACACCCTTCCGTCTGTAGCGCCCCCTATTTAACGCTATTTTACGGACACTTTTCATGTATGGAGATGGTACTCCTTTACTCTATTCTCCATGGTTTCTAAATGGAAAACGCTCATTAGTTATTACACAGTTACCATACTCAAACTTCTTGCACTTTTTCCACTTTTATGGTATTAATGTAAAAAATATTAAATTACACAACCGGTTTCGACAAAATCATCATCAGGTGTAGGCACAGTAAATACAATTTACTTGTTTACTGTAGCGTAGACTGTAGATAGATTTAAAATTATAAATTTGTAAACAGTGAGCAAATTAGGAATGTTACTAGAATTGTAAAATCTTTTAAAATATTGTTGTCGTAAAGCTTTTACGAACAGATACACATACACTAGTTTTTGTTTAAAATTCCTAGTACTAAGTTATGATTTTACATGCATTCAAAGTTCGGCCTGTTCCGTTCCGCTTGTTTGTTAAAGTGTAAAAATGCACTTAGCATAAATCGGTAGTGAATACGGAAAAAAATCCGAATTGTAGTCCATTTTCACTACTTGTCAGGAAGTTAAGTAGTGAAAACGGAACAAGACCAAAGGATAAAATATCGAGTCCCGCTAACTGCCAACAAAGTACAATAGCGAAGTTTAAAACGAATGAAATGTCTGGAACAAACCAAGTGATTTGGCGACGGATTATGTGAACCCCATGCACTCACCTACATTTTATTCTTTATTAAATTAGTTATCGTTTTTAGGGTTCCGTAGGTACCCAAAGGGAAACAGGAGAGTTTTAGTAATATTCTCACCCTATTACAAGGCGTTCGTCACTCGCTCAAAGACACGCGTTTTTTGCCTACCGATTGTCGTGTCTCTTACGAAACAATCGACACTCGGCGCCCTCTACACGCGGGTGATTACGGCGCACCTTAAACAAGTGAAAAAAGTGCAAAAACCAGTGAAAAACTGTAAGAGACAAAAATTAAAATCTGAAAAGTGACATAGATTAAGTATTTTTTAACGGATTTTAAATTAGATAAGTGGACTTTGTGTAGGATAGTGACCTTTATAAGTGCTGTGAATTTCGTGTTTGTAGATATAGAATTAGTGCCATTGACCTTGTGTTTTAGTTTTAAGCGTCCCCACGAGGTCAGTGAAACAGTGACTTGTGCATAACGGATTGCAGTGCACCAGATAGCGGCATAGGAGACCTTACAAAACCCGCAAAAAGAAAAAATTTTGGACACACAGGGGGTGAGTGGTTTAATTACAAAAAAGGAAACTTTAACAGACCACCACAGAAAAACGAGTTGAGACGCGTGGGTTCTGACTAGCGCTAAATTAGCTGCTCCCCAGCGCCAAAACACCCCAACAAAAAGGGTAAGTCCCCCCCCCTGAGAATTTTTTCAGGAGAGGGAAAAATCCCTTTTTACAGAAAAGTAGCTGGTGCACAGCAACCAGAGGCTGCCTGAACAAACGGAGAGTGCAGACCAGTAGAGCACATCGCCCCCTACCAGGTGGCACAATCCCCGAAGCTCTAGGACCAACAGGAACAGAGTTAGGGGGAAAAAGGTAAAAAGCCGGGATAACCCTGGAACGATAGGGAACACCAGGACAGTAGCAGCACAACCATATAGCCGGCAACGAGACGAATCTTTGGACACCTCGCAGGAGTAGATAGGTGCACCGGAACGGGAGTTATTGCCAAAAAACTTTCGGCGGCCATTTTGTCCGCCATTTTGGCAAATATTCAATCACCAATAGCTCCCGAACCGTATGACATACGACAACGTGCGACGGCTCATTACAAAAGGCGTGACGAGAAGAAGCTGAAAAACGTCAAAACCAGCCGGGGAAAAGGGGGAATAGAACCCCCCCAAACTCCCCCACCATAATAAGCCCAAGGTAAGGTAACCCTAGGAACAAGGAAACCCCGATCCATTACCTTAAAGGCCAAGGGAGTTATCAAGAAGTTAAGTTCGACTTTGACATTTGTCGGCCATATTGGAAAATTTCAAACGGCCATATCTTCAGAAGGAAACGTCGTGGAGAAAAACGGATTGCGGATCCCGGCAGCTGGGAAGCATAGCTAGCTTACCCACCAGGCCGGGTTCCGAAAATAGGAAAAAAATTGACGAAAATTTTTGGTGTCAAAGTGGGCCAAAATCTGACAGAGGAGTAGAAACCAAGCCCAACGAACCCAAACAGGACCCACCAGCGACGCACCGTTCCTGAGATATCGGCCCTTAAAGTTCGACACTGACAGTTCTCGAACTGTCAAAGGGTCGATAAAAACCCCGATATCCCAGCCCCTAGTTGAGATACAAGCACAGGATTTTCTTTGGGGTATTGGGCGTCACTTCAGCTACACACTCCTCAAATTCGAGCTAAATCGGGGCCATCGGGTTTTGAAGGTCAGATCTGGGGGGGAGACCTCGAAAATAAAAAGGGCTCCAAAAATCCTTTAAAAAGAGCCCAAACTCGGCCTAGTTACCTTAAAAGACAAAGGAGCAGCGGAACATCAAATTTTTAAGACTGAAACTAGGCCGCCATTTTGATAATTTTAAAAGCTCAATAACTCCGCTCCTACTGCTCGTAGGGAGTCGGGGTTTTCTCCATAGGCATCGGCAGCGGAAGCTATACGCAGGCAAGTTAACACCGAAGACCTGGAAAAGAGGTCAACACCTGTAATTAGAAAAACTCACCTGGAGGCCTCTGGACGTCGCAGAAAGCTGCAGTTTTCGGGTGCTGGCACTGGAAGAGGGTGACGACGCCCCACCTGTAAGTCCACAACACCTGGAACACCTACAGCACCTGAAAAAGAAAAAGAAGACAACTTACCTGCTGGAAGCCGCTGCACTAGCTGGAACCGCTGCAACACCTGAAAGAAGAGCTTAGACTAAGGTATTTACATTGTTATTAGATTAGTGACCAGTAGCCCCTATTGGAGCTACTGATTAGTAGTAAGACTAGCTAGTAAGGACAAACTACATCTTTTGTGTAGTCGTAATTTTTAGAATTGTTGTACAAGCGCATAGGGAAACCCTTAACACAACATAATATTTTATTTTAGCTAGAATAGGTCAGTTATCCCCCTATTGGGGAAACTGTTAGTGGTAGGAATTTTGTCAATTTTAATATTGACTTTTACACATTGACACTCATTTTACAATTCAATTCTATATTATTTATTATTTCCAATTTTATTCTATCTTTATTTTAATTTTGTTGACGAGTCCTCCTATAAACACAACCATGTTTCGCACCCCCCATAAGAGTTTTAGCGACACCTATACGGTGACATCACCCGAAAAATGCGTAGTGGGCGAGGACAGAGCTCAGTCACAACCGACGAAAACCTCCGCAGTGCGGAAAAGTATTGAGCAAATAGAGGCTAACAATACACCGGTCTTACCGCCAAAGCCACAAAACAACCCTTTAGCGCCCAAAACAAAAACAAATAAAAAACAAGTGGTAGACAAGGCGGAGAGTCCCTCCATGTCTTACAGGACAAGAACTGAGGAAGGTAGAGCCTGCCTGAACAAAGCAAAAAACCATATAACCGGATCTAAAAATCTGAAAACGGAGATAAGAGACGGAGTTATTGCTATGTTAGACAGGCTCTACCAAATCATCAAAGAAATGGAGTCAGAACTTACCAGTCTGAAGGCAGGGACCAGCGGAGGGCTGGGAAGGGACCCTTTACATCCCCCCCAGCCACCCGTGAACGCGGCGAGCGCAGCAGACGTTGCGATGCTAAGGGACCTGAAAGATAAGAATATGTTAATGGAGAAAGGTATGAATGAGGGAATGAAATAGATGATGAAGAAGATGGATGAGATGAAGGGATGCATGGAAGAGAGTAGAGTGAGAATGGAAAAATTGAACTTGCTCTTGGAGAGCACCACAACCGTCGCCAAACCGGCGAGTTATGCGAGCGTTGTCTCAATAGGTGTAGCTGAGCGAACCCCCGAGACAAGGGCGCTGTACTCGGTTGTGGTGTCCTCCAAGGACACACAGGACTCGGGAGAGGAGTTACTGGACAAAATAAGAAAAACAGTGGATGCGAAGGATGGATGGGTTAAGGTTGAAAGGAATAGGAAAATAAAAAACAGAAGGGTAGTCGTCGGCTGTGTGAGTGAGGAAGAAAGAAATAAGGTGAAGGAAAGATTGAGTAAGAATGAGGGATTAGTGGTAGAGTACGTAAGGAATAAAAACCCCCTTCTGGCCTGCAGGGATGTAATGAAGTGCGACAAGGTCGACTACGTTACCGCGTTCAACAATCAGAACGCGGCCATCCTTGAGGGTTTGAAGGGGGAGGAGAGGAATGTGCAAGTAGTATTTGGGATGAAAGCTAGGAACCCCCTACAGAACCACCTAGTGGTTAGAGTGAGCCCACAAGTGTGGAAGAGATTTATGAATGTAGGATATGCCCACATAGGGATGGGCAGAGTAAGAGTGGTGGACCATAGTCCATTGGTACAGTGCTTCCGCTGCCTCGGGTATGGGCATACGAAGAAAGTATGTAAGGAGGAAACGGAACGATGCAGCCACTGTGCAGGTCCTCATATGAGGACTGTGTTCGCGCCAACACTAGCGCGACGTTTAGAATAAACACAAAGGACATAACTACGTGATGTATGGCCGACCGAAAGGGGCGCTGTCAGAGAGTGACGAACACTTGCATTTAGATCCCCTTCCGCGCCGGATGCATTTTCAGCTCATTCCGAAACCTAGTGAACGCGAACGCGTGTGCGCATATTTATTTGTGCTCGTTAATATAATACCAAATTCGCCGGCGAACCACGATAAATCTATCGATAATCCGCTCAACAGCTGTGTAGTGTAGTGAGAAGAAACCTCCGCCCAGATACAGAACCACCAGCTCAACAATAAGGTCAGTCCCAGATTTCTCCAGCCCTCACATTAACCTATATACCTACTTCCCTCAGCTAAAAGTCGTATGTGTAAGTTCCTAGCTTACACATTTCTTGGTCCATCGAGCCTTCGTGAAGCCCTTCTCCCTATTACCGGCGTTGGGCCTGATTAGAACCAGCACCTACAGTTCCACTCCGCCCAATTCTGCACATAAAATCAGCTCGATTATTTATATTTTGTCCAATTAATTCTGGCCAGGCCGCCCCGCCATTTTAAAACCAAGTTACAGTCCATTCCCATTATCAATTCGGCACATTTAACATTAAACCCCTATTCTGTACTTTGATATTAACCTATATGTTAATTATTTAAATTATTTTGTGCATATTTCGGCCCATAAATTCATAGGAAAAACCCAAAAAAAAAAAAATAGTGGGTAGGTTGTCGGCTTATTGTCGAACAAAGAACTCGAACATTCCAGAACTTCCCTAACGTACCTAATACATAATTTGTGCCAATAATATCTCATATAATTTTCTCAGCTCTTAATTACTTGCAAAATATTTTAATGTTTGATTCGCATATAAAATAAGTAATAACTAGTGCGTATTGTGAATTACGTTCGGCTCATAACAGAATTGTAAATCGTCGTTGCATTACTAAGTTTGAATTATTTTATCTATATATAACGTTTATATCTTCATATTCTCAAATTTTAAAACACAATATTAATTAACTTAGCATTATTTTAATAGTTACGGGTTGCATAACATCTCAAGTGCCCATACTAACATCGTCGGCTCGCTTCGATACAGAAAACTTGATTTGTGTGCATTCTGTAGGTAATAGGTACCTACACGGCGCCCGTGCGAACAACAGCTGTTACATTCATTCTCAATTAGGTATTCTTCATAGAATAAATAGTGACCTTCACATTGAATTCATATCTTATCTACGTTCTGTGTCTATACAAAAATATTATTAGGTGTTACGTTTCAGCTGTTTTAAATAAGAATTCTTATCGACGTTCTGTGTTTATACAAATATATTATAGGTGTTACGTTACAGCTGTTTTGAATAAGTCGGCACACTATTGAGATTGAATCTGCTCATACCTACTTACATTGTTTTCATTACGTTACTTTGTTTCTAACGCGTCCGCTAAGATTTGTTTATATTCAAACTTCAGGACATTAATATAATATTACAGACGACTTCTAACGCATTAATCTCCGCTCATCAAACATACACTAATACTATATTAGCATCAGGCGATCGGTCAGCTCATTTGTTAATTAACTCGTACACATTTTATGATAAAATTGTATACATTGTCGGCACATTATTAAAATCTATTTTCTGCGTTTTAATTAATTGCGCGCGTATTTTTCGCTCATTACTTTTAAATATTTAACTTAGTTACACGCATATATTTTTAAACATGCCTACAAAATCGCAAGCGGCCATATTTAGGCAAACTATAAAATCTATCAGTCGGCTCAGAGAGATCGCATTGGCATTACACAAAGGTGACCCAAAATCTAACAAAACGGAGTTTAATGCGCGTTTTAAAGACCTACAAAACTTGAAACAAAAATTAGAAAATTTATACTGCGAAATTTTAGACGACGGAAGTCTTACAGAAGAAATTGAAAAATTTTATACAGCCGGTTACGAAAACGTGCTATCCGAATATTATGATATTTTAACTGCAGCGGAAAATATAAGTTCTACTTCAGAGTCAAGTCAGCTCACTTCTGCCGTTCTGCCCAAAATTGAACTACCAAAATTCAGCTCACGCGTTGAGGACTGGCCATCGTTTATTACGATTTTTAGGAGTCTTACAGACGACATGACGTCACTTACAGATGCAGTTAAGCTGCACTATCTTTTGTCTTGCCTATCGGGGGAGGCGCTCAGCATGATTGCGCATTTAAAAATCACAAATTATAATTACAGCGTCGCGCTCGATATTCTCACACGTAGGTATGAAAACCGCCGTGTTCTGATAGATGGGTTTGTTGATATAATACTCGGCCTACTTAATATTCATATTCGATCAAGCATACGCGCGACGTTTTTAACTCCGCTCATCTCCGCACAAAGCGCATTAAATAATCTGCGTTTACCTATGGATAGTAATTACGTATTTGTGTCTATTGTAGTTAGAAAATTACGAGGCGAGCTCCGCACCCTGTTCGAAAGAAGATACGGCATCTCGGACACTCTGCCCACCTTAGGTGATTTGATTTCTTTTTTAGAGGAGCACGCGCGCTGTATCGAAACCGAATATTCTAATGCAACGCGCGGTGTTACCTACTCACCACAAACTGGGCCCTCTCGTCAACACACACCCCCCGCAAACTCTCCGCGCAGTCCACGCTTTAGACCAATTAGTCCCGCGTATCCTCGTAATACTCAGCGCTCGCCATCGGCTCACACTTTAAGTAGCTATCACGTCAGCCCAGTTCCTCATTACCCTCAACGCTACTGGCCCCCCTCCCCCCGAACAGAGCGGCGCGAGTACTCAGCCCGGAATACAGATAAACACAAGAGATTCTACTGCCCCTATTGTAGGAATACAGAACACAAACTTATCGCGTATCCGAAATATAATCATCAAGGTCGTTGGGATTTCATAGAAGCCAACGACAGATATCGTAAATGTCTAGGTCCGCATTTTGAAAATGAATTTCGTTCGACAAACTCATGTAAAGAGTGTGGAAGTGCAAATCACCACACCTCGCTTCATCGTCACGGAACTCCAAATTCTCCGGTGTCGTCAGCGCATTTGCTACCTCCTCATTTACGTGCACAGCCCCGCCGGCATGCTCAAGACAAGCCACATACCTACACGGCCTACACACAACATACGCGTGCACATCAATCATCATCATCAGACCCCAACCAATCGTCTGATCATGCACCGTCTACAACTCATCAATCTCAAAACAAAAAACAATGACTACCTACAATCACGGAGCACATAGAATTAGAAGATCAACCCAATAATTTAAAATGTCATTCAGCTCATAGTACACCTGCATCACATTCAGCTCATAAAATATCTAAATCTAGTTCAGCCCAATATTCTGTAGAATCAGCCCAAGTAAATTCAACTCAGCACATAGAAAACCCATTAAAAACTCCAGTGTTACTTCCCACAGTCGTTTTAAATATATCTGATAAATGCGGAGAATATCACAAAGCTCGGGCTTTATTGGACTGTGGTAGCATGATAACGCTCATAACTCAGCGCATGACTAGAAATCTTAATTTGCAACCAAAACAATGTTCATTAAAAATTACAGGTGTAGGTGATCAGCACATACAAAATTCTAAAGGTTGGGTCACAATAACATTTAGGCCCACACACCGTGACACGCCATCTATTACTACTACCGCTCATATTCTCAAAGACGTTACAGGTTATTTACCTTTGCAAAAAATACCAGATGTTGTACAAGACTCAGCTCATCAGCTCATTCCATTGGCGGATCAAGCTTATCATACTCCTGCGCCCATTGATCTCATTTTAGGCTCAGACGTTTTGGGTCACGTTTTGGATGGTACTAAGATTGCTTTGGGCCCGGGGAAGCCCATAGCCTTCGGCACGATTTTTGATTTTGCACTCATAGGATTCGTTGAGCACTCATGCGATTCACCTGTAGCTCAAGTTGGCTCTGCTCATGTTACTCATACTCATTATACTCAGTCGGCTCACTCTACACATTCTGCTCATTCTACTCATGATATTTGCAAAAGCCTGGAAAGATTCTGGGAGTCGGAAGAACCCCAGCCTCGTTCTGCTCATTCAAACCCGCTACACGAGCAATGTGAACACATATTCAGCTCAACCACCATTCGTGACGATTCAGGCCGTTACATGGTGACTCTTCCCTTCTTATCAGATGCACCCGTATTAGGTAGTACTCATGCTATTGCTCTACGTAGATTTCTCAATCTAGAAAAACGGTTGCAATCCGATCACACACTGCGACAAAAATATATAGAATTCATGAACGAATACATAAACTTAGGACACATGACACCGTGTCATCCGTCTACATTTACTCATAAACCTCATTATTATATTCCTCATCATGGCGTGTTCAAATCAGGTACTGACAAACTCCGCACAGTATTTGATGGCAGTTGTAAGTCATCCAATGGAGTCAGTTTAAACGATTGCCTGCACACAGGTCCAGCACTTCAACGAGACATTGTAGATATTATTATATCATTCCGCGCACATCGTATAGTATTCAGCACTGACATAAAAATGATGTTTAGAAATATTCTCTTAAGACCAGACCAAAGACACTATTAGCTCATACTCTGGCGATCGTCTCCAGATCGACCTCTGCTCACATATGCACTCAACACTGTTACATACGGATTGCGCTCAAGTCCATATCATGCTATCCGCACATTATTACAATTAGCTGAAGATGAAGGTCATCGCTATCCTCAGGCTGCCGAAATTTTGCGTAAATTTGTTTTCGTGGATGATGTACTTTGCGGCCATGACACCATAGAAGAAGCATCAGCACTCCAAACTCAGCTCATTGATTTGTTATCACTCGGTGGATTTAAACTTAGTAAATGGACATCAAACACACCTCAGCTCTTGCAAAGATTTCCAGACGATCAATGCGAAATGCCTAAAGACTTTGACATCAGCGCAATCCATCAATTAAGGTTTTGGGTATTAGATGGATTCCCCGGTCTGATGAATTTACATATCACATCTCATTACCACCAGTTACCCACAATACAAAACGTTCAATTCTTAGCACAGTAGCTTCTCTCTATGACCCAAACGGTTGGGTTACACCCGTCATATTCCGCGCAAAAATACTTCTTCAAAGGTTATGGTTAACTAAATTGGACTGGGACGATCCCACTCCAAATAATATTACAGATGATTGGCAGCGCATCTATCATGATCTTCCGCACATCTCAGATATACATTTTCCCAGACATATCGCTCCATACAAATTCAAATCAACATACTCACTTCACGGATTCGCAGATGCTTCGGAAAGCGGTTTTGCTGCAGTGATATATTTACAAGAATCAGCTCACAACGGATCTGTTAACGTTCACCTCATAATTTCTAAATCTAAAGTCGCACCGATTAAAAATAAACTCACAATCCCCAAATTAGAGTTGTCTGCTGCAACTCTATTATCTCAGCTCATGTTGCGTGTCTCCCAACAATTGTCTGCTCATCTCACAATTACACATCACATTTGTTGGTCAGATAGTACCATAGTGCTTGCATGGATAAAAACTCCGCCCCATCGTTTACAAACATTTGAATCAAATAGAGTAACAAAAATTAACTCAAATTCACTCACACTTAAGTGGCGTCATGTACCTTCCAAATTAAATCCTGCTGACTGTGCAAGCAGAGGATTATCAGCTCAAGCTCTCTCCGCTCATGATTTATGGTGGTCTCCTCCTTGGCTCAAATAGCCAGAGGATACCTGGCCCAAGATGCCTTCAGCTCATACTCGACAAGACTTGCCAGGGCTCAAACCAAAATACGTACCATGCAATTTCTCGATACCCGGTGTCGATAGTGATCTGCTCACTCGCTTCAGCTCTTTAGAAAAACTAACTGGTGTCACTGCCTACATGAGGCGATTCATTCGTAACTGTAAACTAAATTCAAACTCGCGACAACTAGGCCCTCTAACTGTAAGTGAACGTAGAGAAGCATTACTTTTCTGGATCCGCTCTGTACAGCAAAATGCATTCGCAGAAGATATTCACCGCCTGCAAACCGATAGAATCTGCACAGTACGACTACAACGTCTGTCGCCTTTTACGCAGGACGGTCTCCTCAGAGTAGGAGGTAGACTCACTCGTTCGGAACTCACATACGATGCTCAACACCCATTCATTTTGCCTAGTTCTAGTCCGCTCGTAGACCTCATAATAGATCACTATCATCGCATACACTGCCACCCTGGCACGGACACGCTACATGCTATTTTACGTCAGCAATTTTGGATATTATCTGCCCGCCGCATTATAAGGCACAGAACGTTTAAATGCATAAGATGTTTCCGTTGCCGCGCTCAGCCCGAAGTACCTATCATGGCTGACCTGCCAGCTGATAGAGTCATACCTCAGCCCGTATTTAGTCACGTATCAACAGATTTCGCCGGACCGTTTCTGCTTAAATCAAGTCAATTACGTAATGCTGAGTTAATTAAGGGATATTTTTGCATATTTGTTTGCCTCACTACAAAAGCGGTTCACTTAGAACCAGTCTCATCGCTCACTGCCGAAGCGTTTATTGCAACATTACAAAGGTTCTGCTCACGTCGCGGACTTCCGGTATTGATACGTTCGGATTGTGGCACAAATTATGTAGGAGCTAGGAATCATCTACTAGAGGTACAACAATTTCTCAAGGACAATAACGACGCCATTTCTCATAAACTCTCAACTCAAAATATAACTTGGTTACTCAATCCGCCTAAAGCCCCATGGATGGGAGGTATCCATGAGATTAATGTTAAATCCACAAAGCAACTTCTATACCGTGTTATCGGTGAGCAACACCTCACTTTCGAGGAATTCTTAACTCTGCTCACTAGAATCGAAGCTGTGTTAAACTCTCGGCCCATCAGTCCACTTTCGTCCGATCCCACGGACTATCAGCCCCTTACTGCTGGCCACTTTCTCATTGGCCGTCCGCTCACAGCTCTCCCCGAGCTGACTCTAGATGAAAGAGTAATATCTCCGCTCAAACGCTTTCAGCTCATTCAATCACTCCCTCAGCGCTTTTGGAACCTTTGGACCAAGTCCTACCTCCATACCCTTCAAATCCGCTCCAAATGGCTTTCCTCTTCCTCTCCACCCAAAATTGGAGAACTGGTTCTGCTCAAGGAGGACAATTTGCCTCCTCTACAATGGAAGATGGAGTCCCATAAGGTATGCAAAGGATCCATATTAATATGAATCCCGAGCATACTAATTGTCGGGACGGACACTTCGACCTGGGCGCAGGGGGGCTAAAAAAAAAGTGTAAGTAAGTGTAGAGTTGTAGAAGTAAGTAAGAAATGTAATAAAGATAGAAAAAATTAAAATAAATAATTAATGTGAAGTAAAATATAGATTAAAATAGAGAGAAGAAATGTAATAGAATGGCTAAAGAATGGAAATGTAATGACGGGAAATGAAATAAAAGTAAAGTAAGAACGCGATGTAATGGAAAAATAATAAATGAATACAACTGTAAATAATGGAATAGGGAAACGGTAGTGTATAAATGTAAGCAAGAAATAGACTTATAGAAGTAAATAAGAAATGTAATAGATAAAGAATTTAAAGGATATGGATATAAAATAGTAAACATTTAAAATAAATAAATAATGTAAAGTAAAATATAGATTAAAATAGATAGAAGGAAATGTAATAGAATAAGTAATGAGGGAAATGAAAAAATAGGAACTAAAAGATGTAAGAAGTAGATGTAAAGGAAATGTATGTGATTTAAATAATAATAATAAATGTAAAAACGAAAAAAGCAAAAAATTGTCCTGGCTAATGGTCGGGGGAACACTAGTCTTATTTAAAAAAAAAAAAAAAAATGGAAGATGGGAAGAATCTCACGTCTGCTACCTGGGAAGGATGGAGTCATCAGAGTTGTGGACTTGGACACGACTCAAGGCCAGCTGCGGAGGCCTGTCGGCAAGATTGCCCGGCTCCCACTGGATTCTGCTCAGGATGGGGCTCAGCTCGCCGCCTGTGCGGGCCCCCCAGGATGTTCACGCCAACACTAGCGCGACGTTTAGAATAAACACAAAGGACATCACTACGTGATGTATGGCCGACCGAAAGGGGCGCTGTCAGAGAGTGACGAACACTTGCATTTAGATCCCCTTCCGCGCCGGATGCATTTTCAGCTCATCCCGAAACCTAGTGAACGCGAACACGTGTGCGCATATTTATTTGTGCTCGTTAATATAATACCAAATTCGCCGGCGAACCACGATAAATCTATCGATAATCCGCTCAACAGCTGTGTAGTGTAGTGAGAAGAAACCTCCGCCCAGATACAGAACCACCAGCTCAACAATAAGGTCAGTCCCAGATTTCTCCAGCCCTCACATTAACCTATATACCTACTTCCCTCAGCTCAAAGTCGTATGTGTAAGTTCCTAGCTTACACAGACTGTTTGCAAAAAGTGGCTGCGGAGAGAAGTGCCTCAGTGCATAAATTGCACTAAGGCCAAGAGAGGTAGCGTGGAGCACAGTGCCCTCGACAATGAGTGTGTAGAAAGAAAGAGGTGGGACGCTCTAGCCAGATCGGCCGTATCGTATTGCTGAGGTTGTCTCTGGTGAGTACTTCCAGTACCAAATATTGCAGGCCAACCTCCAGCGGAGCCAAATCGCCACAAGGGAGTTATTACTCGAGGCCACCAAGCGTAAGGCTTGCGTTGCCTTGCTGCAGGAGCCCTACATAGGTGGGGCTCGGAGTATGAGGACATACAACGGGGTGAGAGTCTACCAGAGCGATGGGGAAAGGGGGAGGTATTGTGAAGGCGTGTGTTGTGGTACTCGACGACACGTTGGATGTCGAACTACACACACGCCTTAGCAATAACAACATTGTTGTGGCCACCCTCCGAACCAAAGCCTGGGAGATGGTTGTAGTGTCCTTCTACTTCGAGCCTGATAAGCCTGTGGGGCCCTACCTGGATCATCTTATGCGGATAGGAAGAGAGTTAGGTTCCGATAAGATGATCCTGGGAGGTGATGCAAACGCAAAGAGCCCGTGGTGGGGTGGCGAAGCGGAAGACCCGCGAGGGAGGGAAGTGTCTGCTGTACTGGAAGCAATGGGTATGCACATACTCAACGCCGGGGACATCCCGACATTCGATACGGTCAGAGGGGGAAAAAGGTACTCCAGCTACGTGGATGTGACAGCGTGCAGCGACGACCTGCTGAACCGAGTGGGCGACTGGAGAGTAGAGGAGAGTCTCACGAGCTCGGACCACAACGGCATATCCTTCGGCATCCGACAACAGAAATCCACAGGCACGAACATAATACGAACTACACGCATATTTAACACACAGAAGGCAAACTGGACTCAGTTTCGTGAGAAACTGACCCAGCTGATGTCGGACAGACAATAATCTATATATATAAAAGAAAGTTGTGTTAGTTACACTATTTATAACTCAAGAACGGCTGAACCGATTTGACTGAAAATTGGTGGGGAGGTAGCTTAGAACCAGGAGACGGACATAGGATACTTTTTATCCCGTTCCCGAGGGACGTAAAAATGGATTGCAATTCCAATGTCTCGCTAAAACTCGAAACGGCTGGACCGATTTGGCTGAAAATTAGTGGGGAGGTAGCTTTGAACCATTAGACGGACAAAGGATACTTTTTATCCCGTTCCCGAGGGACGTAGAAATGGATTGCAATTCCAATGTCTCGCTAACTCGAAGAACGGCTGGACAGATTTGGCTAATTTTGGTCTTGAAATAATTGTGGAAGTTCAGGGACGGTTTAAATGGTGAGAAATATTGGAAAAGCTGTAGGTTGTAGCAGTAGGTGTAGGACTAGGACCTAGGTTGCATTGTAGGTGTAGTTATTTATTCATTCCAGTCCATATTTAAGACAGAACAAAGTGTGTCGGGACAGCTAGTTAACTATACAAGACATAGACACAATACGCAGCACACAACAAATAGAGGATTTAATAGACAGATACACAGGAGCGATCACACAGACATGCAGAGACACAATGCCTACTAAAAGACACACACAAAAATTCACATTGTCGTGGTGGAATAATGAGCTCGCGCAGATGAAGAAGCAGGTTGCCACGAGGAGACGCAGGATCCGTAACGCGGCGCCTGATCGCAGAGACCGCGTGGTTGGGCTGTACCTGGAACAAAAGGAGAAGTATGAAAAGGCAGTAAAGGATGCGCAAGTTGAGAGCTGGAAGGAGTTTTGCCGGAAGCAGGATAGGGAGGGGGTCTGGGAAGGCATCTACAGGGTGTTGAGCAGAGCCACAGGGAGGGAGGAGGATCTGCCCCTTACGAGGGAAGGTGAAACCCTCGACGCCCGAAGCTCCGCGGAACGGCTGGCGGAGACCTTCTACCCCGAGGACCAGGAACGTGATGAAAGTGAGGAACATCGGCGGACGCGCCGGCGGGCGGAGTCCTTGGACACCGAACCGCCGGCGGGACCGGACGACCCTCCTTTCATCATGGAGGAGTTGAAGAGAGCCATAAGGTCCTTCAACCCCAAAAAGGCCCCCGGGGCGGATGGACTCACGTCTGACATCTGCCAACAAGCTGTGGAATGTGACCCGGAATGGTTCCTTGCTCTGCTGAACAAGTGCCTCACTGTCGCCTGTTTCCCCCAAACAGTGGAAGCAGGCGACCGTGGTGGTGCTGAGAAAGCCGGGCAGGGAATCATATCGGGTACCAAAAGCCTATCGACCGATCGGCCTCCTGCCTGTTCTCGGCAAAATCTTTGAGAAGATTTTGCCGAGAACAGGTAGAACCTGAGTCGGGCGACCAGTAGGTCGCCCGACTCAGGTTCTACCTGCTGCCCAAGATTAGGGATTCATAGGCGGACCAATCCTGTGGGACCTCTTGTTTTTTTTTTTTTTTTTTACATCCCCCTAACAGTATCAGGGCTTGTTTTATATCTTTTATTCTTTTTTATCTTCTATTTTTACCTCTAGTTGGACCTCTTGTTGGACCCCCTGCTATGGATGTTAGATGATATGAATGTGTTCAATCAAGCTTTCGCCGACGACATCGTTTTGGTGTTCGAGGGGGACACAGCTCTCGAAATAGAAGTAAAGGCGAATACAGTCCTAGAAAAAAATAGGAAATGGGGGGAGCTGAACAAGCTTAATTTCGATCCTCATAAAACATGTGCATTAGTGTCCACACGGAGGCTAATATACGACGTGCCGCGACTCGTTATGGGGGGTGTTGACCTCCAGTACCAAGATAGCTTTAAGGTATTAGGATTAACGATTGACAGCGGCCTCATTTTTAACGCCCACGTAGGCAACGTATGCAAGAAGGCGATTAATAGATATAAGCAATTAGCCAAAGCGGCCAGAGTAGGTTGGGGGCTTAACCCCCAGAGAGTGAAAATAATATATATAGCCGTGATAGAGCCTACTATCCTGTATGCATCAGCAGCGTGGGCACCCACCGTGGAAAAGATGGGGGTCCAGAAAAGGCTCAACTCCGTCCAACGGGGTTTTGCCCAGAAGATTTGCAGAGCATATCGGACCGTCTCCCTGAACTCTGCGATGCTGTTGGCTGGGATACTCCCTCTTGATCTCAGGATACTCGAAGCTTCGAGGCTCTATGAGATCAAGAAGGGAGTACCGCACCCGGCGTTGAGAGACAGGGAGGTGGAGCGAATGGCTCCAGCGATCAAGGACCCACATCCGGCAGAGCAGGTAGAGCTGAGGTTCGGGTTGGTAGATGAGGACTCGTATGCAGACGTGGTTAACAGCCACGTCCATACGATCTATACGGACGGCAGCAAGATTGAGGGTCGAGTCAGAGCCGCACTCTCCGTATGGAAGGGTGAGGTCGAGACGAAGGCCGTCAAGCTTGCGTTGCCGCCGTATTGTACCGTCTACCAAGCCGAGCTTCTAGCGCTCCAGAGGGCAGTAAGTATAGCCTGCAAGAGTGGAATGACGAAGGTCGGTATCCTTAGCGATTCCAGATCGGCTCTCCAGGCAGTCACCCTTAGTTCCCCTCATCCCCTGGCAGTGCAAACAAGGGAGGCCCTCCGAAAAGCTGCATCGCAGAGGCGGGAGGTCTCCCTGTTTTGGATTAAGGCGCACGCAGGGTTGAGAGGGAATGAGAGGGTTGACGAATTAGCCAAGGAGGCCGCGCTGCGATTGAAAAGGAAGCCTGACTACGATCTGTGTCCTGTTTCATTCGTCAAGCGTATCTTAAGAGAGGATACGGTTGAGGAATGGGACAGGAGATACGAAGTGGGAGGGACGGCCGAACCACGAAGCTCTTTTTCCCAAGCGCTGCTGCTGCATACAAGATAGTAAAAAACCTGTTACTGGAGTGCCCAATTTTTGCTAGCAATAGATATGATATTGAGCAAAAATTGGGCACATCCATGACGGGTGAGAATCTGCCTTCTATCCTGGGGGGCAAAAAGAGGGACACCTTCCTCGCCTTCTGTGTAAGGATAGTGAAGTTTGTTAACCGAAAAAATTGTGATATATTGTGTGATGATAGTTAGGTTCTATGTATAACGTGTTCGCTGTGATATTAGTTTAGTCTTTTACTTTGTGCTGTCTTTTTATTATTATTATTATTTTATTTTTAATTGACGATAAATGTATTTTAATTGAATTTTTATTTTTTATTTGAATTATTATACTGATGTTATTTTATTGTACTTGGAAAATCTTAATTGGAGTTTGTGTTTTTATGGGTTTTGATATTTATTGGTCTTATGACCTTTTACAATGTTAAGTTAAGTGATGTTATGTATTATTGATGTAATTAAAGTCAGGAAAAAAGAAAAAACAAAAAATTAAAACGAACAAAAACAAAAACAAAAGATAACAAACAGCCCTGACCACGTTAGGGGGACGGGAAAAAAAAAAACAGGTGTAAAATATCTAAACTTCCCTCTATCTTTTTATTGCACCATTACATAAATTCTGTCATCATTAAACTATCTTTCTAGAAATAGAACAAAGGGCTTCATTCATTGATAACGTAAAATAATGAAGACATTTTTAATATAGATTATTTGTTATCCATTTTTTTTACCCACAACCTAACACACAGTTACACAACCCTTCCATACGTATTGTATTAGATGATAAATATACGCCAAGCACTCAAAAAGTGTGCAGTAGTCTTGATAAAGCAGTCGTCTATAACTCCGAATTAGGATCGTGGTCTCCTAGTTAAGTTAACTTTGTTAATTTGAGTTTAAGTTAGCAGTAGTTATTGTAGGAAATTAATAAATTGTTTTTTTTTTTAAGTCTTTTAAAGAACCGTTTAAAGAACCTTTTAAAGAACCAATTTTCGAAATTAATAAGATTCCTTGCGCCCATCCGCGTCGCGAAAATTCTCCGATCAAAATCTCAGAGGTCAACGCTACGGGAGCCGCAACCCAGCCGAGAAAGCCATCCGCACGTTGCAGCATACAACGAGGGGCAGATGAAGACGTCGATATTGACACTGTAAGTCTTTTCATATTTCTCGTGATTTTAGGGTGTGATTCTTCCTTCGCTAAACCATTATCCTTATAATATATTTAAAAAAATTATTACGATCAAAGACCGTAGTTACCAAAACGATCCCAAACCAGGCATCCACGACGCTGCCCAACATCTTAAGGGCCTGGACATCAAACTGGATCCATTGGTACCTACGAACTAATTATTTAGCCTCATTTCTAAATTTAGTGAGAGCACAAATAATTTAAATATTTTTATTAGAAATTGCCGCCAAGCACAAACTTGTTCGAATAATGTACAAAAAATGTTGTTATTACCTGCTGCCATTTCCCAATTGAAAAGCAAAGCAGCAAGTTTTGCAAATAGGCGAAACTTTACTGATTTAGACGAATTTTTAACAGAATTAAATTAGCATTTTAATAAGTGTAAATCTTAGCGAAAATCTTAGCGAAAATTTATTAGAGTCGCAAATGGCCAAACAAAGAGGATCCGTTTCAAAGTTTGTCGAGTATTATGAAAACTTAAAAAACGAGCTTCTCTCAAATTCAGAAATTGTTAATGACAAATCGAATATGTTATCAAAAGAATACAATAAACTTTTAATGAATAACTTTCTAGTTGGTTTAGAACCACATTTTTACAACGCGATTAGATCTCGTAGACCCTCTACGACGGACGAAGTTTTTCAGTTCGCTCTCGAAGAGGAACGCGCTCTTAATTTTTATAATAAAAATAATTATACACGAAAAACTCCTGAATATAATTTAAAGAAATATTCAGAAAATCATAATAATAATCGTAAAAACGAGTCGACAAATTATAATAGAAATAGTCCGTCTCAAAATTCTTCAAGTATCTCTGTTAAGGACAGCGGCCTCGTAATTACGTTAATTATACGACTGAATTGAAATGTGAACGATAAAAAAGTGATTTAAAACTATAATGGTGAACATTCAGTGACTATATATGTATAGATTTCTATAGCATCAGTGTGCAAAAAGTCGTGTTAAATGGTGTTTTATGAACTTAAGGTTATTTTGCTTATATATTTTAAACTGTAGTGAATTTTAACGTAGTTACTTTTGATTTATATAGATAAACACAATATCTATTGGGAAAAATAACAGTTTGAATTATATAATAAATGGATACGTAGTTATTAGGCAAAAAATGGTAAAAATACATAACATTTCATACATGGTGTACCTTAGGTTATGAATATCTTTTATATGGAATAAGATTATTAGTATATTATTCAATACGAAATAAAATTAAAACCTTAATCGCGACCAAAAAATTAAGGAATTAATTAGAACGTCACACATGAATGATGAGGAACGCGAAAATATTTTTAAAATTTGTAAAGATTTTAAAGATATATTTAATCTCGAAGGCGACAAGTTCACATTTTCTAACGTAATTAAACATAGTATTGACACTGGTGACTCTCCGCCAGTTTACACGAAAAAATAACCGGTATCCGCAAAATCATAAAGAAGAGGTAAAAAATCAGGTAAAAAATTTACTAGCTCAGAAAATAATTCAACCTAGCCATAGCCCTTATAATTCCCCGATTTGGATCGTTCCTAAAAAGACCGATTCGAGCGGTAAGATAAAATGGCACATGGTTATTGACTATCGCAAGCTTAACGAAATCACTAAAGCTGACAAATATCCTATACCTAATATAGTAGATATTTTAGATAAATTAGGTAAAAGTAAATACTTCTCCACCCTGGATTTAGCCAGTGGTTTCCACCAAATTGAAATTAAAAAAGAAGATATCGAGAAAGCAGCTTTTTCTACAGAAGAAGGACACTTTGAATTTTCCAGAATGCCCTTCGGTTTGAAAAATGCAAAAGCCACATTTCAAAGAGTCATGGACAATATATCACATGGTCTCACTGACGATCATTGTTTAGTTTATTTAGATGATATAATTATATATGCATCCTCATTACAGGAACACGAATTAAAATTAAGAAATGTCCTGAAAAAACTGAAAGAATATAATTTAAGACTACAGCCCGATAAATGTGAGTTCCTAAGAAAGGAAGTCGCTTAACTTGGCCATATTATATAAGACGAAGGTATAAAATCGAACCCCAATAAAATAAAGGCGGTCAAAATATTTCCTCAGCCGAAAAACACAAAATCAATTAAAGCATTTTTAGGCTTGGCAGACTATTATAGACGTTTTATACCAAATTTTTCAAAAATAACTAAACCTTTAACAAAATTATTAAAGAAAAATGAAAAATTTATTTGGACACAAGAATGCGACGAAGCTATGGAGATCTGTAAAACCTTATTAACTTCAGCTCCGATTTTACAATATCCCGAGTTTACTAAAGAATTTATTTTAACGACCGACGCATCTCAGTATGCAATTGGAAGCATTCTGTCACAGGGAAAATTAGGCGAATATAAACCTATCGCTTACGCCTGTAGGACTGTAAGCGAAACCGAACAACGTTAATAATAATAGCTCCCCACACTGATTTCAGTGACGGTGGCCGGTTTAATTTAAACCAGGCCAACTACGCAGGAGTTATTTTATGGTGCCCAAGTGTGTGCGCAGTACACAAGAGCACTCTCTCTTCCTTTACTCTCGTAACCCAGTGGGACGAATAACCGACACGACTGGTGAGATATCAGGCGCAGGTCCGGCTTTTTACATGCCCATCCGACGCATGGATCATCTTTCTTGTCAGACAATCAGGTGATCAGCCTGCATTGTCCTAACGAAACTTGGAAACAAGTTTTTTTTTTTTGTTGTTCCAATGCGGGAATCGAACCCACGACCTCCGAGTCGAGAGCCAAGCTCTAAACCACTAGACCACGGAGGCTGGCGGAGGCCGAACAACGTTATTCAACTATAGAACGAGAACTTTTGGCAATGGTCAATAAAACATTTTAGACCTTATTTATTTGGCAGAAAATTCACAATCGTTACTGACCATCAGCTGCTGACTTGGCTCTTTTCCGTTAAAGATCCCGGATTACGTTTAATAAGATGGCGATTAGAACTTGAACAGTACGATTATAAAATAGTATATAAACCCGGTAAAATGAACCAAAACGCAGATGCTTTATCTAGACCGTGCATAAATTTTATAGATAGCTATAGATTATATAGATATAGATTATATAGATATAGATTATATAGATATAGCTATAGATATATATAGATATATATAAATTTTATAGAATCGATTTTATAGAGTCGATTGAACCAATAGACATCAACGAGCTCGCGAAATCTATTTTTCACAACCACCATTAAATTATTTTTACCGTGTGATTTAAGCACAAATGTCGAAATCATGAAAAACCTCGTTAGTAAGCAAATCCAAGTGACAACATCAGTAATTGACTATTTTAATAAAACAATAAACTCAGTTTTATACAATGAACGCGTAATTAATTTTAATATGCTCAAAATACAGAAATATGTACAGGAAAATAGGAATGAAATTCAACAAATAAAACAGCATGAAACTTTATTTGAATTATACGAATTTGTCATAGACAATTTAATGATAATTAACAATAAAATTGACGAACTCCTCAGCGCTATCGAATCCGCTTTGTCTGGAACATTACCTGCAAATATAATAAATTACAGTAATTTAATAAAATAATTAAAGAAAAGTCCCTATTCAGGAAAATTCATTGAAATACCAAGCTTTCATAACATACATAATTTAATTAAAATCAGTAATTTTAATGCGTACTTAGAAGATTTAACTTTTGTCTCAGTTATAGAAATACCTTTAGTAAATGGGGATTATTTTATAGGTTACGAGATACTATCCTTTCCTAAAAAAGATAACCAATCCGACCTCTACCACACCCTATTAGTTCAGAACAAATATGTAGGCTTAACAAGATACAGAAGGTTCTATGTAACCCTTGATGACCTATCGACGTGCAAACATTACGACGAGAGTAAATATGTTTGCATATCACTAATTATTAAAGATGAAGGCGCTGACCCCATCTGCGAAACTAGTATTCTACATCAAGATAAATCAAAATATTCCAAACTATGCAATATAATGTCAACAAAAGGAAAATTTAAAATTATTCATCGACTGGAGAAAAATAAAAAGCTAATATTATTCACGAATCCCATAAGCGTTGTCGAAGGATGCCACTCCAACTTTACCACAACATATTTTGAAGGCGCATACCAGCGCCTCACTCACTTTAAATAAATACTGCACTGCTACTCTACAAAGTACCAAACTCCATGGCGAAGGTGTCATCGAAACAAAACTGGAGCTACCTGAAATGAAAAATAGACATAGTTTACCTGAAGTACAAATTAAGCTAGTAAACTATAACTATGCTAAATTAGATAATCTCAAAGGTGAAGCCCAACAGATGTCGGATATAAAACAAGAACTGGATCGCGTATCTTACAAATCTGCGACCGAACAAAATTCAATATTACTATATATCATTGCCATCTGCATAATTGGCTTTCTAATTTACCACTGTTGCTGTCCAAAATACGAGGAAGAATTCGTACCAGCATTTTGCCGTTCCTTGAGATGTCCTGGAAGACGACGTCATCGAGTCGAAGACATCGAGATGCAGCAGCCCCATGAAAATAGGGAAATATCTAACGAACCCCACATTCCACCATAGTGCACCGAATCCCTGAAAATCTATAAATTAAAAGTTAAACATATTTTGCATGTGCAATTAAAAATGTTACGCACATTAAATTTTTATTTGTGATAATTTAAACATTTTTATTTTTCTCAGCCATTTTTTTTTGTTTAAAACTCAAATTTTATTAAATATGAATTGTGATTCCGCATAATTTAGAATTGTAAGGAAAAATATTACAAGTCGTAATGTCTATTTACACTATGTAATATTAGATTTCAAGTTTCATTTTATACTTACCTTTATTTTTAAGACGAAATATAATCAAATATTTCAAATATAAAATTAATAATATAATTAATTAATAATAATAAAACAAACTCGCTGTGATTAAAATAATAATAAATGATTATATTACTTTTAATTTTAATTTCTTTTTTCTTTATATTTTTATAATCTTTGATTAAAATTAATTATAATTTGTTATTGGAATTCGGGACCACGATTAATAGAATAGGAAAATTAAAATAATTTTACTTACCATTTAATTTTTTTGTTGGAAAATTCTCATGTACTTTTTTTTTGAGTATAGTTTCCAATCTAAGGCGGGGGGTGTAAAATATATAAGCTTCCCTCTATCTTTTTATTGCACCATTACATAAATTCTGTCATCATTAAACTATCTTTCTATAAATAGAACAAAGGGCTTCATTGATTGATAACGTAAAACAATGAAGATATTGGTAATATAGATTATTTGTTATCTATTTTTTTTACCCACACATAGAATTATTCTATCATAGTTACACAACCCTTACATACGTATTGTATTAGATGATAAATATACCCCAAGCACCCAAAAAGTGTGCAGTAGTCTTGATAAGGCAGTCGTCTATAACTCCGAATTAGGATCGTGGTCTCCTAGTTAAGTTATCTTTGTTAATTTGAGTTTAAGTTAGCAGTAAAGTTATATTGTAGGAAATTAATAAATTCTTTTAAAGAACCTACGTATAACACAGGCTGCCGCACGCCGCATGCGAGTATGCATTACGCGTCGATATGTCATGTAATTATTGTGCAGTGGATGGCTGCAGTGTAATAGTTTAACGACTAAATTCAATAGTTTTGGACCTCTTTAGTAGGCATTTAGTTCTTAGTGGTTTTTTTGTTGGAAATAACCTCCACCTAGAAAAAATTAGAAAGAGTGTTCTTAAATAAGTATAATTGCAAATTTTAAAATTGCAATACCAACTTATTTAAGAAATTTATTGATTTTTCTCGACTTTTTTCCCTATTATTATATACCTATTATAATTATTATTTACGCGATTAGGATATTTTGAACTATGAAATTTAATAATCGAGAATTCAATGAAGGTTGAATGTATGAATCATTTTAAAACATATTTGATTGATAAATAAATTGCGCTAATCCTCATAGGTGCACTTATGGTGCATTCGTGCGATGGCGCGCGTGACTCACGTGTGACGTGAATCGCACGGCCGGAAACACAATATTGATTCTTTGTGCGCGTACTTTTAGTACATTTTTTCTCGCTGCGAAAAGCAGATATTATTATGAAGATTTTTAGGCTAAAATAGCGTACGTTCTTTCGCTTTTGTATGGGAGTGATGGTATCTGCTATGTAGGAACTATTTATTAATCTGTGCTTTTACTAAGACTCCGCTCACCGCTGTCCGTCCGTCTGTCTCCAGGCTGTATCTCATGATAATTACACTGGAAATTTTCACATAATGTATTTTTGTTGCCGCTATAGCAACAAATACCTAATATAAATCAGAATGAAATAAATATTTAAGGGGGCTCCCATACAACAGACATTCTTTTTCCGTGTTTATAGATAATAGTACGGAACCCTTCGTGCACGAATCCGACTCGCACTTGGCCGGTTTTTATATTGTTACTTAGTTGTTTTTATATTGTTGTTTTTATATTGTTGCTAAGCCCCCTGACTCCTTTTTAGCATAATGAATCAAAGGACGACAAAACTTGAATAAATATCCTCTAAGACCTTGTCCACATAGGCGAATTACGCGCGTAAACCTACATGCGTAGAGCTTCAAGACAAAATATCTGGCGACCTACATATTAATGTGATGGACGATACGCGCGTTAATAAAAAATACGCGCGTAACTTCTGGAGGCAATGTATTGGGGCTAGTCCTAGCTAGTCCAGGTACTAACCTGGACACGCGCGTCGGCCTTACGTGCGTATGATTACGCGCTTTCTGGACATAGACTTACCTATTTCATAAACAGGCTCATTGGCATCAACTTTTGCGTTAGTAGACAGCAGAATATGGCCGTTACTAGCCGCCAGTATCGCTATGTGCATCTCGACCAATACTTCTGGAGTCTTCGTTTTCTTGGCCAAAGTGTCCACATGGTAAAACGTTTCGTAGCTGTAGCCGTGTTTGCATAAGTGCTCCTTACAACGTAATGCCACTGTAAAAAATAATGCATTGTTTCTGTAGAAAATGTTCCATTGTTAAGTGGTAAGGTTTTATCACTTTTTAACCTACTTCCAAAAAAAAGGAGGCGGTTAGACGTTCAGCTGTATATTATATATAATTTTTTTTGTTACGATTGAACGATAATTCCGCCGTCTGTATAGCGATTTTCAAAATTTTTTTTTTTTAATGTAAAGGGTATATAATCCTAAGTTTGTCCCGTTGTCACCAAAGTAGTGACCTGATGATGGGATCCAAGAGGAATTGAGGGAACTCTTCCAAATTTATATGGACACATATAATCATTTTGACTTTTTATGAAATAACCCAAGCATATGCTACAAAAAAGTAAGATTTTGCTCTAAGGTATACCCTGGATCCAAAGGTACTGAGCAGAACTCCTGACTCCTTGTAGATGTGACATGACTCCTTGACATGTTTGGGGATTTAAACGTTGTTTAAAGAATTGCAAGCATATGCCACTATATCAATTACAATAATCATCATCATCACCACCATCATCACGCCATACCTTATCACATTACGATGATATATTAAGTACTTCTCATAGTATTTTACACCGACACGGAGATCTTTGAACATTACTCTGCCGTTTGTGGGTCCTATTTGCAAAATTCTTTTGCTTTTGTAAAGGATATAATTGGAAATTGGTCCTTTAGTCACCTAAGTGGAGACCATATGATGGCATCCATGAGGAATCGAGGGAACTCCTCAAAATTCATAAGGTCATCTATAGGGATTTGACTTTTGTGAAGTAAATCAAGAATATAATGCTAACAGATAGTGAAATTTTGTGCCAAGGGAATACTCTGAATCCCTGAATCCAAAAGCACTGAACAGTCTTTAAATATACGCGTTTGACAATTTAGGCGTTATTTAAAGAACTGAAATCATATGCCATTATGTAACTTACTTGTACACACAAACAACAACAAACAACAAACAACAATAACAACTTAAAACAACAACTTAACAACTTACGTACATCATCATTATCTTATACTACCTGTACTGTACCTAATGGAAGCTTGGCGCGTATTCAATTATACATTCGAACGCTTATTTTAAACTTTCTTAAAATGTGTTAGTAATTATATTATAATATATTATATATAGTTATATTAACTAAAAAGGAAAAAAATAATTTTTATAAACAAAAAACCAGTAAACATGAACGTGAGTTCTTTAAAATATATTTTTTATCAGGATATTGTTGGGCTGGTACCGACTTCAAAATTATGGATATTGAGTAGAGAAATAGTTTAAATTTTAGCCAAATTTAAAAGGGGAATTATTTAGAAATAATAAGTTTTATTTCATACTTTTTTGTGCACTTCTACTTTGGAAGTTGGTTTCATTTTTTGTTTAAAAATAATTTATTATTTGTGTATTGATTTCTGAAACCTAAAATAAAATAAAATCATTCATACTACTATTATAAATGTGAAAGTTTGTGAGTATGAAAGGATAGGTAGATGTTTGTTACTCTTTCACGCAAAAGCTACTGAACGGATTTTGAGGAAATTGGGCTGGGGGTAGTAGTTTAGGTTCTGAATTGAAACATAGACTACTTTTTATCCTGAATAAGTGTGTGGCGGACCAATTAGCGCCACGATCCTGAATCGCGCTGTCGAAGTTTTCTAAGATCGTCGTATATAATATAGTGATCGAAGATCACTATATTATATACGACATCTGAATTGCATACAAGTGACCTTGAAGTGACTGACCGAGCATAGCACCTCGCTCGGTCGGAGATCTCCCTTTGGGGCATCCACTCTTCCCACATTGGTGACCCTCGACAGAACACGCCTCCTTCTGGACATCATCATCATCATTCCCCACCCCTCCGCACCACGCCAGCCAGCTTCAGCCTCATCGGGTATCTCGACCACCAGCCTCAACGCACCGCGGCCTGGTCGAACCCTCACCGGCTTCATCGGGCAGTATCACTACAACGACCGGTCAGCAAGCAGAGCACATCTCTTCTGGTCAGCACGTAGCATCGGCCCGCACGGCAGCACTCCGAATCACTGGAGCCCGTGCAGCAGCAGCACAGTTCCGACTCACTGGGACTCTGGCACTGGCGATTCAAGCAGAAGACTCAAGATTAGACCTCCGGTCTTCGGGGGGGAGTGATGTGGCGGACCAATTAGCGCCACGATCCTGAATCGCGCTATCGAAGTTTTCTGAGATCGGCACTATATATACGACATCTGAATTGCATACAAGTGGGCTTCGGCCTGACCGCGCATAGCACCTCGCTCGGTAGGAGATCTCCCTTTGGGGCATCCACTCTTCCCACAAGTGCATTATTAGTTGAGATACATGATACAATAATATTTACGCGGGTGAAGCTGCGGGAAAAATCTAGTTTTTTTTTTATAAGCAAACGCCGCCAGTCGACACCACACAGGTCACAGGGCCTTTAGTCAAGATGCATTGATGCAAAAATGTATGGGGTTTGACATAAGTCCTCGCTAAGTGACATGTCGCTTGCGATGCCTCATGTTAAATCCCATACATTTTTGATTTGAAACTTCACCGTCGAAATTATCGAATGTATCTTGACACTAAAGGCCCAGGTCCAACAACTTACAAGTACGTTGGCGCTCTTTAATCTCCAAACCCCAATGAGCCTATGGTACCCACAACTCGAGAATGAAAATGAAATGAAAAATGAATAGCACTTAACGTTTTAAATACGTAATACATGTAATAATTAAGTTTTCCATTTGTAGATGAATGTTATAATAGTATACAATATTTGTGATAATGGAAGCTGTTTTCTCAAGCTTCTTTTTTGTAACATTGCTTGTCTTATTATTGCAAAGCTTTGATATTGGTGCTCTGTCTGGAACCAAAAATAATTAGTAAATAACTTAAGATTACTGTTAACATTATGTAATATATTTTGTTGAGAACATGAGCATACTTGACCTGTAGACTGTATTTATATATATACTGTATAGACTGAGTTATTTCAAAGAATAATTTATCGGCTTTAAAATGTATGGCTTTTCTAATGGCAATTATGTAATTGACAATTGTATCTGAATAAATCTTAGAAATTTGTGAATTTTCTTTGTTTAGCTCGATGGCTTGTTTCCCTGAAATGAAACATGATTACGAATAATTAGCACAATGTATTGTTTGTATTTTTTAAGTAGGTATGGACTATGGACAGACATGAATCAAGCCCCCTGCCTGGCTGGCTTGCGGGTTCGAATCCCGTCATGTAACCAGAAAAACTACAAAATAATGGAAATTCTGTAACCAATTATTTATAAGAATCTTAATCATATATTTCATGTTTTGCTTTGTAGCAAACTTACCTTGTATCTCTTGTTATTGTTCCATAGCAGTAATTGAGCGCCCTAGGTTCAATTGGATTTGCACCTTGCATTTTTACAGGTTCCTATCAATAAATAACTTAATATTTAGTTTAAAAACACTCTTAAAATTACAGGAGATGTAGCCTTAGTCACCAACAAATTTTAAGTGATAGAGTATTCGTAATTTCACGTAGGACGTAACTACACCGGCCGTCAAATTAGTGTTCCTGCTCGCTATTTTCATACAAAATTGTAACTATCCAAAAAAGGTTCCTGCTACCGATTTAGTTACCTTTACGTCTACTAGAGGCGCTGTTATGGTTTTCATACATTTTTTTTCGTTTACGTACACGTAACGTTATTCACAAAATGTTCCTGCTCTCCCTACAGTGGTTACCGCCGCCCATGGACACTCGCAACACCACAGGAGTTAAACTTGTAACTCCTATGGTGTTTGTGACTTGCGTTCCTGGGCCTTTAGTCAAGATGCATTCGATAATTTCGAAGGCGAACTTCGAAATCAAAAATGTATGGTATTTGACATAAGGCTAATGTCATGTCGCTTGCGATGCCTTAGGTATGTCAAATCCCATACATTTTGTTTTCGAACTTCGCCGTCGAAATTATCGAATGCATCTTGACTGGTCCTTAATCTTTCCCCCCCATCTTTGGCCTCCGGTAACCTCACGCAATCGGGGAAACACAACGCAAGCGTTGTTTCACGTCGCTTTTCTGTGAGGCCGTGGAATTTATCCGGTCGAGCCGGCTCATTCGTGCTGAAGCATGGCTTTCCCTCAATTACGAGAAAATAGAATGCTCTAAAAGTATCATTTTCATGTAACATTTAAAAGTAGTCACATTACAACATACATTCTATGTACAAAATTTTAGGCATAGGGCGAAAATATTACTATTTACTAATATTAATATTTAAAAATATATTTTTAATGAAAAAAAACACATTTAATTTTAATTTACTTAGATAATACTAGCTGTTTAAAAAAACACAATTAATTTTAATTTACTTAGGTAATACTAGCTGTTGCCCGCGGCTCTGACGGCGTAAATATAGTATCCCTCGGGAACACTGTATCTTTTCGGAATAAAAAGTAGCTTGTATTTTAATCCAGAGCCTAAACTACTACCATACCAAATTTCATCAAAATCCATTCGGTAGTTTTTGCGTGAAAGAGTAACAAACATCCATCCATCCATCTCCTCACAAACTTTCACATTAATAATATTAGTAGGATTATGTTTTCTACGTTTTTTTCTCAATTACTGAATTTATTCAACTTCCACGAATTAAAGTTAAAAAAACCTATTACTTACCTATGTTTTTTATAAAAATCGGCCACGTGCGAAAAAGATATTTTGCGCACGAAAGATATTGTAATACAAGGGCTGCACTAAAAGTATCGGGAATGGAATATTTCCACTGTTCCTGTCATATTAAAATCTTTTTAATTTAAAACTCCTTGGTTTTAAAAATCGAATACCGTTTATTTATTTAAAAAAAGATTCTCGGTCTTGTCAGAAGGTCTTGTCAAACTTGTTTAGTCGTTGAGAAAATGGAATTGACCCGAGAAAATTCTAGAGTGATGATTTATTATGACTTTCGAAGTGGTGACCGGGATGATTTCTGCATTTGGTGATGAAGCCCCGTCCAAAACCACAATTTATCGCTGGTTTGCTGAATTTCAACGTGGACGTGTCAAGCTCAGTGATGATCCCCGTCAAGGTCGTCTAAAAACTGCAGTCACCCAAGAAAACGTTGATGCTGTGCGTAAGCTGATTGAGGAAGATCGACATGTGACATACCACGAAATTCAGGCAACTTTAGACATTGGCATGAGTCAAATACAAATAATCTTGCATGAACAATTCGGTGTAAAAAAGTTGTTTTCCCGATGGATACCGCATTTGCTCTGTGAAGAGCAAAAAGCGGCTCGCGTTACTTGGTGCGTCAGAACTCTCGAAAGATTCCACGCAGGATCCTTAAATGCTGTATACAACATCGTATCAGGTACGAATCCTGGATATACGCGTACGAACCCGAAACAAAAAACCAGTCACGAGTTTGGGTGTTCGAAAATGAGTTAAAGCCAACAAAAATTGTTCGTTCACGGAGTGTTGCAAAAAAAATGGTGGCCACGTTTGTCTCCAAAACCGGCCATGTTGCGACTATTCCTCTTGAGGGACAAAGAACGGTTAATGCAGAATGGTATGCTAACATTTGTTTGCCACAGGTCGTTTCTGAACTCCGTAAAGAGAACTGATTGCCCTAATGATTTCTATACTTTCCCTAAAATAAAGACTAAATTGCGTGGTCAGAGATTTTCATCACCTGAAGAAGCTGTGGACTCCTACAAAACGGCCATTTTGGAGACCCCAACTTCCGAATGGAATGCTTGCTTCAATGATTGGTTCCATCGTATGGAAAAAAGTGTCAAATTTCGCGGAGAATACTTCGAAAAGCAATAAATACATTTTTAAATAGTAATGTTGTGTCACTTCCTTGATTCCCGAAATTTTCAGTGCCGCCCTCGTAATAATAAAACGGTAAAAAATCACGTCAGTTTTATGGGGTCCCCCACCTAAATATTATATCATTTATTGTTTTCGATATATTTGTATGGCGGCAACAGAAATAGATCATCTGTGAAAATTTCACCAGTCCAGCAATGGCGGTTCCTGAAATAAAACGTGACAGACAGATGTCCATTTTTTTTGCTGTTTTCAGTGATGAGTTCAGATTTGATTGGTGCATATTCTTGGATTAGTGTTACGCTAACTACTACTAGCTACTCACCAGGGGCCGCTGCATTATACATTTGTTTGTGTAAAACCAAAACAACCAAAACGATTTTGATACGATTTTCAGTAATGGTTATGTTACGTAGTAACTATTTAGTAATCTGTGGTAATGGGTTCCGGTTAAATTGGTGCATATTCTTAGATACTTGTGCTCTCTTAAAAGTATGAAATAAAGAGCAAAATTATAAATTTTGAAAAATACCCCTGACGGTAAAAATGTTATCTTATCTTATTACTTTAAGCCAGACGATCTTGTATTATATTAGGTCTTTACCTATGAAATTGCCGTTTTGTATGAAAAAATTTAAACGAATTTTTTTCATGTATTTTTTATTTGTATTAATCGAAGTAATCACCCATGCAATCAATGCATCTTTGCCAACGCAGTGGCATTTTATTGATGCCCTTCTCAAAGAAATCAGCTGGACGGTAGGCAACAAATTCTTCATATGCATTTTGTACTGCCTCTCGGGTATTGAATTTTTTTCCCGCCAAGAAGTTATCCAAATTCTGGAAAAAGTAGTAGTCTGTAGGCGCAAGGTCTGGTGAGTAGGGCGGATGACGGAGAGCTTCCAACCCCAGTTCTTGAAACTTGGTGACCGTCTGCTGTGCAGTATGAGGTCGCGCGTTGTCGTGTAGGAGCAGCGGAGACGAGCGATTGACCAATGCTGGTTGGAGATGTGCCAGCTTCTCCATCATTGTGTTCAGTTCTTCACAGTACACATCTGCAGTAATGCTCACCCCGTTTGGTAAGAAGCTGTGATGAATCACACCGGCGCTAGACCACCAAACAGTGACCATCACTTTTCTAGGGGTAAGTTTTCGCTTAGGGCATTGTTTAGGTGCTGAACCAGGATCCAACCAACTTGCTGAGTGCTTGCGGTTATCAAACAGAATCCATTTTTCATCGCAGGTAACAATGCGGTTCAAAATTCCTTCATTTGTGTGTCTGTTGAGCAGTGCAAGGCACGTCTCGACGCGTACTTCGCGCTGGCGATCATTGAGTTAGTGGGGCACCCATTTGTCAAGCTTTTTTACCTTGCCAATTTGACGCAAATGGACCAATATTTTGACGCTAACGTCGAAGGTGCTGCTAATTCAGCCGTAGATTGTGTATCAGCTTCCACAAAAAAGTCTTCGGATGACCGCGAGATTCATTTTTCAGGTCGAAATTTCCAGAACGGAAGCGAGCAAACCAATAACAGGTGGTGCGTTGGTTTGTAGTGTTAGCTCCGTAAACGTCGTTGATGTTGTGCCGCGTTGCTGGCACGACGGTACTCATATTCCATAATTACTCGAATTTTCAACATATCCATGATGACGAAAAAGATTGAAATGCGATGAAAATGTAACACTAATCAATAAACAAATGAATACTTTTGGAAAAAGAATTCCATGTTTTTAAAATAAAATTAATTTGAAATTAGAATTCTTAGCCAAACAAAAATTATTTTGATTTGAAATGGCCAGTACTGCAGAACGGCAAGTTCATAGGTAAAGACCTATTATATAATCGATATCACGACAACGGCTACAAGTATTACTATGAAATTTAGTATGTAGGGAGTTTTGGGGGAGAAAAATCGATCTAGCTAGGTCTTATCCCTTAGAAACTGCGTATTTTTAAGCAATATATATTTTTTTGTTTCGTCGTGCAACAATCTATATTAATAATTTCGTCAAGGGGTACGGTAGACTCGATCGAAGCCTTATATGAATAACAAAACATAAAAAAATATTGATTTCGAGTCGACAACATTTATCCGCAAAATTCGGATTATGGAGAATTTCGTTAAATTCTAATAATGTCTAACGCACTGACAAACAAACCGCAGTTGCCACCTTGGGTAGTTAATAAACGTTCCGTTTCATAGCAACACAACTTTCAACAAATCGCGTGCGTCGCGCCAAAAAGTATCCATCACAAAGAACTGTGACTCATGTGACTGTGTAAAACGGAACGTCTTGCCGGAAACATTGAGTGAATCTTATCAAAACTAAATACTTTTCTTAGTTGACGTTGACGTTTCGCGAAAATATTATTTTTGACACTTTTTTATATTGTTTTATGTTATATTTTTATTTATTTTATGTTATATATTTGATATACTCTTTGTTATGTATTTTTTCTTCAAACCTGAGATTGGCCGATTGCGATAACAGCCATAGAAAAAAGAATACCAACCATAATCATAAAAGTGGAAGTTTTATGCGCCCTGTAAACGATTAAATTGTTTGTCAAATTTTACGTGTTTGTCAAACAATTTGATAGTGTACAGCTTTGTTTGAAGCGTTTGTCAAACAATTTACGTGTTTGACCTGTTTGAAGAGAATTTAGATTGACGTAGCGTTTGACAAACGTGTTTGAACGTGTTCCGCTGTATTTGTCAAACAAGATCTCAGTCGTTGATCTGACACCATGGAGGATGTTACGGCTGCGTCGAGTTCGAGTGGCAGCATCGCGAATCTCGGCAAGATGGAGGACGGGGCATTGGATATAATGTCAGAGAAAGAATTTACGCTACATTTTATATCAATTTACCGAGATATGCCGGTTTCGTGGAAAATAAAATCTAAGGATTACATGGACAAAAACAAAAGAAGCGCTGCAATAAAGAAAATGACAAACTTACTGAAGATGTGTCGGCAAAACATTACAAAGGATGAAGTTAAAAAGAAAATTAATATTTAACGTACAAGTTTTAATCGCGAGAACAACAAAGTGAAAAAGTCTATGCTTTCTGGTTCTGGTACTGATGATTTGTATGTGCCGTCAGTGTGGTATTATAAAGAGCTACAATTTCTGCAAGACCAAATGGAGTGTGAATCAGAAATGAGCACAATAATAGAACAGGTAAATAGTTACTAATGTTTATTGTTTATAAGCAATTTTCACACTCAAGTACAACATATTTAAAATTACTGCAAACATTTGTTTTGCCATGAAACAGCACCCGTTGTGTTGAAATATTCACAAAAGTCATCTCGTAATTGTTTCGCTACAGCAGCGCTATTTCCAGCCCGAGTACGAGCAATACTTAACAACGGTGGATCTATTCTCCAAGTACCTTCCGTAACAGTCCCCGTGACACAATCTTCCACGTCTACTTCTCCACGTTGAATGTATTTCTTTTGCTTTATAAGTAAATTGTGTAGATGACAGCACGCCATAACTACAGTTCGCGTTTTAGAAGAACTCAATTTGATAGGTTTTTGGAAAATTTTAAAACGACTTACAAGAATACCAAATACATTTTCAATTATGCGTCGAGCACGAGATAATCGATAGTTGAAGATCCTTCTGTTATCATTCAGTACTTGTTTATTGTAGGGTTTCATGAAATTAGGAAGTAGCTGGAAAGCTTCATCGCCTACAAACATGAAGGGCATTTTCTTATCACTCCTCGGCAATTTTTCTGGCTCTGGAATCTGCAACTGATCATTTTCAAAGCAATGCCAAAATTTTGTATTTTTAATTACTCCTCCATCTGACACTCTGCCATTTGTACCGACATCAACCATAATAAATTCATAATTAGCATTGGCTATAGCCATAAGTACTATACTGTAGGTTCCTTTATAGTTATAATAGTAGGAACCGGAGTGCTCAGGTTTTGGTAGAGTGACGTGTTTTCCATCTACAGCCCCAATGCAATGATCAAAGTTCCATCTTTTTCCAAATTGTTCCGCCAATATTTTCCAATCTTCTTGGGTTCTGGGTAACTGTAATAAAATAAAAATTATTAAACTTTTGAAATTTCTAGTTTCTAATTTCTAGGAATCATCATCTTCAACTTCGATACCGTCGCAATCTACAGAAAATACAAATCCATTGCCACTAAAGAAGAAGAAAAAACAGGAGGACTTGCAACAAGACTTAATGATATTAGACAGGGACCATTTCAAAAAACCTGAAAATGAATATCAAGTAATGGCAAGAAACTGGGGCTTTAAACTGGAACGGATCTCTCTAGATCAAAGACGACTGGCAGAAAAGTTCATAAACGAAATTTTATTTGAAGGAAAAGAAGGAAATCTTAGCTGACATTCAGTAACAATTAATCCAAATTCTACGTACATTCCATCTTCTACCTCTCACACTCAATCTTCTTACCCGCACACTCCATCTCCCGACACGTACATTCCATCTACTACCTCTCACACTCAATTTCCTTACCGGCACACTCCATCTCCCAGTACCATCCCATCTCCTACCCCTCAAATTCAACCCTCTCATACTCAGGCTTCTGCTTCTCAAACTTTGGTATTAATTTCAAAAGAACAAACAAACCTACCGAATGGGGAACCTGTGATGATTCATATTACCGAGTCTAATCCAAATGAAGCTGAGTCAGCAGCAACATTCATAAAAACTTTTAGCGCATTCTAATTTAAAATTATACTTATATTTCTGTTTCTTACATTTCAAATTAATAATAATAAGTTTTTCTAAGACTTTCAAATTAAAACCTTACCTGAATATTGTCCCTAAGTGTATCATTTATTGCTTCACATGTTTCAATAACAATGTCACCCAATGTACGAGGTGCAATGACCGCATTAAATTTTAAGTCTTCAAAATCGGCGCCACTAGCCAGGTATATCAAAGTTATCGATAATCTTTGAGAAGCTGGTATGGCTTGGCGCATAATCGTGTCCATTTTTTCAATGCGAGGACGGAGTAATGTTAATAATTTTTCGAAAGTGTCATGGTCCATTCGCAGGAAGTTAGCGTAATCTTCTGGTTCTGAGCGCAATATTTCTCGTAGCAAAATTTTCGTGGGTATATTTATCTCTTAATTTTAGCCATTCTCTAATCCATCTTCTTGTTTTCTTTTCTTAATACATAGTGATAGAGTCAACACCAAAAATGCGTCGTCTATATGCTCATTTTAAGTACGCAGCACAACGACGTCAAGTCACGACGAGGCAAAAACCGATTCTGGCTAATTGTTTGACAAACTTGTAATAGATGCACGTTAGTTCGTCTGCGCTGTTGTTTGATGAAAACGTGAATTTCATCAAACAAGTTTGTCAAACAAATTTCATCGTTTACAGGGCGCTTTAGTTCAAATGTCATTTAGTTTTGCATAGTGATTTAATTTGTTTGGATTACACAAATCATGCCAAAAATCGTAAGCACCTATTTCATAAAATCTTTAATTGTTCGTGTCTCTGTACTCGTTTAGTCTTTTGTTTGATGATACCTATATCATTTTGTTAACAGCCGAATCTCCTTGCATTTGGTAAACATTGTCACAATTGTGGAAAGTAGATGCAGTGAAGGGCTCTTCATAAAGATGGTGAGTAGTATTTTAGTAGGTATGTAGGCAGGTTGTGTTTTTAAGTGAATTTTGTTCTATGTTTTCTTCTTAAAGTGTGGATTGTAAGACTTTCTGCATTCAAATAAAATAAGTACTTATTTACTTCCAGTGACATGCAATTTTTGTAATAACAAAATATTTGCAAGAAACTGCAAGCAAAGGCAAATGTGCAGTCGATGTGTGGAATGCGACAACATTATACTCGGTAAGCGGCTCAATATTTTTTCTCTATAACCCGACAAATAATAATAAATGACCACATGCATAGCCTGTGTTGAGGTGTCATGAACACATACAGAAACTGACACGATTTTTTTACCTTTTTCTTGATAATGGTATGGACCCCTTCATGCACAAGTTCAACTTGAACTTGGCTGGTTCTTATTATATAATTAGACATTATTAATTGTATATTATATTTTTGCAGATAATTTCAATTATTGCGAGTGTTGTGGTCTAGAAACAATTAGGCAGTTAAGAAGAACCAAGTCTCGGGCACTTTCAAACCTTTTTCCAAAACAAACAAATACAATACAACCTTACAAATCCCAAGACTTATTTGATGACTTTCAGGTAAGTAATGGTGGAGATCACCGAGTACAGTAAAATGAAAAATTATACTTATTATTATACATACGCAATACTTATTATTATTTGAATATTTGTCTAATATATTTTCTCCTTTAAGGTCGATAACGAAGAGTTGACACTAATCGAAGAGTCACTGGTGACTGATGATGTTTCTTCGGAGAACGAGAAAAAACAAGAATCAATGCTGTCAAATTATTTGTGGTAGCCATGTGGGAACCAGAGTTTTTATTCCTCGAATTCGTCTCTAGCCATCTAAAAGTCAACTGCCATTTAAATTTAGTCGGCTTCAGTTTCCCATTCGCATAGCATTCGCTATGACAATAAACAAAAGCCAGGGATAAACTTTCGACAAAATCGGTATATTTTTACCTAATCCTGTGTTCACCCATGGCCAGCTCTATGTTGCCTTTTCTCGAGTTCGAAGATTCAATAAATAATAGAAGATATAAATAGAGAAATATAAATAGAGAAATTTTATGATAATCAACCTGTGATATATAATTATTAATATGATAACATTTTGATAGCTCTTTCTTAATAAGACTAAGCTAAAACATTAGTTTAGACATACTTAACATAGCTAAACATACATACATAAACAATGGGGTAGGTTAGAACTACAGGAGATTCTGCAACCACGTTTAGCATAGCAAGACAAGATATAAAAAGATATATTTGTACAGAAAAATACTGTATCCATCCATGGAGAAGGTACATACTTCCTAATCTTATTTTTGATTTAGCCGATTTGAATAAAGAACACTAATTTCATTTTTTATTTTTAAAATTACTAAGTACTTATCTACCTGCCAAAGTAGAGAAAAAGACTGAGTGCTTAAAACAAAGAGGTTTACAGAGAATAAACCTTAAAAATTATATGTTTTATTAATTTATGTTAGTTTATTTTGAATGTTGATTTAAAATAAAAATTATTTGTGTAAAAACTTTTGCAGTTTTTATTTACTATATTTATTAAACAGAATGAACGAAGCTATCCGAATCTAAGCCTTGCTTATACCTATTCTTTGAGAACCGATGACTACAGAAATATCTACCTACATTTTACACCTAGATGTGTATTATGAGTCACATTTCACCCGAGCGAAGCCGGGTTTTCATCTAGTATATCAATAATTTAACTCTCTTACGTCAGTCTGATTGGCAGCTTGGTATACGTACCTGCGTATAGTTTTTGCATTATTTAAAAATTCGGAATGTGTTGGGTTCGAATCCCGGTAAGATAATATTTTTTGTAATTATTTTTATTTTTATTTTATTTTTTTATTTTATAGTTCTACTAAAACACCGAGCAAAGCTCGGTGTCCCAGGTACCTATTAATTAAATTATTACCAAATCATTTAGTTCTGTCAGTTTGTGCCCAAACTGACGTACGTGTTAAGATGCTGTCTATCACTATGAAGTTTTCCCGATCTTCTCCTCACATTTAGATCTTACTTTGAAACACACTGGTCAATGTTCTGAATTGCCACATCTCCGATACCTCAAGGGCCCAAGCCGGCCCGATATATACATCGATCGATGTATAAATCGAGTATAGACGGTAAGAAGGATATGTAAAAACCAAGACGTCGTAGCTCTCTACACACACTATCGGTCAGTCTGCGCTTAGGAACCGCTACTAACGAACCCCATCGCTGCCATAGGCTATTCTACATTTTTTTCAAATATATTTTAAAATGTTCGTATCGATTCGATAGTCAACTAGTATTTTTATTTCCTGGAAATAATATCTCTTTATGCAATGAGAAAATTATTAAAATTTAAACGACAAATGTTTGCTCAAATCTACAGCCACCATTATCGTGACGTCATAAGAACAGAAACAAATAAATGTCATATTATGTGCGTGTGACAGTCCATGAAGTTTAGATTTAACTTTCGCTGTTGTTTATTCGATTTGATTATGTTCTTATGACGTCACTTACAAGAAAAATATGGCGGCTGGTGTTTTAGGTCACGTGACTTACAGATAATAAACTACAGTTTTTTTCGTAATTATAAATATATCACATGTTTATATAACAAAATAGTGTTGTATTCGTATTTCTTATGATAGAAACTATAGAAATAACAAATGTACTTACATCATTTAATTTTGATACATGAAACTAGCCTATCATGGTACCACGGTGGACCGCCAAGGACACCGTGGACTGTTCTGCCACCGCAGTGCCGATTGCAGGTCTCGCCATGCCTCCATAAATGACGTCATCCGCAGGGCTCTTGCCACTGTCAACGTGCCGGCCACACTCGAGCCGAACGGTATCGTGACGTGCACGTGACGACGCGACGGTAAGATACCCGATTGTATCACCTCATTCCGTGAAGCCGTGGAAGTCCGCTGGCGGCGTCACACGTGACGGCCACTGCAAGGATGGCGGGGGCGGCAGCTGCACACGCCGAGACCCACTAAAGGTGGATATATTATCCATCCATCGATGATATAATATGATATAATATGATAATGATATAATATGATAATGATATAATCTGAAATATGATCATACTTCTTTATCCCAAATATAAATCGAATGCAAAGATTCTGTAAGCGTTCCAGTTTATTTAAGTTCTCTTCAGTAGCATCTAAACAGCAGACATCGCCGTAGTCAATTATAGGCATTATAATGCTCTGCATAAGTGTTATTTTGGTGGAGATGGGTAAAAAGTTTTGCAGGGCTTTAAGTGAGTGAATAGCGCAGTGTACCTTACGACTGATGTCGCTAATGTTGGCATTCCAAGAAAGCGTTGAATCTACAATAACACCCAGGTATTTAGCTGACTCTGAGTAAGTTATTTGTACACCGTTTAATGTGACTGGGGGCAGCGCTTTTACGTCAAGACTTGCACGCAATCGTCTGCTACCTATGACTAATGCCTTAGACTTCTCAGGATTTACGAGGATGCCAAAAGATTTCGCCCATTCACTAAATAATATTGTCTAAATTTTGATTTATTAAAGTTACTGCCGACATCGCGTCAGCCAGGGTAAAATGTTGATAGATTTGCAAGTCGTCTGCATAGAGGTGATACTTGGACGTAATTAATTTAGCTATCTCATTAATGAAAATAGAGCAAAGGAGGGGGGGACAGCACTCCCCCTTGCGGCACGCCGGCAACGAGATTACACCAGTTTGAAAAAGTGACATTAGTCTGAACTCGTTGCGAGCGGCCACGACAGTAGGAGTCAAACCAGGCTAATACCGCAGAAGATAAATTATGAGATTTCAAGATAGCAATAAGGATGTCAAAGTCAATAGTATTAAAAGCATTACTGAAATCAAGTAGGATGAGGATGGTTAATGTTTTGTTCTCCATGGCTAAACGTATGTCGTCAGTAACCTTTAATAGTGCCGAACATGTGCTGTGACCTGGACGAAGCCCCGATTGCATCGGGCTAATTAAGTTGTTACTTACTGTACGGAAAGGAAGAAAGTTGCTTATGAACAATGTGCTCCAAAACTTTCGAATGGAAGGTTAATATAGAAATTGGACGAAAAGAGGATAAAGATATAGGATTTGAAATCTTAGGCAATGGAAAAATATTGGCCTGCTTCCAAGTTGAGGGAAATGTATTTGAGGAAAGGTGAGAAGTTTAGTATGTGAGTGAGAATTGGTAACAAAGATGGAAGTATCAATTTGATCATTTTAGAGCACAATTGATCACAGCCGACTGCTTGAGATGAAATTGATAAGACCGCTGTTCTGACATCTGATTCATTTGCATTAGAAACGGAAAAAGGTGGGGCTGTTATAGGTAATTTAGATATTTGCTTTAAGGTGTTATCTTTTACACTAGAACACAAAGTAATAGAGGGTTTGGAGAAGAAGTTATTAAGTGCATCTAAGTCCAAATCGCTGGGTAAAGTGGTGGAAGATTTCCCAATACCGATAGACTTCAGAAACTTCCAGGCGTCAGCACATGTACGATTTACAATAGACGCATAGAAGTGACGAGGCTTAGCAGCACGACACAGACTGTTGCACTGGTTTCGCAATGTTTTATAATTTTTAACGTTCGTGTCGTTAGGTTGGTTCTTACATTTTCTTTTAGCCTTGTCTCTAGTAGCCATTACGTCCTTGATAGAATCTGAAATCCATGGAGCTGGGTCATGTTTTATTCTCACCTTTTTTAGTAGAGCGTGTCGATTAAATAGATATAAAATAATTTTATTAAATGTGTCATTTTTTGTGTCCATTATTTGACTGCTTAGTACAGATTACCAATTTATATTTAAAGCGTCTCGCTGTAGCGCATCCTGATCAATATTTCTGAAACTGCGAAGTAGTACGGATTGAGGCTTTCTTTTGGGGGGACGTATTTTATAGGAAAGGAAAACAAGATCGTGATATTAAAATGGGGCTGTAAGTTGACCGTGAATAGAGATATTATTAGGTGAAGCGACAACCATTAGGTCTAACTGAGAAGGGATAGAATTTGGAAAATGATGAGTAGTGGATGTTGGAAATACGTGGAGATTATATGAAGATAAAAGAGACTGAAGCTTAAAAGAGCGAGAATTATTTTTGAGTAAACATGTGTTGAAATCATTATAACGTGACTGTAGGACATACGATGATCATTAAGTAATTTGTCAAGGCAATCGAAGTAGTCAATGTTCATATTAGGGCTGTACAAAATGACAAGAAGTAATTTGCTATGGTGTGACGTAATTTCTAGGACAAGATATTCGGCTAATTCAGTGTAAGGAGAAGGAGACATGTCGACAATTTTATGCTGAATATCAGAGCGAAGATAGACAGCAACCTTTGCCAATTCTATCGTTTCGTATGAGAATGAACCCTGGAAGAGAGAACTTAGTGGATTTTAGACTAGGTTTCAGAAAAGATTCCGAAATCAGAATGCCATCAATATGTGTTGCACTAAAGGATGCCATGATATCAGTGTAGTGGCTGGGAACGCTTTGTGCATTTATATGGACCACATAGAAATTGGATCTATAGTTGTCAAATACTGATGAAAGTTTATCATTTAGTAATAGGAGTTGAAGAAGAAGTTAGGTATATATATACCTAATATAAATATAAATAAGGTTTCTTATTATCTACCTATATACTTATATAATACTAATTGCAAGAACTTACAACTCATAGTATATGTTTATACGCTTGTCACAACATAAAAACGCCTCACTCGCGGTCCAGCATGCAAATCCAACACCGGTACTAAAGACAGTTTTTAGCGTCAATCATTTATAACTTTTGTCTACAAGTCCGCGGCCTTAAATTTGCAGGCTGGATGGCGAGTATAGCGCTTAAGGTTTCTAAGCTTTATTAATTAAAGAAGACAGATATTTTTATGAGAAAATGTGAGGCATTCAAGTGTCAGAAGTATAACAAAAAAGATTATTAAAAATAAGAATTGTGTATGTGAAAATGTAAGTGAGTAAAATGTGTGAATAATTTATTAATAGTAATTTCATCATTCTTAAAAATACCAACAATAAGCTGAAAAAACAAGAAAAAAAAAATGCGCCTAAAAAAATTAAAAAAAAAGGTCTATTGGCACTCACATCTCAGATCACAATAGAAAAAGGAAGAAAAAAAAAGGCAGTTGTCAACTGTCACAGGTGACGTATGTGAAATGTACTAAAAATAGAATTGCAATTAGTGATTTGAACGTTTTCAAAATTAATTTGCTATTACCTGCTTATTTTATTATCACAGAAAGATATTAATAAGAAAAATGGTGAAATACTTATACAATGATCACTTGATGCCTCACATTATAAAGATGAAATTGCGCAACGCTGACAAAAGTTTATTGTCGCCTTCTCGTTGATCTGGCAGTCCTGGTTGTTTTGGGATCCGTTACCTGAGATTCGGTCACAGCATTACTAATAGGAAATTGCAATAGGATTCCCTCAAAAGCTGCCATGGTTTCGATTTACGTCGAGATTTGTCAGGAAGAATTATGACAACTTTACCATCAGCTGACCAACAATTTTTCACGCCGAAATTCTTTCGTGCTGCAGTGAAGATCTGATGTCTGGTTTTTGTCAAAAATTCGGAGATGGTTATACCCTTGAGCGATGTTTTTGCATCCCAGACAGCTTTCCTATGTTCTAATGCATTAAACCGCACTAATATGGGTCGCGTTTTGTTTGTTGAAGTAGCCCCAAGACGATGACAAACTTTTAAATTCTCCACACATACATTGGCAAGCTTCATGTCATTGCTTATAATCTTATGGACCAACTCTGGAAGATTTTCACTATGATTTTCAGGCACACCATGGAAAAGCAACACTTTTCTTCTCATAATCATCTCATGTCTATCAAGCCCAAGAGTTAAATATTGAACTTCAGATTTGAGTTTGGAAAATATTTGGCAGATCAACTCTTTGAAATCTGCGAAATCCTTTGACAGGGACGCAACATCTGGGTGCACCGTAGATCCATGAGCAACTTTCTCCAGCTTCATTTCATACTCTTTCATGCGTGATTCGAAAAAGTTGCCTAATGTTTCTAGGTTATGAGTTTAACGGATAAGGTTGTTACTAAAACTCACGGTAAAGTGGTATTGTCTGTTTATTCAAAAATAGCTCGATATTTATACAAATTTTACGTTTTATTTTATTCGGCTGACGTCAGGTGGCGCTGCAGTCGCTGTGCTCCATGCGCATGCGCGGGCCGAGCATATAAATATGCCAGGCGCATGCGCGACGCCTCAGTGCGATGCTTGCTGGCTAACGGGCTGGTGCTGCGTCACGACTGCATGTTCTTAGAGCGAGATAGCGCTACGCTCTATGCGCATGCGCGAGCCGAGCATGTAAACATGCCCGGCGCATGCGCGATGCCTCAATGCGGCTCTCGCGTCCAGCGGGCCGGCTACTTGTCGCGCTCTCCCTGTTAGAGCGAGATAGAGATATGCACGGCTGTGCATACAAATATGCCTGGCGTGCGTGCGTTGCCTTAGTATGGCGCTCACAGGCCGGCGCGCTGGTGTTGCGGGACGCCTCCATATGAGCATCCATTTTTAGTCACTTAATTTTCTATTTTGTGTGCAAAATAGGTAGGAAACTCTTGTTGGATTATGAGTATAGGTAAGTCCCACAAACGATTAACACATAATATCATTTAAATAGATAACTTATACTTTGAAAACAAAAAAAAATTACGGAACACACTAAAATTGCTGCTTACAGTGTGACTACCCACACTTTTAAGATGGAAGGTTAAAGTAAAACTCCCTACCACCGGTTCGCTGATCTCACCCCGAAGAACCGGCGAATGAAATTCGGCGGGGTTACCTTTTGTCAAATATAATGGAAAATTATTGTTCTTTTAAAACATATTGCTACAATTCAATACTTAAGACTTGCAGGGAAGCGCCTTAATCCCAGGGTGTGCATCTATATCATAATCAACAATAAACTCATTTATCCTGTAATATGCCTTAGCACACAAATGTTTTTGACTACTTTTTAAAATATTTTATTTATTTATTATTTATGTACATAATCTTAAAATTAAACAAAAAATAATTTTAGTAACAGGATGACTTGTAATATTAATTAGGATATTAAATCGACGCATGTACTTTATTTACTAAGCCTAATCACGGGCAAATCAAGCTTGTGCTTATTTCTAGTGTTTCTCGAATGATTGTTACATTTATTATTTTAATTAATTATATTTTTTCTAACATTTAATACATTGTCCAAAATATATTGAGATGTAATAGTCAAAATACATATTTCTTTAATTTTTTCTCTCAGAGATTCAAGAAGAGACATTTTATAAACAGCTCGCTTCTGTAGTACAAATATTGAATTTATATCAGCGGCATTTCCCTATAGTAGAATGTCGTAAGTACATCCTACTATGAAAGTAACTTAAGTAAACTAAACGCGCCGTGTCGTCATCCGAGATTTCACAAATTTTTCTAACTACGTTTGCTGCAGAACTGAGTATATTTTCTAAAATAAATTTCTTCTTATTTATTAGTACATTGACTTAATCTTGCCTAACATTTAGTAGGCAAAATTTAAACTATTTTGTTGTATTTTAATTTAAAAGTAAGTTATTAACATTAAACCAATGTACTATTTTTGAGGTAGCACTTTACTTCACCGTAGCTTGACTTTTGTCGCTTCACCTTTGAAATAAGTGAAGTACCATCGGCAAAAAGTACTATCTCATGCTTATCTTTTGCTAAATAAGGTAAGTCATTTATAAAGACGATAAAAAAAAAGACCTAAAACGGAACGGCGCGCGGGGGAGAAACCGGTTAGCCAGCCCGGCCCGATGAGACGCAGGAACATATTCCCCGGGAACAGGTCACTGAAGAGGAAGCGGCACTATGTTGTTGTAGGCACGAGTTATGGTGCCCTTCTTCGTGCGTATGTCGGCGACTCGACTGAGCCCGTCTGTCCCAGGCTTGACAGCGACTACTCTACTAAGTAGCCACAGTAGAGGCGGTAGATTGGTGTCCCGTACAGGGACCATGGCTCCAACCTTGAGGTCTCGACTCCCGGTCTGCCACTTGGTTCGTTGCTGTAGAAGAGACACATATTCGTTAGAGTAGCGCTGCCAAAAATGTTTTCCCAATTTTTCGATGCGGTCGAATCGTTGGAGGTGCTATATGTTGACATCGGTGATCTGAGGTCGTGGAATCGAACTCTGAGTTCGTCCGAGGAGGAAATAAGAAGGGGAAGGAAAAGAAAGATCTGAAGGATCAGTGGGCAATGGTGTTAAGGGTCTGGAATTTAAAATAGCCTCTATCTGGATCAAACATGTCGATAACTCTTCATACGTCGAGTGAGTCAAGACTCTACGCAAAAGATGTTTGGTTGACTTTACTGCTGCTTCCCATATCCCACCAAAGTATGGAGAGTAGGCAGGAATGAATTTAAATTCAATACCTTGGTTCGCAAGATCAGACTCTATATGCTTAGATGAAACTTGTAAGAAGCGTGAAAGCTCGTTGAAAGCTCCCACAAAGGTTGTGCCGTTGTCGGAGTACACGCGCTGAGGTTTGCCACTTCTACTTATGAATCGGCTGAAGGCTGCAAGAAATGCCTCCATGGTTAAGTTGGACACCAACTCTAGGTGCACGGCTCTGACTGCAAAGCAGATAAAAACACAAATATAAGATTTAGTAAGCCTACAACCTCTACCTTTACGGTCGGCTATAAGCACTGGCCCGGCGTAATCCATGCCTGTATTCAAAAAAGGAAACTCAAGGTGCGTCCTATCAGTAGGTAGGTTACCCATAGAAATCTGAATAGGCTGAGCCCTAAAGCGAGTATAGCGAACACAGGAACGCACCACGTGCTTAGCAAGATTTTTTCCAGCTAGAGGCCAGTAGGTAAGACGTATATGTGCCAACAGTAATTGAGGCCCTGCATGAAATAGTGCTTTGTGTTCTTTTTCAAAGATAATTTTTGTCAAGTGGTGTTTACGACACAATAAAATAGGGTGTTTGACATTGTAATCGTAGTAAGAGTTTGCTAAGCGACCGCCTACACGAATAAAGTTCTGTGAATCTATGTAAGGAGAAAGACTTATCAAACGATTCTTTTTATGTAAAGTTTGTCCTGATTTAAGAATTTTATACTCTTCAGGAAACATTTCGTGTTAAGCATGCTGTATTATTAAATTCTGCGATTATTGTAGTTCTGTAAAAGTTAAATATAATGATGTTTTAACTTTATTTCTGCAATTAAAAATAAATCTTTGTATATAGGCTACTACTCTGATTAATTTAGTATAAGAAGACATTTTATGTATTAAATTAGAAATTAGGTGAAGTTGTTTAATATTATTTAAGTTTGTCTGATTGTCTGTCTGATTGTCTGTCTGTTTGTCTGTATATAAAGCTGTTTCTAATAATAAATTACTTTGTGAATTAGGAAAAATGGGAAATTGTATTTTAATCTGATTGATAAAATCAGGAACTAACCACCAAAGAGTGGAAGAGCTGATGTAAGTGTGGTTGCACTTGGAAGGTACATAGCTCCACGTCTGGCCGGTCGTTATTTCTTGAATCTCACTTACTTTATTGCGTACAAATTGGTCGAGCTTACTAGGTGGTTTAGAGAGCCAAACTAGCACGATCGTAGAGTCACACCAAAAGTAGCAATGATGGAAATTAAGAGTAAGAGATCTGCGTACCTTTTGAAAGAGTCGTATACCCAATAACGCACCACACAACTCCATACGTGGTATAGTTGTAGGTTTTATTGGAGCAACCTTGTTCCTTGAAGTTAAAAGATGAACGCAAACTGTGCCATCAACCGTTACCGTCCTAACGTAAACACACGCGCCATAAGCGCGTTCTGAGGCGTCTGTGAAAGTGTGAAGCTCTAATAACGAAGGATTGCTACAAGACACCCACCGAGGAATGCAAATAGAGTTGAGAGCTGGAAGTGACTCTACAAATTCAAGAAATTGTGATTTTAAATCTGATGGAACCTCTTCATCCCAGCCACACTTATGTATCCATAACTGTTGAAGAATAAATTTCCCCTGAACCCTGGCCCTGGCCCGACGAGGCCAAGCGGATCAAACACCTGGCTGATTAATGATAAAATATTACGTTTTGTAACTTTGAGGTTAACATTTAAATCTACTGTGAAAAATAAATTATCTAAATTACAGTCCCAGTATAAACCAAGTGTCTTACTAGGAGAAGCGACATTTAAATTTAATTTTTTGTCTGTATTTTCTGAAAGAAAGTTAGTAATGGATTCTAATATTTTTGAACTATTTGACTGCCACTTGCGTAAATGAAATTTTGCAGAAGATAGAGTTTCAATCACGCCTCCACATTGCTCTATGACTGAATCGGTAGAGTCACCGCCACTCAAATAGTCATCAACATAAAAGTCGCTCTTGATAGAGTAACTTACCTTTGGGTCTAAAGCCTGCTCTGCTAAGGAAACTAAGCATTTAGTGGCAAGATACGGTGCCGAAGCAGTGCCGTACATCACTGTATTAAGATAATATGTTTTTAAAGGTTCTGAGGGATCAAATCTAAAGACGATTTGCTGTAGAGAACGCTGAGATGGCTCTATTAAAAAGGCTCTATACATCTTCTCTATGTCAGAAGTAACAACATATTTATGCTGTCTGTATCTTAAAAGAATAGATAGTAAATCCTCTTGAACTGTAGGACCTATCATGTGTATATCATTGAAGGACCTACCCGAGGTGCTGGCGGCTGACGCGTCAAAGACAATGCAAAGCTTAGTGGTAGTACTCGACTCTCGCTCAACACCATGATGAGGTAAATAGTATTGAAACTTATTTATTTCTGATTTTGGTTTTTCTGTCATATGATTTAATTGTAAATACTCTTGCATGAATTCTAAATATCTATTTTTAAATATAAGGTTGCGCTCAAATTTACGCTTTAGGGAGAGAAATCCACATTTAGCCATTGCGTATGTGTCTCCTAAGCACTCGGGAGAGTCCTTCAACGGTATAGTGACCACGAATTGGCCACTGTCATTACGTCGAATTGTTTTTCGAATAATATTTTCACAGGCCTCTTCTTCAGATAAAAAAGAGCCACTACACTTAACAGAATCAAGCTCCCAGAACCGAGTTAGCTGATTACATACGTCCTGGGAAAAATGACATAGAGAGGGATGTGTACGTCCATGAGGTAGACACGCACATTGATATAAGCCAACCTAGTTTGGAAGACTGCAATCTAGGTTGATTTTTACCTAAATTAACTGTATGGGAAAATAAGATGTCCCAAAATATTTCAGCGCCTACGAGGATATCGACAGCTGACGGCACATAAAATTTAGGATCTGCTAACTGAAGATCTGGCGGGATATTTATAAGTTTTTTATCCACGTAAGACCCAGGCACTGATTGTGTTATGCATGGTAAAATAAAACAAGTTATATTCGCCTTATAACTACCAAAACAGTACAGATTTCAGAGGTATTAGAAATCTGACCATTGATACCTGAGACTATGGAGGTAGTACCTTCCTTTGACAAGCCCAGCTTCTCACAAAGGTCTCGGGTGATAAAGTTGGACGTGCTGCCGTTATCCAACAGGAGCCTTACAGGATGCAGCTTCCCATTGACGTCTGCTGCGTTCGTCATAGCTGTGGATAGCAATATAATGTTCTGATTATTGTATGCTTTAGATATTTTTGTATTAGTTGACAATACAATATTGTTAACTGAATGATTGTCTGAATCCCTATGTAAGAGGGTATTATGTTTAAGTGTGCAATATTTGCAATGTGAAAGTTTACATCGCTTGTCTGTATGACCTGGTCATAAGCAGTTCATACACACATTGCTCTCTGATGCTTTTTTAATACGTGAATCAACATCTAAATTTCTGAAAGATTGACAACTAAATAAATAATGATCTTGTGAACACATAGCACAAGAAATTTTGTTATAAGTAAGGTAAGAATTGTTTTTTAGCGTTGTAGTTGTAAGATAGTTTTTATTTTTATTAATTTCTTGTATGTATTTTGTATTTATATTATGCGTTAGTTTTGTGTTTGTATTATTATTATTACTATTATTTAATGATTCAATTAAATCTGCTCGATTAGATAAAAATTTAAGAAATTCTTTTAAATTAGGATATTGATCTAAATTATTTTTGAATTCTTCCCACTCACGATTGGTCACAACATCCAATGTTTTGGACATCGTAAAAATGATCAATGTGTCCCAATGTGAAGTGGGCTATCCTAGGGTGTCAAGAGCTCTTAAATTCTTATTAGTTACATCTATCATGTTACGTAATGATGCACTCGATTCTTTAAGTATTGGTTCAAAATTAAATAAAGCTTGAATATGATTGTTCATAAGGAACCTTTCATTATTATACCTATCTGTTAATAATTGCCAAGCGATAGCATAATTATCGGCTTTGAAATCTATGCTTTTAATAACAACTGCTGCGCTGCCTTTTAGGGTAGCACGCAGATAGTGAAATTTATTAATATCTTGTATACTACAATTATTATGAATAAGGGAAATATACGTATCTCGGAACCAGTGCTGCCAACTCTACCAACTTTTCGGTAGATCTACTAACTTTTAGTGTCGTAGTCAAACCTACCACTTTGTAGCAAAAATCTACCAACTTTTGAAGTTTTCAAAAAGTTCAAATCAAACCACCATGAAAAGAATATTGAAACTATATTTTTTTTTTATTTTTAGTAATCTTTCTCTTGCTTTTTTACCCTTTGATGGATTCATCGAATTTACTTGAAAATAGTGGGCGTTACAGGTTGATGTTCAGGTCATGTCATGGCGGCTTAATAAAAAAAAAAGCAAACATCATGGCGGCGTTAGATCTTAAAACTCTTTCTACATACGATTTTTACTTATCTGTGTTTACACTCTATAATTACTACTATTTGTAAGTGACTTATAAACTATGCTTTGGTTGAAGTCATAGACTCATAATTATTCGTTTTTCAATTATAACTATTTTCTATTGATATTTTTTATTTATTTATTTATTTACACTTAATGCACAAAAACAGGTACATAGGCGGACTTAATGCCATATGGCATTCTCTACCAGTCAACCTTTAGGCGTACAAAAGCAAAATTGTGCAGGTGCTAATAGAGAAAAAAAAATAAAACAAGTCAATAATCAGCTCGTAATAAAATAATAGGATGTAGCTAAAACACATAAATAAAGTAGTATAATATAAATACACAAAATATATGTATATAAGTAACAAATATAAATAATATGCCATATAATATTAAAAAAATATAAATACCATACTATATAATATATAAATAATAATAATATAATATACTAGGATTCTGCCAATTGTGTCGCATAAAACTCACGGACTCTGCGCTTAAACGTGTCTCTGGTTTTGGACATCCTGATTTCTAGAGGAAGAGCATTCCAGAGAAGAATAGCCTGTATGTTGAAAGACGAGTGAACGATACCGGATCTATGGGAAGGGCAAAAAAGAAGTGCGTTGTTAGAGGATCGGAGGATCTTGTCGTGACTGCTACAAAGATACTGGAATGATGAAGTTAGATATTTGGGAGTATTTGGATGATGTAACAGAGAGTACAGCATACATAAGGCCCGTACAGAGCGGCGCTGTCGTATTGGTAACCAGTGCAGCTTACAGCGATAGGCGGAAACATGATCAAATTTTCGCAGATTGAAAATAAATCTTAAACAAGAATTGAGAAGGCGATCAAGTTTATTAAGTTTGTCGGCATTGAGATCGAAATAGCACACATCACCATAGTCTATGATGGGAAAAATAAGTGATTGGACGAGCATTGTCTTGACCGGGAGAGGAAGGAAAGTTTTAATACGATAGAGGGACCGCAAGATGCCAGTGACCTTACAAGAAACATTTGTAATATGAGTCTGCCAAGTAAGAGTCGAATCGATGTGCAAACCGAGATTCTTGACGCTTGGACTAAAAGGAATAACAGAGCCGTTATAGATAACGGGTGGAAGGGTTCCTAGGTTCACTTTGCTTAAGTATCTAGGACTACCCAATAGAATGGCCTGACACTTAGCCGGATTCACGGTTAGTCCAAAGTTATTACACCAATCTTTAATGGCATTAAGATCTCGATTTACGACTTCGATGGCAGTTGATAGGTATTTAGTTGGTAGTTCTGCCTGGCCATAGAGTTGTAGGTCATCAGCATACAGATGATACGCACTGCGAAGTATTCTAGTAACAAGATTTATGAAAATTGAGAAGAGAAGGGGAGATAGAATACCGCCTTGGGGGACGCCAGAGTCAAGATATTGCCAATTGGAGGACGACTTATCTGTACGTACAGACTGTTGACGCCCCCATCAGAATTACAGGCCGCTAATATTTTGAATATTAGCGGCCTGTAATTCTGTTTTATCATTGGATTTCTAATAAAAATAGTTAAAATATATCTTATCCAATCGAAAAGTAAATTAAGGATGCCAGATTCTTATTGGAGGGTCTCTAAAAGACTTGAAAAGTATGGGTGGTAGATCTACCAACTTTTCATAGTAGGGTTTGTTGGAAACTACCAACTTGTAGAACCCTATCCTTGACGAATTTCGAGTTGGCAACGCTGCTCGGAACTCAAGCCAGTGCTGATAGTCGCCGTTGAAATGAGACAAGTCAATCTTGGGTAAGCGCACAAAATCATGCTTGCAACCAGAGCCATGGAGATTGTCACCAGCAGAGGCCGCGGAGACAAGTGCAGGGGAGGAGGAACGCGGAGGGCCAAGCAACGACCGCGCGTGGCCCATCTGCGCGTAATATAACGACTCGAATTGATCCCGCTCAGCATATGCCTCGGCCGTGTTCTCCGACAACAACTCCAACTCCGTCTGTAACGTATCGAAATCATTATATAGCGTTTCCATTACATTAACACGGCACTGCAACTCGGATAATTGAAAAGAGCTCAACTGAGAAGTAGGTATCAATTTTAAAAAGTTGGCAAAATAGGTTAGCATAGCTTTATAGCCACCACGCCTCTTAACAAGTTCCTTTAATTTAGCTTCAGACATAATGATAGCTTAGCGCACAATAAGCGCTTGCAGTGCAGAGAAAGATAAATGAAATATACAGGAAAAATAAGACAGTAGCGTTCAAAATCGTGATGAGTATTTATGAATGCAAGTATTATCATCAAAATACAGGCAAATAAACCAGATGATGAAATAAATGCGTAAATAAATAGCTTGCGTTAAATAGATAATAAATAATAAGATTTATATGCTTATTGCATTAAGTGTTATGGGAAAAAATGAACAATAGAACAATGGCGAACACATTTTCCGTGATTACGTACTGACAATGTTATCTAAAAATTTGCAGATATTATTTTTACACACTCAGAATTAATGTAATTATTCCTTGATTGTCTTTTGATTGTGTTCGTCCACGTGGAATGCGGCACGATCGGCACGCATGCGCAACTCCTTGTCGGGGCGTCTCGGTCCAAAGTCCAATCCGAACGATATTTGCACTTCGCAGCAAATAAGACGGCTATTCTTCTGTTTTCCTTGCGAAGGACCACTGTTGGGGCAGAGCTCCAGGGGTAGTGGTGCTCCTGGTGGTCTCCACCAAATAAAAATACTGCTTCGATGAGTACTTGTATAATATAGGTACTGGTATGATAGCCGCGGTGCGTGCGTGGCGTACGGAGGTGGTCGGGCGAATTCTCCGTGAGGAGTGACGGGGCTCGCGACGCTGTCCGCTAAGCCGCGGGCGCGCGCGGAATTTCGCGCGCGGGGGGTCGCGCGTAAGAGGGGGCACACGGGGGAGAAACCGGTTAGCCAGCCCGGCCCGATGAGACGCAGGAACATTGTAATAATTATTAATATTGTAACATATTATACCTGTAATATTTTTCTTCACAAAATAGGTTTTTTTTTCTGCAAAATTGTTTAAATATCATCAGTAAGGTGTTTGTGCACTACTGAATTTTACCGTCCGGCATCCAATTTTCTATTTATAACGCTCTTATTATTATTATATGAGTATGATAGGACGTTATAAGCAAAAACGGTCTGCATGCGACGCTCGCAATCACTTAAAAACACCCCATCAATGACCTTTATTGTAAATAATATGTGAAATATGATGAATTATTGTAATCAACTAAAATAAAATTATAACACTTAAAAAAATCATATAAATGATGACGTGAGTCGATATGATGATGATGGGGTGTCTCATGCCAGTAGTTTGTCTTCGTTGGCGGCATAAAACAGGTCCCAGAAGCTCATCCGCGCATGGTAAGGCCGATTGGACACTGTCAGCGACGTGTTGATGTCCAAGTACCACAGCACGTCCCTGTTCGCCGGAGGCCATATCACGAGTATTAGCTCCGACATCGATGGTGTTGGGTCTCTACAAAATAATAATCCTATATAAGTTTGCTGATAAAGCTTTAAACGAAAGTACAATAATATGCGTTTTATACCGACCCAAATTTCATAAAGTTTGTCCACAATGTAGTCATTCTATCCAACATGATTTGGTCTTCAGGGGTGGAAGTGTCAGGGAAAAATACCATATCAAATAAATAGCCCAACTCATCAGCATGTACGGCTCCTATCAATCCTTTCTCAGTTAAGTTAACGGTTCAGCTTGTTACATAATTTCTATTACCATTGTAGGAAAACATGTATTGAAAAACTTCTAATCCATTGTTAACATAGATGCCTAGACTTCTTTGCACTGGATAAATAAATCTAAAGTCAGATAAAAAATCAAGAACATTTAAACTTGATTTTTCAGTAATTATATAATCTTCAATGTAAAATCTTCTAACATTTCTTATTATATTATTCATATCTCTTATATCGAAAACTGTTTGAATTGCTACAGGGACATATAAATCATCGATTGTTTCTGGTGCTTCAATCGCTATAGACAGTACTTCGTGACTGTTGACGCCTGCTAGTATTTTAATATTGTCTGTTGTAGGTACATTATTGTAAAGAGGATGAATATGTATAAGCCGTTCAACGTTATTGAATTCTTTTTCAACACACGGTAAAAATTTAAGCTGTAATTATAAGGTTGCAGCTATTACTAAATCGGTGTGAGTGTTTTGTTGTCAGAAATGATATAGCTTCTTTTGTATTGTCTGTATTGAATCCTAAATGTTCAGCAAGTTTAAAAGGAGCTGTAGGGTCTGATGGACCTATCGTCGATGGAACTAATGCTACTCCACTTTGCAATATTATTTTATTAAATAATTTTGCCATCTCCGATAACAAATGTAAATCAGCTGAAGTTCCACCGGCACTATTACCCATTAAAGAAATGTTATCAACGTCACCTCCAAACGATGCAATATTATTTTTTATCCACTGTAAAGCTAACACCTGATCTTTTAAACCTTGATTTCCTGGAATTTCCTCAGTATCCAAGCACATAAATCCATAGGGCCCTACTCTCTAGTTAAAAATTACCATTGCTATATCATGTTGAACCAAATATTTAGGGCCATATATAATATTCAATGGGTGACGTTATAGATTTTGTATTTCTTTCATAAATTTGTGTTATTTCGGTTCTTAATGTGTAATATTGGTAGAATATTAACCATTCAATATTCGTTAACGTGCAAAAGTGTAGGCAAGTGGTACAACTTCAAAAAAGGGTCCTCTCCAGCTAATACTCAATTTCAACAAATTATTGATTTGCATTTGCGTATTGGCTGCTTATTTTTACAGATGCCTCCAAACTTTCGTTGGATGGTTGTGTTGGAGCGGACCAGTTCCGATTGAAATCTAAATCCCCATTGATCTTAAAAATAAGACAGGTACTCCTTAAATGCCGTGTCCAAAATATCCATGTTGCGTTAGCATGGATTCCAAGTCATAGTGGAATTACTGGTAATGAGACTGTAGACGCCTATGCTAAAGACGCCATAACATCAGGTGGACATAGCCATTACAAACTTGCCAGGACTTAATTCCGCTAGCTAAAAACACTTAACTATCAGGTGGAATAATGAGTGGGCTAGCTCTAGTAATACTAAAGGAAAACACTACTTGTCTACTTTGACATACAAGGTGGTGTACCAGTCACACCGTGGTTTTAATTATTTTATTATATTTAATATTAAATCAGACTCAAGGATAATTCTTTTTGTGAGTGTGCCCTAGACGAGGTTATCTTGGACCATATATTTATTTTGTATTTGCGGTGTAGCAAACCAGTGTGCTCGACAATTTGCCGAGTCAGATTAGGTCATTGTTGCTACCCCGTCTTCCTTGCAAAGATCAGGGTCAAGGATAATTCTTTTTGTGAGTGTGCCCTAGACGAGGGTACCTTGGATCATATATTTTTCTGTTGCCCGAGAAACCATCCCGACCTATATGAGATTCTTCCCAATTTCATTCCTTGCCCTATCAATTTTAAATCAGATTTACGTTATGTAAATACTACATTTATTGAAATTTTATGTACATATTATATTCGTTCTAACAATATAAGATTGTGATGTTTTTACTAACACGGACACATGATCTTGTGTAGACAAGATCATGAGTTCCGATGAGGAAGACGTAAGCACTCGCAGTTTTAGCGATTGCAGATGCAGAATCTAGGAGAAAATACAAGGGGTCTAAAAAGGCCACTTTAGGTGTTTCATATATTTTTTTCAACTCATATTATGTGCGCCATTTTACGAATTTCTATTGAAAACTGTTAAAATTTATGCTTTCTAATATGATGAAATTAGATGAATCCATGTACCCATTTTACCATTTCACGATTTTTGTAAGTACCTATGCAAAAAAATATATGAACATCTAAAGTGGCCTTTTTAGATCCCCAGATTTCGAATTAGGCCATATTTACTGACCCATAATTTTAGTATTTATCAGGAGTTACGAATAGAAGACCGATTTGGGATTCATAAATATTTTTTTCCGTATATTATGTTTAATGGTCATGTGAGTGTAGCAGTTGAAAAGAAATGAAACATTCCTTCCCCTCTCTACCCGCGCGGGGAATGTTTTCCGTCCGTCTCGGAACACAAAAACATTGTATATTCCTACACAAATGTGTATAGCCACGCCCCAATGTTTCGATGTTTTGTGTAATGTTTCGAAATAGCACGCACAGGAGACGCGCCTTAATATACAATCAGAAACAATAATTAACTACAATTCCGTTCTTGCAAACATTAAAATATAGAGAATTATGTCATAGCATATAATATAATCACGCCTCTTTCCCGTAGGGGTAGGCAGAGACCACTTCTTTCCACTTGCACGATCCTTACATACTTGTTTCGCTTCGTCCACTTTCATTATTTTCTTCATACATGCTCTTCGGTTTAGGGTACCCTTGACCTGGCCTTTTTTCAAGACATCCCCGATTTGGTCTCGAAACGTCCGCCTAGGTCTACCCCTTCCGACACTTCCATTCACACTCGCCTTATACACTTTTTTCGTCAATCGTTCTTCATTCATTCTCTCGACATGGCCAAACCATCTCAGCATACCTTTCTCAATTTTTGTCACTACATCTTCTTTCACACCAATAAGTTTCCTCTATTAATTAACGCTCTCATCTCAACTGCATTTATTCTGCTTTCATGTTTCTTCTGCCATACCCAACTTTCACTTCCATACATGAGTGTCGGAAACAACACCCCCTCACGCACAGCCAAACGAGCCTTATTAGATACCTTCCGACTGTTCATTAAGGAGTGCAAAGCTCCATTCACCCCGTTTCCTGCATTCACTCTTCTTTCAATATCACTCTCACACTTTCCATCTCTTGTAAACTTTGATTCTAGATACACAAACTCAATCACCTGTTCGATTTGTTCATCTCCAATCACGATACTGCAGTCTGTCACTGCATCTCTTTCAAACACCATTACTTTCGTCTTCTTTACATTCATCTTCATTCCCTTTCTAACAAAAACTCCACTCATAGCAGTTACCATCTTCTGCAACTCCTCGGCCGAAGACACAAGTAATACTTGGTCATCAGCATAGAGAAAACATTTGACGAGTAGCTCATTCATTTTCAACCCACTTTCATTCTCTTTTAAATCTGTCAAGCAATTGTCCATGAACAGATTAAACAGCCACGGTGAAGCTACACATCCCTGTCTTTTTCGGTATTAAACCATTCGATGTATGCCCCATTTATCCTTACACAAGCACTAGAATCCCTATAAAGAGATTGCAATGCTCGTATGAGGATACTGCTCACCCCGTTCACTGACAATGCTGACCACAATTCATCCCTCACCACTATATCATAGGCCTTTTCAAGATCCACGAACGTGCAATAGACCTTCTTGTTTTTAGCTAAATACTTTTCGGCTTTGCATCGCAATGAAAAGACATCCGTACATCCCATTCCCATTCTAAATCCCGCTTGTGCAGCCCATACTTTTTCGTCTGTTTCATTCACAACCCTTTCAATCAACACTTTCGCATACGTGATTTTTGACTTTTTCTGAAGTAACCCAAGCATATGCTACCAAAACTGAACTGCACTGAACAGAACTCCTCAGTCTTTAAAGATACACGTTTAGAAATTTCGAAAGTATTTAAAGAACTGCAAGCATATGCTAATATATAGCCATTATCAAACTTACAGTTATCATCATCATCATCTTATACACAATATCTAATGGAAGCTTGACGCGAATTCAATTATACATTTGAACACATATTTTAAATTTTCTTAAAATGTTTTAATTTTAATGTAATAAATATGACTAAAAAGGGAAAAATTATTATTTTTAAACAAAAATGAAAACCGACTTCCAAAGTAAAAACGCACAAAAATTATAAAATAAATCTTATTTTCTAAATAATTCCCCTTTCAAATTCGGCTAAAATTTAAACTATTTCTCTACTCTATCTTCATAATTTTAAAGTCGGTACCATTCATTAATTCATTCGGTTGCTGTTCATCACAAACAAATGTACAATGATATGCTGTAGCTCGAACTTTGTGCTCAGGTGTAACTCTTGCTTTTACCGTGCACTGTGGATATAGTCTTTTCACCTGAACATACCCTATTGCATTATCTCCATAACTATCGCGTCCAGCTCTGTAAAAAGAAAATTTATATAAAACGCTCATAATTTATTGGTGGGTATTATTTTTTATCGATAATCCACAGCATTCTGACAGCACTAGTAGTAACTGACACTGATTAAACTATGACTGTACTTATGCATAAAATATCAATATTACCTTATCCTAGACTAGCATACGGGCGCGACTTCGTCCGCGTGGATCCCCATTCTACCCTCGTGGGGAATGTATTTCAAAAATCCATTTTAAACGGATTTCTACGTCATAATAACCATCTGCGTGACCAGCTGTTGATATTTCACTATACAAACTTACCTTACTATACAAACGAACCCCCATATCACCCCTTTAGGGGGCGAATTTAAAAAACTCTAATATACTAAAACAATAAAAACTCTAATATATAACTCAAAAATATTTATTTATTAGCTCGGATATTATATTTCATGGAAATCGGTGCAGATTTAAAGATTTTTCATACAAACTTTCAACCCCTATTCAACCTCTTTAAGGGTAAAAATTTTCGAAATCCCTTCTTAGTGCTCGTCTACATTGTAAATTAAAAGTACTGTCCAAATTTCACGCTTCTACTATTAGCGGTCACGGCTGTGCGAGCGTCTATATACGTCTGTCAGTCAGTGGGGACATTTGACATCTCCTTTTAGATTAAACCAGGATTGATGATAAGTCCTGCTTACGTGTATTTCATTGCCATAAGTTCTGTCACTCCAGTATTATAAAACCTAAATCTATTCTTAAATTAAGGTTGAGAAATAAGTCTGAATCCGGCCCCTACCTACTTTACCTATATCCCTTCTTACTTTTATAATATTTTTAATTGTCATTATATTTCTAAATTTATTTTGCTTATAATTTAGTTTATAAGAATCTTACTAACCGTATTTTATTACTTTACTTACTTTATATTACTAACCTACCCCTTATTATTACTAACCTATTACAAATTTTCTTTGTAATTAGTTTATTAAATCGAACTATCTGTGGAGGCTTGTAATTGGCTTTTTGTATCCTATCTTACAGTATACTGTTATACTGATAGCTGTAAGCCACACAAATAACATAAAATAAAATAAATAAATAAAATATTATTAACCTACCTCCTACAAGTAATGTACCGCATATGATGTAACTTACCTTGCAAGTTTTTGCCCTCGGATTTCTGCGCTAATATACTTTGCATGGTTTGTGAAATAATCCGCAACCATAAGTAAATCGACTTTCGGAAGATTATTTGATTGGCCACGTGAAAATCCTAGTTCCATGTTGGTTGGTTGGTTGGTATACCATTAATAAAAAATAACAAATGAATCGAAATGAACGAAAGTAAATTTAGAGAGCGCGTGTCAATTACATAGGTACTGAATGCATACTCGCTAAGCCACCGCCCGCGCGCCGCCCATCGCACAACCGGCGACGTGACGTCACAGTCATTACTCGACGGGCGCATTAAGTTTTCGCGAGTTCCCTTATTGATTTGCTTATAAAAAATTCAATTTTCGTGATATCAAAACAATTTTTTCACAGTTAGTCTTATTATTGCTTAAAGTTTTTGGTAGGGCTGAAAAAGAGGAATAAATTTTGATTTAAATCTTCCTCATTAATTCTGCCCAGGGGGCCGCCCCGCCATTTTAAAACCAAGTTACAGTCCATTCCCATTATCAATTCGGCACATTTAACATTAAACCCCTAATTATGTACATTGATATTAACCTATATGTTAATTAATTAAATTATTTTGTGCATATTTCGGCCCATAAATTCATAAAATTCCTTCATTCACCCAAAAAAAAAAAAATAGTGGGTAGGTTGTCGGCTCATAGTCGAATAAAGAACTCGAACATTCCAGAACTTGCCTAGGTACCTAATACATAATTTGTGCCAATAATATCTCATATAATTTTATCAGCTCTTAATTACTTACAAAATATTTTAATGTTTGATTTGCATATAAAATAAGTAATAACTAGTGAGTATTGTGAATTACGTTCGGCTCATAACAGAATTGTAAATCGTCGTTACATTACTAAGTTTGAATTATTTTATCTCTATATAACGTTTATATCTTCATATTCTCAAATTTTAAAACACAATATTAATTAACTTAGCATTATTTTAATAGTTACGGGTTGCATAACATCTCAAGTGCCCATACAAACATCGTTCGGTACAGAGAACTTGATTTGTGTGCATTCTGTAGGTAAAAGGTACCTACACGGCGCCCGTGCGTAAACAACAGCTGTTACATTCATTCTCAATTAGGTATTCTTCATAGAATAAATAGTGACCTTCACATTGAATTCTTATCTACGTTCTGTGTCTATACAAAAATATTATTAGGTGTTACGTTACAGCTGTTTTAAATAAATCGGCACACTATTGAGATTGAACCTGCTCATACCTACTTACATTGTTTTCATTACATTATTTTGTTTCTAACGCGCCCGCTAAGATTTGTTTATATTCAAACTTCAGGGCATTAAAATAATATTACAGACGACTTCTAACGCATTAATCTCCGCTCATCAAACATACACTAATACTTTATTAGCATCAGGCGATCGGTCAGCTCATTTGTTAATTAACTCGTACACATTTTATGATTAAATTGTATACATTGTCGGCACATTATTAAAATCTATTTTCTGCGTTTTAATTAATTGCGCGCGTATTTTCCGCTCATTACTTTTAAATATTTAACTTAGTTACACGCATATATTTTTAAACATGCCTACAAAATCGCAAGCGGCCATATTTAGGCAAACTATAAAATCTATCAGTCGGCTCAGAGAGATCGCATTGGCATTACACAAAGGTGACCCAAAATCTAACAAAACGGAGTTTAATGCGCGTTTTAAAGACCTACAAAACTTGAAACAAAAATTAGAAAATTTATACTGCGAAATTTTAGACGACGGAAGTCTTACAGAAGAAATTGAAAAATTTTATACAGCCGGTTACGAAAACGTGCTATCCGAATATTATGATATTTTAACTGCAGCGGAAAATATAAGTTCTACTTCAGAGTCAAGTCAGCTCACTTCTGCCGTTCTGCCCAAAATTGAACTACCAAAATTCAGCTCACGCGTTGAGGACTGGCCATCGTTTATTACGATTTTTAGGAGTCTTACAGACGACATGACGTCACTTACAGATGCAGTTAAGCTGCACTATCTTTTGTCTTGCCTATCGGGGGAGGCGCTCAGCATGATTGCGCATTTAAAAATCACAAATTATAATTACAGCGTCGCGCTCGATATTCTCACACGTAGGTATGAAAACCGCCGTGTTCTGATAGATGGGTTTGTTGATATAATACTCGGCCTACTTAATATTCATATTCGATCAAGCATACGCGCGACGTTTTTAACTCCGCTCATCTCCGCACAAAGCGCATTAAATAATCTGCGTTTACCTATGGATAGTAATTACGTATTTGTGTCTATTGTAGTTAGAAAATTACGAGGCGAGCTCCGCACCCTGTTCGAAAGAAGATACGGCATCTCGGACACTCTGCCCACCTTAGGTGATTTGATTTCTTTTTTAGAGGAGCACGCGCGCTGTATCGAAACCGAATATTCTAATGCAACGCGCGGTGTTACCTACTCACCACAAACTGGGCCCTCTCGTCAACACACACCCCCCGCAAACTCTCCGCGCAGTCCACGCTTTAGACCAATTAGTCCCGCGTATCCTCGTAATACTCAGCGCTCGCCATCGGCTCACACTTTAAGTAGCTATCACGTCAGCCCAGTTCCTCATTACCCTCAACGCTACTGGCCCCCCTCCCCCCGAACAGAGCGGCGCGAGTACTCAGCCCGGAATACAGATAAACACAAGAGATTCTACTGCCCCTATTGTAGGAATACAGAACACAAACTTATCGCGTATCCGAAATATAATCATCAAGGTCGTTGGGATTTCATAGAAGCCAACGACAGATATCGTAAATGTCTAGGTCCGCATTTTGAAAATGAATTTCGTTCGACAAACTCATGTAAAGAGTGTGGAAGTGCAAATCACCACACCTCGCTTCATCGTCACGGAACTCCAAATTCTCCGGTGTCGTCAGCGCATTTGCTACCTCCTCATTTACGTGCACAGCCCCGCCGGCATGCTCAAGACAAGCCACATACCTACACGGCCTACACACAACATACGCGTGCACATCAATCATCATCATCAGACCCCAACCAATCGTCTGATCATGCACCGTCTACAACTCATCAATCTCAAAACAAAAAACAATGACTACCTACAATCACGGAGCACATAGAATTAGAAGATCAACCCAATAATTTAAAATGTCATTCAGCTCATAGTACACCTGCATCACATTCAGCTCATAAAATATCTAAATCTAGTTCAGCCCAATATTCTGTAGAATCAGCCCAAGTAAATTCAACTCAGCACATAGAAAACCCATTAAAAACTCCAGTGTTACTTCCCACAGTCGTTTTAAATATATCTGATAAATGCGGAGAATATCACAAAGCTCGGGCTTTATTGGACTGTGGTAGCATGATAACGCTCATAACTCAGCGCATGACTAGAAATCTTAATTTGCAACCAAAACAATGTTCATTAAAAATTACAGGTGTAGGTGATCAGCACATACAAAATTCTAAAGGTTGGGTCACAATAACATTTAGGCCCACACACCGTGACACGCCATCTATTACTACTACCGCTCATATTCTCAAAGACGTTACAGGTTATTTACCTTTGCAAAAAATACCAGATGTTGTACAAGACTCAGCTCATCAGCTCATTCCATTGGCGGATCAAGCTTATCATACTCCTGCGCCCATTGATCTCATTTTAGGCTCAGACGTTTTGGGTCACGTTTTGGATGGTACTAAGATTGCTTTGGGCCCGGGGAAGCCCATAGCCTTCGGCACAATTTTTGATTTTGCACTCATAGGATTCGTTGAGCACTCATGCGATTCACCTGTAGCTCAAGTTGGCTCTGCTCATGTTACTCATACTCATTATACTCAGTCGGCTCACTCTACACATTCTGCTCATTCTACTCATGATATTTGCAAAAGCCTGGAAAGATTCTGGGAGTCGGAAGAACCCCAGCCTCGTTCTGCTCATTCAAACCCGCTACACGAGCAATGTGAACACATATTCAGCTCAACCACCATTCGTGACGATTCAGGCCGTTACATGGTGACTCTTCCCTTCTTATCAGATGCACCCGTATTAGGTAGTACTCATGCTATTGCTCTACGTAGATTTCTCAATCTAGAAAAACGGTTGCAATCCGATCACACACTGCGACAAAAATATATAGAATTCATGAACGAATACATAAACTTAGGACACATGACACCGTGTCATCCGTCTACATTTACTCATAAACCTCATTATTATATTCCTCATCATGGCGTGTTCAAATCAGGTACTGACAAACTCCGCACAGTATTTGATGGCAGTTGTAAGTCATCCAATGGAGTCAGTTTAAACGATTGCCTGCACACAGGTCCAGCACTTCAACGAGACATTGTAGATATTATTATATCATTCCGCGCACATCGTATAGTATTCAGCACTGACATAAAAATGATGTTTAGAAATATTCTCTTAAGACCAGACCAAAGACACTATTAGCTCATACTCTGGCGATCGTCTCCAGATCGACCTCTGCTCACATATGCACTCAACACTGTTACATACGGATTGCGCTCAAGTCCATATCATGCTATCCGCACATTATTACAATTAGCTGAAGATGAAGGTCATCGCTATCCTCAGGCTGCCGAAATTTTGCGTAAATTTGTTTTCGTGGATGATGTACTTTGCGGCCATGACACCATAGAAGAAGCATCAGCACTCCAAACTCAGCTCATTGATTTGTTATCACTCGGTGGATTTAAACTTAGTAAATGGACATCAAACACACCTCAGCTCTTGCAAAGATTTCCAGACGATCAATGCGAAATGCCTAAAGACTTTGACATCAGCGCAATCCATCAATTAAGGTTTTGGGTATTAGATGGATTCCCCGGTCTGATGAATTTACATATCACATCTCATTACCACCAGTTACCCACATTACAAAACGTTCAATTCTTAGCACAGTAGCTTCTCTCTATGACCCAAACGGTTGGGTTACACCCGTCATATTCCGCGCAAAAATACTTCTTCAAAGGTTATGGTTAACTAAATTGGACTGGGACGATCCCACTCTAAATAATATTACAGATGATTGGCAGCGCATCTATCATGATCTTCCGCACATCTCAGATATACATTTTCCCAGACATATTGCTCCACACAAATTCAAATCAACATACTCACTTCACGGATTCGCAGATGCTTCGGAAAATGGTTTTGCTGCAGTGATATATTTACAAGAATCAGCTCACAACGGATCTGTTAACGTTCACCTCATGATTGCTAAATCTAAAGTCGCACCGATTAAAAATAAACTCACAATCCCCAAATTAGAGTTGTCTGCTGCAACTCTATTATCTCAGCTCATGTTGCGTGTCTCCCAACAATTGTCTGCTCATCTCACAATTACACATCACGTTTGTTGGTCAGATAGTACCATAGTGCTTGCATGGATAAAAACTCCGCCCCATCGTTTACAAACATTTGAATCAAATAGAGTAACAAAAATTAACTCAAATTCACTCACACTTAAGTGGCGTCATGTACCTTCCCAATTAAATCCTGCTGACTGTGCAAGCAGAGGATTATCAGCTCAAGCTCACTCCGCTCATGATTTATGGTGGTCTCCTCCTTGGCTCAAATTGCCAGAGGATACCTGGCCCAAGATGCCATCAGCTCATACTCGACAAGACTTGCCAGGGCTCAAACCAAAATACGTACCATTCAATTTCTCGATACCCGGTGTCGATAGTGATCTGCTCACTCGCTTTAGCTCTTTAGAAAAACTAACTGGTGTCACTGCCTACATGAGGCGATTCATTCGTAACTGTAAACTAAATTCAAACTCGCGACAACTAGGCCCTCTAACTGTAAGTGAACGTAGAGAAGCATTACTCTTCTGGATCCGCTCTGTACAGCAGAATGCATTCGCAGAAGATATTCACCGCCTGCAAACCGATAGAATCTGCACAGTACGACTACAACGTCTGTCGCCTTTTACGCAGGACTGTCTCCTCAGAGTAGGAGGTAGACTCACTCGTTCGGAACTCACATACGATGCTCAACACCCATACATTTTGCCTAGTTCTAGTCCGCTCGTAGACCTCATAATAGATCACTATCATCGCATACACTGCCACCCTGGCACGGACACGCTACATGCTATTTTACGTCAGCAATTTTGGATATTATCTGCCCGCCGCATTATAAGGCACAGAACGTTTAAATGCATAAGATGTTTCCGTTGCCGCGCTCAGCCCGAAGTACCTATCATGGCTGACCTGCCAGCTGATAGAGTCATACCTCAGCCCGTATTTAGTCACGTATCAACAGATTTCGCCGGACCGTTTCTGCTCAAATCAAGTCAATTACGTAATGCTAAGTTAATTAAGGGATATTTTTGCATATTTGTTTGCCTCACTACAAAGGCGGTTCACTTAGAACCAGTCTCATCGCTCACTGCCGAAGCGTTTATTGCAACATTACAAAGGTTCTGCTCACGTCGCGGACTTCCGGTATTGATACGTTCGGATTGTGGCACAAATTATGTAGGAGCTAGGAATCATCTACTAGAGGTACAACAATTTCTCAATGACAATAACGACGCCATTTCTCATAAACTCTCAACTCAAAATATAACTTGGTTACTCAATCCGCCTAAAGCCCCATGGATGGGAGGTATCCATGAGATTAATGTTAAATCCACAAAGCAATTTCTATACCGTGTTATCGGTGAGCAACACCTCACTTTCGAGGAATTCTTAACTCTGCTCACTAGAATCGAAGCTGTGTTAAACTCTCGGCCCATCAGTCCACTTTCGTCCGATCCCACGGACTATCAGCCCCTTACTGCTGGCCACTTTCTCATTGGCCGTCCGCTCACAGCTCTCCCCGAGCTGACTCTAGATGAAAGAGTAATATCTCCGCTCAAACGCTTTCAGCTCATTCAATCACTCTCTCAGCGCTTTTGGAACCTTTGGACCAAGTCCTACCTCCATACCCTTCAAATCCGCTCCAAATGGCTTTCCTCTTCCTCTCCACCCAAAATTAGAGAACTGGTTCTGCTCAAGGAGGACAATTTGCCTCCTCTACAATGGAAGATGGGAAGAATCTCACGTCTGCTACCTGGGAAGGATGGAGTCATCAGAGTTGTGGACTTGGACACGACTCAAGGCCAGCTGCGGAGGCCTGTCGGCAAGATTGCCCGGCTCCCACTGGATTCTGCTCAGGATGGGGCTCAGCTCGCCGCCTGTGCGGGCCCCCCAGGATGTTCGCGCCAACACTAGCGCGACGTTTAGAATAAACACAAAGGACATCACTACGTGATGTATGGCCGACCGAAAGGGGCCCTGTCAGAGAGTGACGAACACTTGCATTTAGATCCCCTTCCGCGCCGGATGCATTTTCAGCTCATCCTGAAACCTAGTGAACGCGAACGCGTGTGCGCATATTTATTTGTGCTCGTTAATATAATACCAAATTCGCCGGCGAACCGCGATAAATCTATCGATAATCCGCTCAACAGCTGTGTAGTGTAGTGAGAAGAAACCTCCGCCCAGATACAGAACCATCAGCTCAACAATAAGGTCAGTCCCAGATTTCTCCAGCCCTCACATTAACCTATATACCTACTTCCCTCAGCTCAAAGTCGTATGTGTAAGTTCCTAGCTTACACAGCCTTACTATCGAAGCTTCCTTCCTATGGGCTTCCTGAGAGACTTTGTAGGTGGATCGGCAGTTTCCTTGCGGAACGGAGAGTTAAAGTCGTCGTAGACGGCTCATGCTCGGACTCCCGGACCGTAAATGCTGGTGCTCCCCAAGGCTGCGTGTTATCCCCGACATTGTTCATTCTGCATATCAATGATTTGTTGCATTCCAGTGGCATTCATTGCTATGCGGATGACAGTACCGTGGATGCACTGTATTTCGGCCGTAGCAATATCTCTCGGGATCACGTCGATGAGTGTCGGAACAAACTTGTGTCTGAAATCGAATCATCCCTTGTGAAGATTTCCGATTGGGGGGGACTAAATCTAGTCCAGTTTAACCCTTCTAAGACTCAAGTTTGCGCGTTCACCGCTAAAAAAGCCCCCTTTGTCGCATCACCACTCTTCGGAAACACTCACCTTTGTGCCAAGCCAAACATTGGCATTCTGGGCGTCGACATTTCGAGTGTTGTCCAGTTTGGCGGTCATTTGGAGAGCAAGGCTAAAATGGCCTCCAAAAAACTCGGAGTACTCAACAGGGCCAAACAGTACTTCAAGCCGGCTCACCGCCTTAAACTGTATAAGGCGCAGGTGCGGCCTCACATGGAGTATTGTTGCCACCTTTGGGCCGGGGCTCCGGGTTATCAGCTATCTCCATTTGACCGAATCCAACGTAGGGCATCTCGGATTGTCGACGATCCTGAACTTGCCGATCGGCTAGATCCTTTGGCACTGCGTAGGGATCTATCTTCCCTATGCATACTTTACAGAATTTACAATGGAGAGTGTTCTGAGGAGTTGTTCAATTTAATAGAAGCCGCTGATTTCCGCAACCGATCGTCTCGCCGGAACTATCATCCGCACCATCTGGATGGTTGGCGTTCCACTACAATGAGTTTTAAAAACAGTTTTCTGCCACGCACAGTAAATCTCTGGAATTCGTTGCCATCAGCGGTCTTCCCCAACAACTTCGACATTGGGTTATTCAAGAAAAGAGCATATTCTTACCTGAAGGGTAGGCAACGCACTGGCGTCGCTGGTGACCGTGGGCGGCGGTGAATCACTCACCATCAGGTGACCCGTCTTGCTCGTTTGCCTCTTAGCTGTTATAAAAAAAAAATCCTTTGGTGATAAAAAGGTTGGAGTGTCACTATTAAAAGCATGGATACCTTACCTTATACCTTATGATATAAACTTGACAGTAAAACACAGTGGTAAGGTTGATGAATAGTGTTGGCAAAAAATATTTAGTCATAAAATAAAAATAAAAAATATTTATCAAGTACTAAACAGCATTTATTTTGTTTCATCGCTATTACAAGGTAAGGGCAACATTACTAACTAAGAAAAAAAACGCTCTGGCAAGGTGTGATGGCGCTGGGAGAAATAAACAATATTAATCTTAACATTCCTGCTTAAAATCAGTGGTAATAACTAATAAGTTAATGACGTGCAATTAAACATTTTCTAGTCTTACAAATATGTCATCTAAACTTATTGCGGGTGGGCTGAGGTAAGGGTCATGTCTAGCATAACCCATGTACCAGACTATGCACATGTATGGGAGCAACATCCGATGATTCTCTTTCCTATATGGCATGTGCAATAACAATGTTTTATTGCTCGACGCCCGGTTGCTGTTCTATCCAGTGCAATATACACATAGTATGTTTTGGATGTGATGTGTCGGGATTGTATTCGCCCTCTAATCAACCACAAGTCCTCTCCCTCCAATTCCCTTACAAGCTCTAGAGGAATTCCACCACTGAGCTCAATGCTAAAAGCTCCATCTGGTTGAACATGCTCTCCATAGTAACTTCTCGCTTCTTTCAGCTGATATATACCGATGCTAAATAATATTAATTCTTCTTCGGTCAGCGTAGGAAAGTCATTAAACTCTGCCATATCCGCAGACATGGGCTGGAACTGTGCTCTCATTCTGTTCAAGTTACGTCTGGCGACAAGATCTGCCAGTGTATTGGGCATGTTTATCCTTTCCCGGATTATTTGTAAGAAATCAGATGCATGGACATTATCCACTATCAACACGTGATAAGCATTAATTAATGCTGCTGCGATTCTAAAAGTTTCAAACATATAGTGCAATGTTATATTATGCATATCAAACGTGCATTATGCACGTTTCTCAGCAGGCGGAAATCTCTTTTAAATCGGCTATTCACTATTTCCACAACCCAGCGGCAAATAGTGGTTAGTTGCGATGCTCCTGGATGCTTTGTCTCCGGCATTTTCACAGTGTAACCATTTCCTTCAAGAATGGGAACTGCATCTCTGAAGCCACGGTCCAAAATAAATATGTCCCCGCTTTGATAGAACCATTGGAATAATCCATCGCCATGATCACTTTCATTTTCAGCAATATTCTGCATTATCTGCGCATCTGAAGAAGTAGCAGTGTGTGGACCTGAAACTTCTATTATGTGACCGTCACAGCAGACAAATAAAAATGGTTTTACTAAGTTCCGGAACTTGTGACTACTATAAGATTTTCGTTGAAAAAAGTAGTTTGAGCTTTTTTGTATGTAGATATATGTGCCGTCCACAATTGTAATAGCTTTTCTTTCTTCGGGAGGACTTTCAATATTTCCAAAAAGACTTTCTGGGATAAGAAGATTTCTTCGTGTGACATCTTCCCGAGTCATGTGGTCAAACCCTAAATGCATTGGAACAAAATCTCGCAAAAGTGCTTCTCGGCTGGTCGCAAGTTTTCGCGCGAATGTGGATTCGCTCGTTTTAAATATCGTTGCGAGCCTAGCATTTGACTCGCCAGTTCGGATCTTTGCCAGTAAAGCTGCTAAAATTGTTTTTTTGTTTCTTCTATGATTTAAGCTCGGAGTGTTGGCCAATAAATCAGAGAATTGTTCAGCGGTAAGACCAGTCCAATCGTGTAACTCTTTGTTATTGATCAATTCATAATGCTCAAAATCTAAAACTTCTGTTTCAATGTAGTTTATTAACAATCTTAGCGCACTAACGATATATGCAGAATTAAAATCTTGAATTAAATTGTCTTGCATAGCAAGTAAATGTCATTCATCTTGCTCGAGGTGTTCACTACAAACACGACTGTTTTCTGATATTAATACACTGTGTCGGCAAAGAACACGTAGAATAATGTTTTCTGGTATTTTGTGTCTTGTTGTGTTTACACAGTGTTGAAATACACAATAGTTTGCCGTATTACTAGTTCGGACATATCCAGGTAAAACTGTAGAATGGGGCACAGCGTCAACTCCTTCGCCTGCAACATCAGGTTCTTCGTTGTCAGGTTCTTCCTGCACTTCACGTTGACGTCGGAGATATTGCCGCTCGGCCCTTTGCCAACAAGGTCGGCATATAACATCTATAGGTTCATTCTGAAAAAAATGTTTATCAGCTTAGTAATAATAAAAAATAATATATCTGCGGAGGGCCACAGGGCCACATGTATTTGAAAACTTGTATTTGTTAAAAAACACATGCGGCTTAGGTTATATAAGTATTATGATGTTTGTTCGTAGTAAATATCATAGGTATATGCATTCAATATAGCAATATAATCCTCACCTGATGAACCAGTAGATCTTCAATAATAAACTGTGCGATTTCGATATGTTGTGATTCACGGGTTGTCCAACTATAACTTCGACGATCACCAATAGGCACACGACACGAAATACACAATTGTACGTTCATAATGTCATTTAATAAGCCACAGGGCTGCGTAAAAGCCTCGCTATTACACTTGATATTGTGTCACTCTAAGAACAAGAGAGTAATGTCACGATAGCCGTCCGATGTAACCAGAGTCGCATGGATAACTGACTGGCTGGCGACGCTGGCGTGGCGCGAACGGTCGGCAACAATGCGTTCACGCACCCAGGTAGCCGTCCCTTTTCATTAGTTCTCGGAATTCCATTTGAAGTTTTGAGAAAGAGAGAGAGAGAGAAACCAGTAACGTTTGACTCTAAAAAGACAACATTGTATAATATAAAGAAAATGAATGTGTTAAATAGTACGTTTTTATATTCTGACCACTAGGTTTTGACCTTGAGTATTTTGCGGTCATGTAAGTAACTTTTAATTCAATATTTTTTATAAATAATGACACTCCAACCTTTTTATCACCAAAGAATTAATAAAAAAATATTTTTTTATTATTTTATTACGACGTAACCATTGTGCGCACAGATTGGACGTCATAGTAAAAAATGATAGAAATTATGTATTCTATCCGAATATTGTACTTTTTTTTTCCTGGCCGGCACTTTCATTTTTTGGTCCAAAATGAATGATGTCCTTTCTCGCATTTAATTTAAATATTTTTAGTAAGTATAAGTTTTGTATCTGAGAACTGGTAACTTTGAAAGAAACTGGTCATTCACTAAATCAACAATATTTTAGATTTTGTTCGTATTCAAGAGTTTTCGCACGTTGTTAAAATTTGTACTAAAATCATCAGCAGATCAGAGCGGGTCAGATATATTTTTAAATATTTTACCGGTTCCAATTTTATAAAACATAACGTAAATGTAAACTTTATGCAAACAATGGCGAGCGAGACGAATTTATTTCGAATAATTTGCTTCTGAAAGGCTCGAAACTTTGAAATGGCTGGCCATAAAATTACCAGCGGAGTTAACTTATCTAAATTTTAGACGCTGTCCGTGTCTAAGAGCTTTATGTATAAATTATATGGGGCCCCTGTAGCCCGGGATATATGGGGATATAATTGATACGGCTGATACAGCGGTAGCAACGCCACTGCTTGTATGATTAACTAGCTGTCCCGACACACGTTGCTCTGTCGTAACTATGAACTGGACATAATAAATAACTACACCTACAACTTACAGCTACAACTGCATCTACATATACACCTACCAGTGGCGTGGGGTTCCTATAACTCCATTCCTATCGCTATTCCCTAGGAAGGAGAACCAGCCTTCGCCACTGACACCTACCTACTCCTACACCTACATTCTACAACCTACAACTATTATACCTTTTCCAATATTTCTCACTTTATATTTAAGAAGAAGATACGACAGCGATTGTCAAATACTTACCGATTTCGGCGTCTAAAACTGCCCCAGGGCAGCGCAGCCGAATGTGTACGGAAATAGCTGAATACTTATCAATGTCTAAATCAGTGCTTTAACATTGTCAAATATATTATTATGTAAGAAGAAGATGAAAATGTAGTGCTTCGTGAATCATCGGTTTCGTTCAAACTATTTCCGTAGCTAATCGACAGCTTCTCGTTATCATTCGGACTCTTAGAGTATTAAAGTTGATTTAGTGCTCTTAGTTCGGGCTAGAATATCTGCGGGTTCTAGTCAAATTTCTCTTTTTTATAATAGATTTAACTAATGCAAGATTTAATTAATTATGACAAAATATGCAACACAAAAAGTAAACAAAACCAGTTGCAATATCATTTAATAATTTATTAACTACATATATTGCTCTGATGCATAAATAACCAACTAGAATCCCACAAATTCTTTAAAAATATTTAATTTAAAAGTTCTGCACTGCGGTGGCGGCGGCGTCGAAGTGCTTGTTGTCGGGGTCGTACTTCTCGCGGAAAGCCTTGTACTCCGCGGGCAGGTTGTCCCGTAGCCCCTTCAGGAACACGCGGAACATGTGCCGCTCGCGGTCGTTGCACTCCCGGCAACCATCGTCCACGACTTCCATGATATGTTCTGAAAAGAAACAGTGTCAGGTTTCAATTATAAACATATAAGGTAATACCAAACAGCCTGACTGCCTGGCGACGCGTAGCTGTAGATAAATGTGGATCCAGGAGTTATTTCATCTATGATAGGGTAAAAGGTCTGCAATTCAATGGCCTTGAAGCGGACAAGTAGGCAAAAATTAAAAATGATTGACGCTAATGACACCAATGACGGCCATTACTACTGGCGCTGGATATCCAGGCTGGACGGTGAGGCGCTTTTACATTTCAATTTACCGATAAACGCGAGTGGGGCCCCAAAGCACGAAGGAGTAGTGTCAAGTGTTTCGAATTTCGACATCTTCCTGATTATCTCGGGCATTATATCATGGGCCACAAAACTAAAAAAATGTTTATAATTAATTCTTACGTTACTTACTCTTATAACCCAGGTTCTGTTTAGTGCATGGTCCCTTATCAAGGAAACAGTTGAGATATTCTCTCAGACTGGGCACGTCTTTAATCAGGTTTTCGACGTTGAGGTTATCGTTGACGTCGGTGTAGGCGGCTGCCAGAGTGCAAGTGGCCAGCATCAGTAATATCCTGATACCTGTAATACGATTTACCTCCCGCTATTGAGACGGTGTTTGGATTTGTGATTATGGGTTCCGTACCTACGTCGCATAAGTCTCATTATACTACATCTTGTTGCTCTGTGCTTCAAGAAAATAATATTAATTCTCTCGTAAAGCGATTTGGGGAGCTTGAGGAATAGACGGCATCACCCTCGATGATGATAAGGATCTCGAGTGTGAAGAACATTTCCGCGCTGCCACTTCAAGTTGACGTTCAACGTCTCGTTGCCGTTTCAAGGTGACCCTTATTCATTAGGCGATTCGTACGCTACCGCTACCGCGCGCGCTTCCGCGCTCGCTACCACTACCGCGCGCGCTCCCGCGCTCGCTACCGCTACCGCGCGCGCTTCCGCCCTCGCTATTGCTCCCGCCATCGCTACCGCGCCCGCTATCGCTACCGCAACCGCTATCGCTACCGGGCGCGCTCCCGCTACCGCGCCCGCTATCGCTACCGCGCCCGCTACCGCTACCGGACGCGCTCCCGCTCTCGCTACCGCACCCGCTACCGCTACCGCTACCGCACCCATACCGCGCGCGCTCCCGCACTCGCTGCCGCTACCGCGCGCGCTCCCGCTCTCGCTACTGCTACTGCTACCGCGCGCGCTCTCGCTCTCCCTACCGCACCCGCTACCACTACCGCGCGCGCTCCCGCTACCGCTACCGCAACCGCTATCGCATCCGCTATCGTTACCACTACCGCTACCGCTACTGCGCGCGCTCCCGCTATCGCTACCACACCTGCTACCGCTACTGCGTCCGCTACCGCTACCGCGCGCGCTCCCGCTCTCACTACCGCACACGCTATCGCTACCGCGCACGCTGCCACTACCGCGCGCGCTCTCGCTCTCGCTACCGCTGCCGCTACCACTACCACGCGCGCTCCCGCTCTCACTACCGCACCCGCTGCCGCTACCGCTCTCGCACCCGCAACCGCCACCGTGCGCGCACACGCTATCGCTACCGCTCGCGCTGCCGCTACCGCGCTTCGCTTCGTTTCGCTTTATGAAGAGCTTATTCAGCTTTTCAAGCGAGGCCAATTTGACCTTGTCAAATCGACAAGTAACTCTCAAGACGTTCTAGCACAAATACCTGAGTCGCACAAGGCTTCTACAGACATTGAGTTTGAGAAGTCCTTACCGCATAAGGTTCTTGGCTTACGCTGGAACAGAGCCTGTGCTAGTTTTCGGTTCGACGTCTCGACACCTGATGGTAAGTGCACTAAACGCACTATGTTGTCCACAGTGGCTGGACTATGGGACATAATGGGTTTCGTGGCCCCCACCATGTTGTACGTCGAGCTCTTAATAAAAGAGCTTTGGCTATCTAAGTGCGAGTGGGATGACGCACCACCCGATCACATAGTCGCAGCTTGTAAGCAGTTTTGCGTTGAGCTTCCCCTACTCAACCAAAATAATATACCGCGTCATCTAGGATTGGTCGATGGTTGCACTGTCAACTTAATATGTTTCGCTGATGCTAGTGAACGCGCTTACGGAGGAGTCGTGTATGTACAGGTCTGTATGGGTTCTAACTACGCTGTTCAGCTGGTTTGTGCTAAGTCTAGAGTCTAGCCGGTTAAAACTATTTCGGTTGCGAGGCTGGAATTATGCGCGGCTCTTCTGTTATCTCAACTACTTCGCAGAGTTCAAGACACAGTTTCGTCTCACTACCCCATTAAGGGAATATACGCGTTCACGGACTCCGAGGTAGACCTCCCTTGGATTCGTTCCTCTCCGCACCGCTGGCATACCTTTGTTGCAAACCGCGTTACTAAGATAATTGAATTCATCGTCCCCGCTTGTTTTAATCACGTCGCAGGTACTGAAAATCCTGCCGATTGGCTGTATCGCGGTATTACTCCTGCACATTTCTTAAACACGGTGTCATTGTCATCACTTCCCGCGCCTGAAGTAGACTCCTCTAGCTTACTCCAGAGACATACATTGTTAGATAAGCTTGTACAATCGTTCTGGCAACGTTAGCGTTCAGAATATCTTCACCAGCTTCAGACTAGATCCAAGTAGAATAGTCCTGGGTCTCCTATACAGGAGGGTGCGTTGGTGATTATTATCAACGACAATTTGCCAACACTCTCGTGGCCATTAGGCATCGTTGAGAAATTACATGCCTCTAAAGACGGTACAACCCGCGTTGTTGCCGTGAAAACTTCAAAGGGAAGTTACGTGCGCCCTGTCGTACGTCTCTGCCCACTGCCAACGCAGTGAGGTTTAGCTAGGGCTGGATCTCCTTTAGTTTAGGCATCTAGGTAATAAGATTAGTTGTTATTACTTCGCTTTAATTAATTAATAATACCGCTGTCTTAGTCTATGGATAGGTTATGCGATAATGGATACACCTAACATAGCTAAATTATTATAATTTTTATATTCTTTTAAAGGCAACCCTTTAAGGCCGGGGGGAAATGGTAGCGCCATCTATGAGCGTCGAACGCCACTATGAATGGCATCTCATAATATAGATAAGCCGTATTCCCCTCCCTTTCCTCTCCGACGCAAACCGAAGAAATACGAAGATACGCGAAGTAGCATATTGCGAATGCGCGTCGAGAGTGCGCGTGCGATGGCCGACACCGCTTGTTATTAGACTTTTCCGCTACTAATTCCCGCCCACGAAAGTGAGATATATTCCTATAGAAACGCGATAAGAATTCTGGAAAGACTAAAGTGTTTTGAACAGAAGAAAGAGACGAAAACTCCACCTGCAGACGCCCTTCACAGAAGCTGGTTCGGTAAGCGTATCTCCCTTCTTACCTTTCCATTTTCATCTAATTATTACTGCATACTCACCTGGCGACGCCAGATACCTTCTGAAATACAGTCCACAAAAATATCGAAGAGAAATTATTCGCTAATCGCCAGACCAGAAGGTGGCCCGCGTGGCCAGATATCATTTTCGAATTCAGTGCCCCCAGAAACATAGGAAACGACACCTATATCAACTTTACAAAATTAATTGCCACCATTTTAAAATTCCAAAATGAATGAATTTTTTGTAATCTGCAATTCTGCATCCTCAAAAAGGTAAAAAATGTGTTCTTAAGTTGTTGAAAATAATATCGCTGTGCCGGTTTGAAACATTCAGATATCAAAACTGGTATGTATTTAGCCGCGGTATTTTTTGTGTCAACATTCTTTCGCAAAATTAGTACCAGTATTAATAGTACCTATGTAATTTTTCATTATATACTATATTTGAAGTTATTTCACAAGTTTAAATACATGTTGAATACAGAATATTAATTTTTATTATTTCTTTATCATTATTAATTGATTTTATCAATTTTTAAATTAATAAATTATTTTGATTTTTTTTTTAAATGTATCTTACAAAAAATTTATAAGTAATTGTAGAGATTTTGGATGTTTTTGTGAGTCAAACTTAAGTAGTTTGTGGAGAAATATTTTTAAGAGTTGGTAACACTGACGAACGTGAGCAAAGAGCTCAGTAGCTCTAAAGAAATTTCGCGCCACTCACCCGGACACGTGTAGTAGATGGCGTGCCGAAAAACTGAATTTTATCCGACCGGAGAGATTCCGGTAGTATAGTCCCAGCCACAGTGGTGATGTCAATTACGTAATGAAATGAATAACTAGTTTGTTTGGAAATGCAATATGCTAACAGATAAATGATAGATGTCGCTTTCACGTTACTTAAACCAAACATTATTTTTCTTGGTATAAATAGTTTAGAGGCATCTATTTCACACCCCAAATAACCTTTTTTTATTATAAAACTAGTACTAAACTGTTGAACTATAGAAAAAGAAAATAACTGTATACTCTAATAAAAAATAAATCTGTCTATTGGGCCACTAGATGGAGCTTTTACGCCTCAAATTGACAATTTACAGCATGATAACAATAGACTATACAGATATGATGACAACGATTACCACAGATATTGATATTGAATTCTCTGATATTCGGAGATTCATACCTTTTTATTCTCAAGTCTTATAAAACCAGATATGTTCGAAACTTGGCCGCTCTTGATGAAAAATTGGACAAGATTCGCCAGTGTCATTTTAGTAGCAATAAAACCAAAAGTGTACTAAAGTCTTATAATAATTAAAATCAATTGCTTGAAAAATATTTTCTGTGTAGCAATTATTTTAAAATTTAATTTGTGTGACGCTTTATTTTTATATTTTAGTCTATTAAAATCAATTTTATAAGAAACAAAGTTCCAAAGTTGGCAAAACTCCCAGTTTTGTAAGCAGTCAACTTTCAAATAAATATTTGACTCCTTTATCTTTGACAGTCTGATCTGATACATATTAGATATACTTTTGGTTTTACTGACACTGAAATTTGGTACATTCTATATGATTGTGAATTCAAAATGGCCGCCGTCATAAAATGGCGGTCTTTATGTTTATTTAGAAACTTCTCGATATGGACATTATCTGAAAGGGCATAAAAGTAGGAATGAATGAATGAATGAATGAATGAAAAACTCTTTATTGCACCAAAAACAAATAGGACATACAGAACATAGAAAAACTAAACTTATAAAAGCACAAAAGGCGGTCTTATCGCTACAAGCGATTTCTGCCAGACAACCTTTATAATCATGACACATGTTTACATGTAATATACTGGTAGGTGGCTTTATAGACACGTAAAGAGAAAATTATTTTAATACATATTGTAATTTAAGATTTCATAATACTTTTATATGACACATACTATTTAGGTACACTACTTTATAATATTCGTTAATATATACACAAATACTTACATATCGTACTATAGAATAAATAAATAAATACTATTATTAAAAGTAGAAATAATGCATACAAATTATGGACTTATAGTAAAGATCACCATGTTAATTGTGACAAAAAATGTTCCTTAACTCCATTTTTAAATACGTGCAAAGATTGAGCGCGTCTTAATGAAATTGGTAATCTGTTCCACAGACTGACTGCACGAGCTGTGAATGAAGAGTCAAAAAATTTTGTATTTCTCGTAGGGGGTTTTAATGATATATTAGAATTTCGAAAAGATTTTACACTATCGTCCAAAAATTTAAACCTTTCTTTTAAGTAAGGTGGCGACTTGGGGTCATACAGTATACCATACAGGTGGGACAGTATATGAGCATTCCGCCGATGTCTGACTGGCAGCCACTTGAGTTTGGTACGAAATTCGGATATGTGATCATATTTTCGTAAACCGAAAATAAATCTAATACAAAGGTTTTGGAGACGCTCAAGTTTATTAAGCTGCTCTTCTGAAATATTTGTGAAACATGTGTCAGCGTAATCTAATATAGGAAGGATAAGCGATTCAGCAAGCAGAATTTTGGTCGAAATCGGCATAAAATGCTGCAAGCGCCTCAGAGTACTCCGCGCACCAAAAACTCTCCTACCGATTTCACCAATGTGCTTAGACCAAGACAGTGTTGAGTCAAGATGAATTCCAAGATTTTTAACGGATTGTGAGAATGGGATAATGTTTCCTTCGACCATTACTGGGCAAAGATCCTGTAATCGAACCCTTGTCAATAACTTTGGACTGCCGATGATAATCGCTTGGGATTTCATAGGATTTATGACTAATCCATGAGATTTACTCCAAGCACATATACTTTTCAGATCTTCATTAGTTCGTGCAATAGCCGACGGTAAGTCATTAAGTGATGCGTGGAGATAAATCTGCAAGTCATCAGCATACATGTGAGAGCAGGAGAAGATGTTTTTGGCGATGGTATTAATGAAAATGCTAAACAGTAAAGGCGATAGGACACCGCCTTGAGGGACACCAGCCGTGACTGTTGACCACTCAGATACGACTTCTTCCACCGCAACACGTTGAAGACGATTACATAAATAACCACGGAACCATGCAACCACGGTAGGTGAAAAATTAAAGAGTTCATGAGTTGCAAGAGAATATCATGGTCAACTGTGTTAAAAGCATTTGTAAAGTCCAAAAGTGTTAAAATCGTTAATTTCCCATTGTCCATGGCACAGCGTATATCGTCAGTCACCTTTATTAATGCAGTAGTTGTACTGTGGCCGGGACGGAAACCAGACTGAAAGGAGTTGAAGTAATTTAACCTATTTAAAAAGTTAACAGTCTGCTGATGGATGACGCGCTCTAATACCTTAGATAAAAATAGTAGGATAGAAATTGGTCGATAATCCTTACAAAATTGTGGTTTAGGCTTTTTGGGTAAAGGGATAATTTTAACTCTTTTCCAGAATTCTGGAAAAGTACCTGTGGACAAAGAAAAATTAAGGATATCTGTTAAGACGGGACATATAATATCAATTATTGGAACAATCATGTTACGACTAAGTTCATCACTACCAACCGCATTAGATGAAATTGACATTACACTTTTCTTAACCTCACTGATACTGACTGGACGAAAACAAAAAGGAGAGTGTCTTTCAGGAGGATGAAAAGAGAGATGTTGTAGCGTATTAGTTTTGTCGGTCGTACTCAATGACGTTGATGGCGATGAGAAAAATTTATTAAGATCATCAAGCTTAATATTATTGGTTGGGACCTGCCCACCACGATTACCTATACCCAGAGACTTTAAAAATTTCCATGTTTTAGCTGTCCCACCGCTTTCTACAGATGAATGAATGTAACGCCTCTGTGCAACTCTGCACATAGTGTTGCAGCGATTACGAATTTTTATGTACTTTTCATGACTTTCGTTAGTTTTTTGTCGTCTGTAAGTTGCCTTAGCACGATGTTTCTTAATTATAAGAGCTTTAATTTCATCTGTCAACCATGGTGCAGGTAAATGTTTTATTATGACTGGCTTGAGAGGTGCATGGTCGTCATATAGTTTGGTAATGATAGATGTGAAAGTTTCAATTTTAGCATCAATGTTATTAGCATCTGTTACCGGAGACCAATCCAAAATGCGTGCATCAGCGCACAACTTTTCCAACTCGATTCCGACAAAGCTACGAACCATACGCGTCTTATGCTTCGGTTTAGGCGTTTTTATCTTACATGATGCAAAAATTAGGTCATGGTACGAGAACATGTCAGCATTGTATTGCCCATGTTTTGCAATAGATGTAGAGGATGCGACAATCATAACATCTAAAAGAGAAGGTGTACAGTTGGGAGCACAATGAGTTGCATTTAGAGGCAATAATTGCATGTTACACGAATTGACAATAGATACTAATTTATTGGACCTGTAATCCTTTTTAGTAGGCACGTGTTTAAATCTCCCATAATAATCATATGTTTATATGCTGGCGAGAGTTCTTCCAAAAAACTTTCAAAGGCTGTAAAATAATTTATATGAGAAGAAGGACAGTACAGCACCCCTACCAAAACTTTTGTGTGAAACAGTGTAATATCAATAAGTAGATGTTCTGGAGCATTTACTGGAGGAGGCTGAGTGGATGAGCTAATGTGAGAGAAGGGAATATCCGAGCGTAGGTAAATTGCGACACCACCGCCAGTTCGACCAGTTCTGTCATTACGGATTAGCTGGTAACCGGGCAGTGCATAACATTGGGAAAGGAGACACGGTTTAAGCCATGACTCGGATATGAATATAGCATGGATATTTAGTTTCGGCTCGAATAGCGCCAACATATCGGAGAAATGGGCTGGAATGCTCTGTGCATTAATATGGACAACATTAAAATTTTTGGACATATCTTGAAACTCTATAGCCAAAGATTCATTAAGGGGTACTAAAGATTCTGTACTGTGAAAGGAACAGTTCGATGAGGAACATGATTTAAAATCAATACTTTCCATACTCAAATTTAACTCCATAATATTATAAATAATAAAAATAATATATAGTTACTATATTAACAATAATAATATAAATATGTAAATAAATAACAATATAAAAATAATTAATAATAAAATATATTGTAATAATAATAAATAAAAGAGAAAAAAAAAAGCTACTAGGTATAAAGTTGCTACCAGAGCCCACCCGAATAATAAGGCAGATAATGAAGCTGTTTACATTAAATACCACAATACAATATTGTACATATATATTGTAATACAACATTGCTTTAATGATAATTAAACTACAATAATTTAATCTTTTCAAGAAAAGAGACACTATAACAATTAGAAATAAAAGTCTAAATAACAGTTTAACCCACATGCAAAAAGAAAAATGAAAATCGAACAAGAAGCATCCAAAGGTACGTCATTAAAACATCCTATCAGGCGATGACAGTACTTGTCAGCAGCAAGTCTTTTGTCAATTTAAATTTAAAAAATTATCTGACAACTCACAACTGTCAAGTGTCAAAATCAACTTTTTATTCCTCCATACAAAATCAACAATAGGACTTTGCTCTTTGGTTAAGTGCTATCAACAAGCGTCTCTTTAAGTTTTCAGTTTTTAGAGTGCTTTTTGAGGATTTGTAATTGTTTTTGAATTATTTGTTGAATTATCTTATCTTTATTTTGTTTTGTGTAATATATTTCGTGTTTGTCTATGTGTAAGTATTACTTTTAATTAGTTCTTGCTTTTAGGTTAGAGCTTGTTTTTTCTTTACATTTAATAATGCAAATTGACACTGATCCCCCGGACCCTGGTGGAGGTAGTAACATTAGGAAGAGAACAAGTCGGGATATCAGTGAACCGTTGCCTAAAAAGGCCACCAACAATTCACATTCAGTGCCATCTATACAATTGCACTATGTAAACCCCGATTTCGCCAATAAAAAAGTATACGGCCCCGAAGATGCTGCTCCTTATATAGTGCATGTGTCAAAACCCGAGACTGAAAGCGGTTCTGTACTTAGCCCCATCCTATTTGGTCAGTTCCTTTTTAAAAACAATGTTCAACACATTAAGATGGATGGAATTAAAAAGATTGGTCGCAATCGTGTCTCGATAGAATTTAAGTCGCACAATCACGCTAACTCCTTCATTGACCTACCCGCTATATTAAGTGCTGGATACATTGTATCAATACCCTCGTACAGTGTATCCCGCATGGGCATTATACGTAATGTTCCTGTGGACTGGTCGATGGAAGAGCTAGTGGAAAACTTGCAGGTTCCTCCAGGTTTTGGTGGAGTTGTTAAGGCGCGTAGATTGAGTCGTAAAACCATGAGTGAGCAGAATTCTCCCACTTGGGTTCCTACCCAATCAGTTGTTATCACAATCACTGGTCAAAAACTTCCTTCCCGTGTCTATTGTTATTACAATTCCCTTCCCTTAGAAACATATCAATTACCTACCATTCAGTGCAATAACTGTTGCCGTTTTGGGCATGTTAAAGCACAATGCAGGTCACAGCCCCGTTGTTACAAATGCTCGCAAAATCATGAAGGAGCAACATGCACAACAACATCTCTAACTTGTTTGTACTGTAGTGGTCCGCACGCAGCCAATGATATTTCTTGTTCGGAATATAGTAGGCAAAAAGATATAAAATTGGTTATGAGTCAGGAGAGTGTCTCTTACTTGGAGGCTTCGGCTAGATTCCCCCGTGTAAGGCGATCCTTTGCTGATTCTGCCAGGACTACTCCTTCTGCTATTGCTAGCATTGCAAGACAGACAGACAGACATACTAAGTCTTCCAATACCGTGTCTTATAAAAATACAGTTTTTACCCCCCGCCGCCCCATTTCCCCTATGTCCCCTGGGTATGATCACCAAGCTCATAGAAACGTAATCGAGGAACCTGCTTCTCAGGCTCCTAATGGGTGTGCATACCCCCCTAATTCCGAAAACCCCTCTGTCCTATCTATGTCCCAGAATGATAATTTACTTGACAACCTTTCTATCCTTTTCATAGACCTCATCTCTAGGTTTAGCGACTCCCTACCGAACAAAACTCTTACCAACCTGACACAACTCATAAAACTTCTACCTAATAATGGCTCACACTGTAATACAGTGGAACAGCCGCAGCATAAAGAATAAGAAACCTGACATCCTTTGGCTTATTAACAATCATAAGCCGTCAATTCTTGCCGTCCAGGAAACTTGGTTGGTGCCTGGCTCTCGCTTCCGGGTTCCAGGATACGCCTGTTTCCGGGACGACAGATCTGACGGCAGAGCTGGAGCAGCCATTTTGGTCTCCAGCCAATGTACATACTCTTTATATAGACTTCCTGTTCATAGTAGTTATTTTAATATTGTAGCTGTCCATGTTTTAGATACTATTTTTATGTCTGTGTACGTCCCTCATCCTAATCCCTCCATCTTCTCTGAAATTTCCTCCATAATTTCTACAGTTCCTCTCCCCCTGGTTGTATTGGGTGATTTTAATACCCACCATACATCTTGGGGTTCCCATTTTAATGATCCTAATTCCTCTTCCTTCATTGATTTGATTGATGATAATAATCTAGTAATTCTTAATGATGGATCCCCGACTCGTCGGGTCTCACCCTTACAGAACCCGAGGAGTGTGGTTGATATATCATTGTGCTCCCCCTCCCTTTCCTCTTCGTGTTCCTGGTCAGTTATTCCTGATTCTTTGGGTAGTGATCACTTCCCCATCATTATAACAATAATATACAGACATACAAGACCGACTTTATCCTCTAATTCTCCCCGACTTAAATATAAAATTAATTCCGCAGATTGGGCCCAATTTGCAGAAATTACAGACTCTGAAGTTTGCCTTTTCCCCCCTATCAATTCAGATAATGTTCTTTCTTCATACCAAAACCTAAAACAAGTGCTGTCATTGGCTGCGGATAGGGCAATTCCGTTAAAATGTACAAGCAGCCAAATAACGTTATCTCCTCCATGGTGGGATGCAGATTGCACTAGAGCTTGTAAGCGGCGTAAAGAAGCTGAAAAGTTATACTCTAGGTCAATGACTCAAATAAATTTTTTAAATTATAAAAAAGTTGCAGCAGAAGTGAGACTTTTGTTAACAGAGAAAAAGAGAAATGGATGGCATGATGCTTACGACTTTCAAAGTGTGTACACGTTCGTCTGGTTAACCGGTTTTATCAGCGTTTCCCAAACTTTTTTTTTTTCTCCTTTCACGATGTTTACCTGTGCAAGTTGTGGAAAAGATCACACGGACGGCCCATCATGCAGTGTCTGCAAGCAGCAATATGACTTTTCATGCTCGGGAATAACGGAGGCCGGGTACCGCAAACTAGGCGATAGAAAGAACAACTGGCGATGCCCCAGATGTAAATCATGCTTGTCGCCCTCTGGAGCCGCAACCTCACCACAACCGAACCAGCTAGACAAGTTGCATGAGCAACTAAATGAAATTGTCCTGCAGCTGAAACCGCTAGCATCACTCTTGGAAGACATTAGATTTATAAAGACTGAACTTAGCGCCTTAAAGGATTCACAAGAAATGACACAGCATCTTCTTACGTCATTATCTGAAAAGGTTAATACACTTGAATCAAGGACAGTCTCCATCGAAAAGATTACTAAAAAGGTACCTATCTTGGAAGAAGAGATATCCAAACTCCACCAAGAGCTAGAAACCCGCGACCAGTGGTCTAGAGCTAACAATGTCGAGATTAGGGGAATTCCTCAGAAAAACAATGAGAATCTTTTCGACATTGTTATAAAATCGCAAATTTATGTCACCTTCCGTTACATAAAGAAGAAATTAATTATATAGCACGGGTACCCACCCGCCTTCCTAAACGAGAAAAATCAATAGTTGTTGCTTTCCACAGCCGTTACAAGGAAGAAGAGCTAGTCGCACTATCACGAAAAACGGAGCAGCTAAATTTGGCTAAGCTGGGTTTCAACTCTTCCGATAAAATCTACATCAATGACCACTTGACCCAACGCAATAAAACATTGTTAAACAAGGCGAAACTAATAGCCAAAGATAAAGATTTTAAGTATATCTGGGTCAAACATTGCAAAATATTGGCAAGAAAATCTGACAACTCACCAATATTTTTTATAAAAAACGAAAAGGATCTTTTAAAAATAGATTAAAAACCTGTACGCTAGAAATTGTTACAAACTTATTTAATATATTTGAATCTAACAGTTTGAGAAGCGCTTGCTTAACCGGTTGCATTTGTATCGCTAATACTGTGGCCATCACGCGAACCTCGCACGTAAGTTGGTTTTCTATTGTACGAATCTCGCCCGTACCGCTTAGTATGTGTATCACTCTAACGCCTACAATCGCTTACGTTAACAGAGTCCGGCGTCCGGACTCGCCTGCGCCTAGCCGTACTACCGCACTTTACAAATATTATAAAATTGCCTCAAATACCTGCGATAACAATAACCGATTCATTTACTCTGAAAAAACTTATTTAAGTCATAGAACTTTTTTTCAAAATAGAAATACGTGGTACCTAACTTATTATAAAATTATATGTCCCCCGCGAGTTCGTTCGCGCAAAGGGAAATATTCCAATTGCGTGGGATCCGTCCATCTGTCTGTGATTAGATGTCACCTATATATTATTCCAGGCTGCAGGCCACCGGTGTGCCGAACTTCGTTGATATACCTACCGTTTATGCGTAATGGACAGTTAAGCATACATAGTACATACAAACATACAAGTTATTGTATTTATAATATTAGTAGGATTAAGCAATATCACAAGGTATACCTTACAATTATTAACTGCAATTTTAAATTACAAAAAACAATAGTATTAATAAAAACAAATAACAAAAATACAAAATTAAATAACAAATATCTCATAAGTCAGGGGGTAGTGAGTTTACACTTGGACCATATTAAAAATGAAACCATCGTAATATTTTGGGTAAGGGTATACAAACATATATATAAAACATATAAATGTTTTATAACTATGACGTGTGAATTGTATTATACGTTATATTATGATAACATTCTTAGTATTTATTTATTTGTAATACCTAATAATTACTTTACGTCTCTTATAAACTGTGCTCACCTAAAAAGTTATGCTATGACAGTGGAAATTAGATTATATTACTTTGCACTAATAGTATATATTAAGGTAGATTATTATACTTGTATATATGTATATGTCTCACGGCTTCACTTTACATTTAAAATTGGGTTTTATGTTTATTGCTTACAAATTAACATTAAACTTATTCTGATGTTATCCCGCTACTTATTGTTTTTTGCTCATAATGGCTTGCTGTAATGCTAGTATTTACTACCAAAATGCTCGAGGCCTGCGAACGAAAACACACGAACTTAAAAGAAATGTACTGCTCAGTTCTTATGACATGATCTCACTAACGGAGACCTGGCTGCTCGACGGTGTGAGCGACGTCGAGCTGTTTGACGAGCGTTATGTGGTTTATCGCAGAGACAGGGACTACAACGTCACGCGCGAAAAATACGGTGGTGGCGTACTCTTTGCGATAAAAAGGGAGCTCACCGCCATCGACCGCCCGGAATGGTCAACCTCAGCCGAAGACCTATGGGTTACGGTCACATCAAACGCAACTTCTCACAAAAGTAAAAAAATCCATTTCTGCACAATTTATTTATGTAAAGCAAACTTTGGAAACTCATTTAATACGCAGCTAATAAATTTTGTACAAAATTTATCTCTTATCGTCAATTCATGTCCCAACGATTTATTTGTCATAATGGGCGACTTTAATCTCGGCAATATTACCTGGCGGCCGGAGGACGATGAGGGGAGTACTCCGAGTGGCGCAGCAGGTGAAGCACAGTTATATTTCCTGGACACTTTACTTCAATGCAATTTGTCGCAATTTAATTTTTGTAACAATACTAATGGGAGAGTTTTAGATTTAGTTTTATCAAATTTAACTTGTTCATTTATATCCTGTGACTCTCCATTAGTACCAGAAGACATCCATCATAAATCACTAAAAATTAATTTAAAAGTTGAGAATCTTAAATCACTCGAGATTAGTTCGCGAAAAAAATATTTCTACTCATCTGGAGATTTTGACAAAATTAACACTGAACTAAATGAAAGAAACTGGCATGAATGTCTTAATAAAACTACATTTGAGGAGGCAGTTACTACCTTTTACGAATGTTTATATAGCGTCATGGACAGACATATTCCCCAAAAAACAGTCAATAGTCGAACAAATTTCCCAGTTTGGTATAATTCCGCTCTCAGAAAAGTTCTTAAAGAAAAATTTAAATATCTTCGTAAATATAGAACATATGGTAATACATCAGACTATCACACTTTTTCATTACTTCGAAAAAGAGCCAAGACTTTAGAAGAAAATTGTTACAAATCTTATATTAAAAAATGCGAAAACTCAATAGTTACTAACCCTAAATTTTTCTGGTCTTTTATTAAAAATAGTAAAAATACTCACGCTCTACCCTCTTCGCTCACGTACAAAGGTCGCACTTCTACATCGGGAGCAGACGCTTGCTCCATGTTTGCTACTTATTTCAATAGTACTTTTCTCCCGCCAACCATTGACGCTAATCGAATGCCTCAGAACTTTCACAATCCCAACAATATTACTATAAATGATATTGAAATATTGTCCGAGTATGTAAATCATCTCCTAAAGACCGTTGATCGCACTAAGGGTGCGGGCCCAGATAATATTTCCCCCATATTTATATCTCGCTGTTCAGATTCCCTTACGAAACCCATCACTGCTCTTTTTAAACGCTCTATTAAGGAAGGTATCGTACCAAAAGTTTGGACGTCTGCCTTCGTATCTCCTATTCATAAATGTAAAAGTAGAAATGAAATCAAAAATTATAGGCCCATCTCCAAACTATGCATATTTGCCAAACTATTAGAAAAAATTGTCTATAAACAAGTCTACAGCTCTCTTTCAACCTCCTTTATTACCGAGCAGCATGGATTTCTACAGAATCGTTCAACCATATCTAACCTCTTAACTTTTGTAGATTATGTCACGGAGAGTATGGATTCAGGTGGTCAAGTAGACGCCATATTAACCGACTACAGTAAAGCTTTTGACCGTTTAGATCATTCTCTGCTCCTTGAGAAGCTTTATAAATCAGGATGGTAATCTATTTAGATGGTTTACTTCCTACGTTGAAAATAGGTCCCAAGCTGTAACTGTCAATGGTTTTACATCTTCATGGTATGTCGTGCCTTCAGGCGTCCCTCAGGGCTCATTGTTAGGACCGTTGTTGTTCAACATATTTGTTAACGACATATCTACATGCTTTCGGCATTCACGATTTCTTTTGTATGCTGATGACATGAAGATATTCAATAAAATCAAAAGTCTGCACGATTCTCATCTACTGCAACAAGATCTCGGCAGACTTGAGATATACTGTCATCTCAACAAACTTGACCTAAATGTCACCAAATGCTATTCCATATCTTTTAGCCGAGCCCGTCATGCCATCGACAATACCTATTTACTTAAAAATCAAGATTTAAAAAGAGTAAATGAGGTCCGCGATCTAGGTATCATTCATGACTCAATGATGACATATAACAAGCACTTTGATCACATAATCACTAGAGCTAATAGATCTCTGGGCTTTGTTATAAGAATGAGCTCCCAATTTAAAAATATAAAAGCAGTAAAAGTTCTTTATTGCTCGTTTGTTCGCAGTGTCCTCGAGTATTGTTCTCAAATATGGAACCCACAGTATGATGTTCATATTAATCGGCTGGAGTCACTTCAAAGAAGGTTCACGAGATTTCTGCAATTTAAGTGCAACACGTCGGACAATAACTATGAGTCTAGGTGCAGAAGATATCATCTCCTGCCTCTACACTTGAGACGTCGAATAGCCGACATCTCGATGCTGCTCAAAATCACCCAGCATAAAATAGACTCCCCTTCCCTCCTTTCAAAAATAAATTTAAAAGTTCCCCTACGATCTTCTAGAATGTCTTCATATAACACCCTCCATACCCCTTTTTCCCACACAAACTATCGAAAAAAAACTTTTTTTATAAGATCATGTAATTTTTTTAATGAAATGAGTAAAAATTATGACCTTGATATATACAACTCATCAGTTACTGGCACAAAAAGGCTATTATCTAAGCACTGGTTTGAGGCTGTTCTCTAACTGTTGATTCATTGCTAACTGCCATGTTTAATATGAAAACTATTACGTGTACCGTTTTAAAACTTTTCAATTTGTACTTTTTATTATGTATATTAACTTTGTATTAACTTTGTATTTTAGTTTCACTTGTCAGAAAAGCTTTTGTTGCTACTTAGTTTTTAGATGCGGAAATGTGTAAATAGTGCTAAGACTGTATATAGCATTTAATTTTGTAATTTTGTAATAAATCACTGTATGTTTTCCTAATAAAATAAAATAAATAAATAAATAAATAAATGATTTCTGTTTGAGCCTCTCGCCCTCGTCTCGTCCTTCGGCTGTATGGAAGAACGTCAGAAAATTCCGAGGCGCTCTATCGTGCGATTACCGTCAGTCCAATGATGCATCTGAGTGGATAAATGACTTCTCTCAGAGGTTGGCGCCGCCGTCAGTTCCCTCTTTTGACGAGTGTCAGTATTTTATTTCTGTTAATCAGCCTTTGAATCATCTTGACACTCCTTTTTCTCTGAATGAATGTAGACTGATCCTTGGTTCATTAAAGGATACCGCTCCGGGCAGTGATGGGATTCCATACTCGTTCATCGTGAACAGTGGGCTAAGTACTCAAGTAACTTGCCTGAACATTTTAAATGCTTTTTATCAGTCTGGAGTTCCCCCGGAGGAATGGAGAACTCAGATTATTTTGCCTATCCTTAAGCCGGGAAGACTTAATAGTGATCCGAGTAGTTATAGACCTATTGCTCTTTCGATTACCTTAGCAAAAATTTTAGAACACATGATTAAAAATAGATTAGAATGGCTCTTGGAGAGTAAGGGCACTCTATCCAAAACACAGTTCGGTTTTCGAAAGGGCTTTAGCACAATGGATAGTTTAGCCACCTTCGTGACTGATATCCGCATTGCTCTTTCGAAAGGTGAACACGTGGTAGGAATGTTCCTTGATATATTATCCGCATATGACAATGTCCATCTTCCGGTACTCAGGCAGAAACTGCTAAATCTGAGTGTCCCAGTGAGGATGACAAATTATATTTGCAACAGTATTTCCTGCCGGTCTGTTACTATTTCTACACTTAATCACACCCTTCCACCTAGATTAGTTTATAAAGGACTTCCTCAAGGTTCTCCCCTTAGCTTTACAATATATACACACATGATTTGGATTTGTCTGTTAATAGTTTTTGTGAGGTCCAACAGTATGCGGATGATTTATCTTTGTACGTTTCCTCAAAGGATATTAATGAATGCTCTGCTCGCCTAAACTTAGCCATTAGATACCTATACGATTGGTTGGATAGGCATGGACTGTCCATCTCTGTCCCCAAAAGTTCGGTAGTAGTTTTCTCTCGTTCCAAAATTATTCCTAACATTAACATTCAATATAAACAAGAAGTTTTCCCTGTTAGTGATAGGGTAAAATTTTTAGGTGTCATCTTGGATTGTAAAATGTCTGGCGTGCAACAAATTCGTCATATCACACAAAAGTGTGAGAAGAATATAAACATCTTGCGTTCACTCAGTGGTGTATGGTGGGGTTCTCATCCATACACCCAAAAACGATTGTACAATGCACTTATTCGCAGCCATATGGATTATGGATCATTTATATTGGTACCTTCTAACAAAGCTCCTTTGAAAGAACTGGATAAAATTCAGAGTAAATCTTTAAGAATTATCCTAGGCGGAATGAAGTCATCTCCCACTAATGCCCTTCAGATGGAATGCGTAGACGCCCCACTTCACATCAGGCGGCAGTATCTAGCAGATAGATTTCTTTTTAAAGTTTTTCAATCTTCATCTCATCCACTTATTGGTAAGCTACACACACTATCTCAATTAATTCCATCTTCGAATTATTGGCTTCACAAAGAACCTCCCTGCCTCTTAGTCAGTTACCTTAAGATAAACCGTCTTCCTTGTCCAGTCTTCCAGTGCATCCTCAATCCTCTCTTTTCTATACCATTTGATGCCCTAACATTTTCTCCAAAAGTAATCCTCAACCTTCCTATAAATAAAGGTTCCTCCTTGGCTAATACACAATTCAAACAAATTATTGATCAGCATTTTGGGGACTGGTTGCATGTTTTTACAGATGCTTCTAGGCTCTCTGATGATGGTTGTGTTGGAGCTGCCGTCTGGATTCCGAGGGTTAATGTGATTTTGAATTTTAAACTGCCTCCTACCTCGTCTGTTTTTACAGGCGAAGTACTTGCCATCTATGAGGCTATTTCATTTATCGAGTCTCATGGGCTAGACAAATCCATTATCTTCTCGGACTCCAGGAGCGCTTTGGAGGGTGTCATGGCCAATCAGTTTCGAGCTAAGAATTGATTTCCTTTGATCTTGAAAATTAGGCAACTACTCCTTAAATGCGAATTACAAAATATTCATGTTATTTTAGCATGGATACCAAGCCATAGCGGAATTACTGGCAATGAGAGTGTAGATGCCTTTTGCCAAAGAAGCTATAATATCAGGTGGACTTAGTCATTACAAATTATATTGCCAGGATTTAGTTCCCATAGCTAAAAATCACTTAAACATCAGGTGGAATCGTGAATGGGCTAGATCAAGTAACATTAAAGGCAAACACTACTTTGATATTCAAGGTGGCGTCCCAGTTAGGCTATGGTTTTTTAAATACACACAGAGTAGCAAAATGGCGAGCTCTACAGTCTGTCGAGTTAGACTCGGACATTGCTGCTCACCAGTATTTTTAGCTAAAATTAGGATTAGGGATAGCTCTCTATGTGAGTGTGGCCTTGACGAGGGTACCTTAGACCACATATTTTTCTGTTGCTCTAGAAACCAATCCTCCCTCTATGACCTTCTCCCTTCCAATATTCCCCGCCCTATCAACTTCAAATCATCTCTATGTTATGTAAATACTTCTTTTATTGAAATTCTATGTGCATATATTCGTTCTAACAATATTAAATTGTGAAGTTTTACTAACACTTATTTGTTTGTGTTTGTTTTAGATTATTCAACAACATAGCATCAGTTATGTAGATCACTGTACCCTTGTTTCCTCACTAGACCTACAATAGAGCAGGGTTTAAACATATTTAGCACTCGGACATTGGCAACTCACTGAGGCCGCCATACATAAAAGAAGAAGAAGAAATCAACAATAAATTTTACATCCATATTCCATTGCAATAAGTGATAAGTAGTCCATTTTAATAATGTACCTTAAATTCACAAGGAAATCATAAAAATCAGAGTTAAAATAGAGAATTTCTTCCACCTGAAATACATAGTTGGAATACAGAATTGAAGAAGTTTGCAGCATAAAGTGAAGCAATGTTTTTACAAAGTAAGTAGATACACATCAACTACACACCATAATAATAATCAGAATGGTAGCAAATATATTTCATTACTGAAGGATAACATTTTTAAATCTATTCTTTTAAGTTATGGCACACTTAAAATTATTACAAGTTTTATTTTGTTGAAATTGACAGTTATTTATATGAAGTATACTTGCAGAAAAATTTATAGTTAGAAATTTTGATATAATAGAGTAGAAGATATACAGGAAATAATTAATGACAAATAAGCAGAGAAGAAGAAAAGAAGTAGGTAATGTATTAAGGTACTAACTTATTTTCCTTTAACATTTTTCCTTGTCCTTGTTGCAGGTGGACTTTTAATCTTCGGCATGGGTCCAGATGGGATAACTTGACTAGATACCACTGCTGTATTAGTGATCATACCTGGAATTGTATCAAGCTCAGCTTTGTTATGAATACAATGCCGTGAGCCGTCAGGACTTATTACAAAAATGTTGCCATCCCGTGTCCATGACTTGGTCAAACCACAATGTTGCCTAGCTGCCATGAACACGTTGTGCCTTTTCTTTGTAAGATATTCCGTCAGCGTAATACCAGTCTGCTTAAGTTTGGTTATTGACTCCCATATTTTACTACGATGGCTCAATTCTTTGAATTTTACCAATATGGGTCTACTCTTAGCCTCCTTGGGACGACCCAGCCTGTAACAGAAGCTAATTGAAGAGACGTCTATACTTGGAACTTCAAGTTGATTGACAAACAGATTTAAAATTTTTTGCTGCGGATTCTCCTTGTCTTCTGGAATACCATGGATGTGCAGCATCTTTCTGCGCATTGTCTCCATTTGATCCAGTGAATCTGTCAACAATTCTAGCTGGGATTGTAAGCTTTTAAGCGCCTGAAGTACAAATTCCTTGAACATATTGAAGTCAGATGCCAACTTATTTATAGGGCTTACTGAGTGTGAAGAAAAATTTTCAAGGTCCCTCTGGAAGTCAGCCATTCTTGAATTAAACATTACTGTCATATCCGCAATTGTCTGTTTAATTGACTCCATCTTGTATTAAAGGTTTAAAGTGTTCAAAAGTTCTTGAAGATAGTGAAAGATGTGATAGTGATGAAATTAATGCAAAAATTTATTGTGAGAACATTTAGGGGGAGCACAGGTAACTTTTATTTAGTAACACATTAAAAATAATAACTGATAATTGTAAGTATCCAAAATAAATATCAGAGCGATTAAAAATTGCGTGTGTCTTTTTTGTCGCCTACCCTACGAAAAAAGGATATATTTAGTTATTAAAAATATAACATATATAAAAATATGACGACTAACGCCATCTAGCGACAACCGGGAGAAACTTGAAAGAAGCCTCTGAAACTTTAAAGAATCCTTTAGCTGCCATTACGATGACCTATTGATTCGATCGACAGCTTCGTCATCTCCACATACATTTTCTGTTACTACGTACCAAGTATTATTGTAATTTGTTTAAACGTCAAAATAAAGTATTCGTCTCGATAAATAAACGCATTCATTCAAGTAAAAGCCCGGATACCTACCGCAACGCTAACATTTGGTCCTTCGAGCCGGATGACCATTGAAGATACCAGTGCCTCATCAATACGCCAAGATTCAGCAGCGAACGGTCAGGTCTCCATCATTTTACTACTCCTAACCCTGTCTCGAATTGTGTTAAAACCGTTCAACTTGTGTTTTCCAGTTCCCGTATTTCGAGCTTCCGATAGCCGCGCACGCCTTGTTGAATTACACGTGAGTAACCTACTTGTTCTTAAGGTTTATCAAAATGAGTGAGGAATCTAATACTAAATTAACTGTGCCATCCCGTTCCCCTAGTAAGAAAACTAAAGAGGAATATATTGCAGATTTAAAAAGACAAAGGGGAAATCTAAAGGGCCGTTTGACTCAGTTCAAAAAATTCGTTGATTTACTTCAAAAGGAAAGTGAAAATCTTACAAAATTGCAAATAGAAGAATTAAAATTAAGATTGCAATCAGCTAGTGATATATTTCAAAAGTTTAACGTTATAGAAAGCGATTTAGAGTTGTATTCTTTGGAGTCGGAACTTCCGAGTAATTTAGAATACACAGAAAACTTAGAATCATTGTATTTTAGTACTATGGCTAGTGCTAACTGTTTAATTAAATGTGATGAAGATAGTGACACACAGTGTAGTAAAACAAATGAGTCTGTTCTCTCAAACGTTAAATTACCAGAGATAAAATTACCTAGTTTCGATGGGTCGTATGATCACTGGCTGGAGTTCAAAAATTCCTATATAACCATGATACATAAACGCTCAGATCTTGATTTAATACAAAAATTCCATTATTTACGTTCCTCGCTATGTGGTAGTGCGTTACAGGTAATCGGTGCACTAGAATTTACTGCTTCTAATTATGTTCATGCATGGGAGTTACTAGAAAATAGGTTTAATAATCACAGGTTACTTATTCACAACCATGTGAAGTCGCTGTTTGCCATTCCACATTTGAAACAAGAATCTGCTTCACAAATTCGAAAATTAATTGATACAATTTTAAGAAATTTACGTGCACTTAAAACTTTAAACGAACGAACAGATTCTTGGGATACATTGGTTATATATTTAATTGTTACTAAGTTAGATGCTACGACGGAACGTGAGTGGGAGAACCACAAGGGTTCTTTTAGTTCTAGTCTTACACATAAGTTGACTTTAGAGGATTTGTTATCTTTCTTACGTAACCGTGCAGACATGCTCGAAATGGTGAGTGCTACAAATTCTAAGCCACATTATAAATAGCATTTTAATGAACAAAAACATACGCAGGCTCTAAATAGTTATGTTGTGACGAGTAATAATAGTAACAAAGGTAAGTTTACCGATAAACAGCGCAACAAAGTATGTATTTTGTGTAACGATAATCATGCATTATATTCGTGTATTAGGTTTCTAAATATGCCAATTCGAGATAGAATTAATTTTGTAAATACGAAGAAGCTGTGCAGTAATTGTTTACGAGCTGGCCATTCATTAAACGATTGTTTATTCGGACCTTGTAAGCAGTGCAAGGAAAAACATAATAGTTTGCTACATTTAACTAACAGTGTTAAAGAAGGTAGCTCGCGTGCGGAGCCGTCGCCGGCGGCCGGGCGTAGTACCTGTCACACGACCGCGATTCATTCCATGCATCATTTATTCAATACGGATATTAATAAAGCGACACACTCACGAGTCGTACTACAACAGGTTTTAATATCTACGGCATTAGTGGAGATAGCCGATTCGAATAATGATTTTTATTTAGCTCGCGCCTTGTTGGATAATGGAAGTCAACACAGTTTTATGTCGGAGAAGTTAGGTAAACGATTAAACGCGCCTTGTATACAGTCTGCTATTAAAATTTCGGGTGTCGGAAAAAACGTCACAAACTCAAATGAATTATGCGAAATATTTATACGTTCTTGTTCAAGTAATTTCAGTACTCGTTTACGGTGTGTGGTCTTGCAGCGAATAACGTCAAATTTGCCTTTGACCCACATAGATTTAGAGTTTATACGTATTCCCGAAGATATACAACTCGCAGACCCTAACTTTTATGCGCCGTCAGAAATAGATTTACTGATAGGTGCAGATACATTTTGGGATCTTTTACATGAGGATAGAATTAGATTACCTAGAGGGCCCTATTTGCAAAGTTCAAAATTGGGCTGGTTAATTTCGGGACCCATTTATTCGAAAAAATCGAACTTAAATGAAACCACTTGTAATTTTACGCAAAATTTAGACGTTCAGCTCCGAAAGTTCTGGGAACTTGAGGAGGTTTCACATTCAGGAAATATTAAATCACATGATGAACAATTCTGTGAAGATATGTACGTTAACACTACTAAACGTGATAAAACTGGGAGATTCTCGGTTCGAATTCCGCTAAGAGAATCAGCTGACTCATTAGGTGATTCTTATACGTTAGCGAAAAGGCGATTTTTAAGTTTAGAACGTAAACTAGAACGTTGTCCTACACTTAGACGTATGTATTGTGATTTTATGCGAGAATACATTGAGTTAGGTCACATGACGCGTTTAGATAAGCATAGGGTCTTTAGAGAAAGTAGTTCTACTACTAAATTACGCGTTGTTTTTGATGCGAGTGCTAAAACAAGTAACCAAAAATCTTTAAACGATATTCAGTTCACTGGACCTGCACTTCAAAATGATATTTTTTCCATCTTACTACGCTTTAGGCAATATAAATACGTGGCATGTGCTGACGTAATGCATATGTTCCGCCAGGTCCTAATCCAGTCAGATCAACGTTCACTTCAGCTAATTTTGTGGAGAGATAATCCTGCAGATAATCTACACGTTTATCAGCTCAATACGGTAACATACGGAACTGCGTCAGCGCCGTACTTGAGTATGCGGTGCATAAGACAGCTAGCTCTCGAGTGTAATGATGACGTCATCAGACGCGTCATTAATGAGGATCTGTTCGTCGATGACCTCGTAACCGGTCACGATAATCATAAGATTTTACTATCAATGTGTGAAAACGTCTCCAATGTTTTAATGTCTGGATGCTTTCTACTCCGTAAATGGACGTTTAACTTTGATAAACGTCAAGATACATCGGATATGTTTAAAGGTGACTTGACGCAGAGTAAAACGCTCGGACTAGGGTGGTTTAATGATAGTGATGAGTTTTATTTTGATATACGAATGAGTAGTGAATTTAATTCATCAAATTTAACTAAACGTATGATACTCTCAATGGTTTCACAAATATACGATCCGCTAGGCCTTCTTGCACCGTCTATTATAATTGCTAAAATTCTATTACAAAAGCTGTGGCTTAGTAAACTAGACTGGGATACTCACGTGACCCAGGAAATCGTTGAAGCTTGGAAAGATTTTGTCAGCACACTAGATAGCTTAAAACAACTAAAATTGCCGCGTCATGTCAGAAATTTTACTAAGTTCACAGAATTACATATATTTACAGACGCATCGCAGGATGCCTACGGAGCGTGTGCTTATATACGTTCGTATGACGATAAATCTCAATTTAGTGTAAATTTGTTATGCGCGAAAAGTAAAGTGGCCCCTTTGAAAACAGTTACTATTCCGCGCTTAGAACTTTGCGGGGCGCTAGTAGGTGCCAAACTTTATAAGAAAATAATAGATTCCCTCAGGTTAACTTTTCATAAAGTATATTTCTGGACGGATTCAACCATCGTTATGGGATGGATACGTATGTCCCCTCATCTCCTAAAAACGTTTGTCCAAAATCGTGTGTCAGAGTTGAACGAGTTGACAAAGGATTCGTCCTGGCTTCATGTAAAAGGTGAGAATAACCCCGCCGATTTATTGTCAAGGGGCGTCAACTTTGATAATTTAATTAATTACGAGTTGTGGTGGCACGGTCCATCGTTCTTACATAACACAAATTTATTTCCAGAATCAGACTTTAATGATTTGGTTGATTCTAATAATTTACCAGATTTAAAGAAAACCCGTACACTAAATCACGTTTGCTTAGTAGGAATTAATTTTATAGAATTTAAAAAATATTCATCATTTCAGAAATTAAAACGCATCTTTGCTTATGTTATTCGCTTTACAAAAAATATTCGCATTAAAAGTAAATGTAAACACGACCGTCAGACCGGTTTGTTATCAGTTGAGGAGTTAGATACATCGCAGCGCATTCTTGTTAGATTTGCACAGATGCAGTCGTTCCCCAGTGTGTACGATTGTTTAGTAAATAAAATGCCTATTGATAAGTGTATTAAAAATAAAAAAGAAATTAATCGCGTTCTAGGACTTGATGTGTTCTTAGATAAACATAAATTAATAAGAGTAGGTGGCAGGTTAGATAACTCTTTAACTTTTGATTATAATAAAAAACATCCGATTTTATTATGTTGTGGACATAATTTTACGGTGTTACTTTTTAGACATGAACACATACAATTGTTGCAAGCTAGTCCACTTCTTTTGATATCTCACATACGTGAATATTAGTGGCCTCTGAGGGCAAGAAATTTAGCTAAAAAGATAGTGAATGAATGTATCACTTGCACTAGAATTAAAGGTAAGACGTTGTCTCCTATAATGGGGAATTTACCAAGCGAGCGTGTGGATCCTGGTTATCCTTTTATAAAGGTCGGTGTAGACTACGGCGGACCAGTGTTCGTATTAAATCGAAAGGGACGTGGGGCTCGTTTGTTAAAAGCGTACATTTGTTTATTCGTCTGTTTTACGACACGAGCAATACACTTGGAGCTTGTCACTACCCTCAGTTCTAATGATTATATTTTAGCTCTAAAACGTTTTCTAAGTAGAAGAGGCAAACCTCAAGTTATATTTTCAGATTTCTTGTTGGATACAAGAAAGACTTGGAAATTGTTTTCAAATAAACAACTTCGTACAAAATAAATTTTTATTCTGTACAATTGCAAGGGATCGATATTGATATTTAAAAAAAGGGTTACAAAAAGAAACTATGCCAGGCTAAGGGCGTTGGTCGGACGAGTGAAGGTCGGGCTTCCTGATTCGATGCTTAGAGCCCCTCCCGAGCATCCTCGATGACGTTGATGATGACGTAGAGAGGTGGGGCTGTCCGATCCTTTAATTACCGCGCCTGACAAATTGGAAGGGCAATGCTCGCTCCAGCCGTTTTGATAATGTTAAAGCTCAGGCTTTAACATAACTCCCCCCCTGAAATCCCTGCGGGTATTTCAGTCCCTGGGTCCGCTGCTAGCAGGGGGCACAATCGTGTCAGTGTTCTCCTGACGACTCCTCTCTGAGTGGCGATATCAGCTACTCTGGGCACTCCACCCACCCCGGGATAAAGCTCTCGAACTCGACCCATACGCCAATGTAGTGGAGGACTATTATCTTCTTGAAGAAGAACGAGATCTCCTACGCTGAGGTTGCCTTTGGTGTCTCGCCACTTGACGCGTTGTTGGAGCTCACTGACATACTCCCGCTGCCATCGACTCCAAAAGTGTTTCCGAGCTTGTTCAATGCGGACGTAGCGCTGTAAACTTGAGCTGCCATCGACGTGGGCTGGATCCGGCAATGTCGTCAGCGGCCGACCAATCAGAAAATGCCCTGGGGAGAGAGATTGGAAGTCGTGAGGAGAGGAAGAGATAGGACACAAGGGGCGGCTACCTGTGCGAACAAAGTAGATAACTCTTCATAAGTTAAGTTTAAGTTAGCCATAACCCTTTTTATGTGGTGCTTCGCAGACCTGATACCAGCCTCCCATAGACCACCGAAGTGAGGGGCGTAAGACGGTATAAAGTTAAATTTTATTCCTTCATTCGCGGCAAATTCAGATAGGGTGCTTGAATTATGTTTTAAAAAATTACCAATATCCTTGGCAGCGGCAACAAAATTACGGCCATTGTCGGAGTAGATCTCCAGTGGCTTACCGCGTCTAGCAATGAATCGCCTTAATGTCATTATGAAAGCGTCTTTGGATAATTCTGTCACCGTTTCCAAGTCTACGCACTTGAAACGAAAACAGACAAACAGACATAGGTAGCATTTCAAAGTCTTTGCGCCGCGACCCTTTTTATTTAAAATCGTGAAAGGCCCAGCGAAGTCGACACCTGTGGTTTCAAAAGGGAAAGATGGAGTCGTGCGCTGCGAAGGCAAATGCCCCATCATTGGTGAGTACGTGCGACCTTGAAACCTCTTGCAGCGTACACAGTTTCGCGTAGTACTCCGGGCTAAATTCCTCCCCCCAATGGGCCACACATATTCTCGAACGGAATACAATAATAGCTGCGGACCAGCGTGCATTTGTTTGATATGTTCATATCTAAAAATAAGACAAGTGAAAGGATGTTTAGAATGCAATATGATGGGATGCCTTTTTTCGTAGTCATAATCCGAGCAGGCTAGTCTGCCACCAACGCGCATTACGCTGTATTTGTCTAGAAAAGGACTAAGGGATAATAAATTACTTTTAGTCGAAATAGATTTATGTTTTCTTAGAGCATCACACTCAATTAAAAAAGATTGTAACTGAGAAAATTTACAAAGAAAATTAAATGACTTAGTCAACTCGTTTACGGTTAGGGCTCCGCTTGTTTTAGTTTTAGGGAACCTAGTATTATGTACAAAACGTAAAACGTAAGCGAATGAACGTTTTAACCGCATAAAGTTAGAAAATCGTGAAAATTTTATAATGGGTTCGAAACTCTGAATAATATTACAACCTTATCTCTGGTAAGTCTATTTGGGATTTGGCATTTAACATAGGCCATTCCGATTCTGATTTTAATAAAAACTGTGGACCCGACCACCACAATTTAGATTGTTGAAGTATATGTGCCTGGATGCCTCGTGAAATGAAATCTGCGGGATTATCATCTGTGGGAACATGACGCCAACTTGTAGCAGAAGTAGTATCGCAAATTTCGACTATCCTATTCGCGACGAACGTTTTTAATTTACTTGGCGAATTGTGCAGCCATCCTAAAACGACACTCAAGTCACTCCAGTGAGTGCAGCGAGTGATATGGCATCGTAAAGACTCGACAACTGACTTACATAAACTAGCTGCTAGTAAGGCCATAAGCTCCAAACGCGGTATAGTAACGGGCTTATTAGGATTTACCTTAGACTTAGCGCATAGTAATTTGACTACTACGCGGCCAACTGAGTCCACGGACCGTAGATACACGCAAGCGCCATGAGCAGACATTGACGCGTCGCAAAAAGAACTAACAAAAAAACTAGCCTAGGTACAGTTACCGATGGTAGATTTTGGAACTCTTGAAGCAATTCGTGCCAGTAACGTCGAATGTCAGAAGGTACGGGCTCGTCCCAGTCAATATCTCGACGCCATAACTCCTGCATTACTAATTTTAGACGAATAGTGCAAGGAGATATCAAACCGAGGGGGTCGAAAGTTTTAAATGTATTAGACAAAATCGAACGTTTTGTTGCATGTTCATTGATAATGTTGGGAGTGTACAACGAAACGTGTAATGTGTCGGAAGGTGGCTTCCATTGTAAACCCAAATTATTAGTGGATTCGCTTAAGGTTAGGGTTTCGAGTGGGTTGATCAGGGTGTTTTCAAAAATAGATGGCACGTTAGATTTAAATTTTCTAAGTGGAAAACAGCCCGAACGCAAAACAGAAACTACCGAGTTTAAAATGTGACGTAATTCACTTACAGAATTAGCGCCAGTTAATAAATCGTCCAAATAAAGATCGTGCTGAATTACTTTACGGATTAACTCATCAGGGCATTCTTGACCTAGCTGCCATATGCATTTCGTACTAAGATAGCTAGCGCTAGCGAAACCATATTATGTGACGGTATTAAGTCTTAGTGTTTGAATAGGTTTTGATTCATCATCCCTCCATAATATCAGCTGTAGGTTGCGATCGTCATCGTGAACATTTATTTGCCTAAAGAATTTCTCTACGTCCCCCGTGAGAACGTATAGGTACTGGCAAAAACGTAATAATATAGAAAAGAGTGAATCTTGTACGGTAGGACCTATTCGTTGCAAGTCATTGATAGATAAGCCCGAAGAAGTGCAAGCGGATCCGTCGAATACCACTCGTAGCTTAGTCGATTCACTATTTTGTTTAAGAACCGCGTGATGACAGAGAAAATAGCACGGGTTCGGCCTAAAATTCGTTAAGATAGAACAATGACCTAGCTTAATGTATTCGTTAATGAATTCGATGCATTGCGATTTAAGCTCGGGACTAGCTCTAAATCGCTTTTCTAAATTAAAAAATCTTTTCTTAGCTAGAAAGTATGAATTACCTAAACAATTAGGCGAGTCTTTGAGAGGTAAACGCACACAAAACCTACCGGACGAATCACGAGATGTGTGAGTCTTAAAATGCTGCTCACATGCTTTCTCGTCCTCGCTTAAAATTGACCTTGGCGGCAACTCTTCTAGCTCCCAAAATCGACTCAGTAGTTTATGGATATTATCTGACTGCGTTTTTGAAAAATTGCAACTAAAATTTGAAATTCGTGACTTTAAATAAATAGGGCCGGATAAAATCCAACCAAACTCCGAATTTATAAGATTAGGCTGTCTAGAACCGAGTGATTTTCGCTCGCTACCCACGATGCTCCAAAATAGATCAGCACCGACCAGCACATCTATTAGAGAAGGCCTATAAAAACTAGGATCGGCTAACTGGACCTCCGCGGGTATGTTAATAAGCTTAGGGTCCATCGTGAACCTAGGAATATCGCCTGTCAAATCAGACAGCACTGGGCAAGTTAGTTGTACAGTGTAATCACTGTGTAATGACTTTAATTTAAAAGCACAAAATTCGTTTACCCAGTGTGAAGTAGAATTGCCTATTCCTACTACGTTAATCGAATCCGCGGGCCGTGATCGTAACCCTAACATATCCCTTAGTCTCTTAGAAGCTAGGCTACACTGACTGCCGCAGTCGAGTAGGACGCGCACTATTTTCCGCTTGTTATTGCACGGATTAATCGCCAACACCGTAGCCGTAGATAATAAAGTAAAAGTATTTTGAGCAGAATTAGTTGTGCAAAGAGTTTGGGCAATTGATACTGAATTGGTGACATTTGTATTGTTTGATTTTACCACAAAACTCTGACGCTGCTCAACAGACATACTTCTAAATTTTGAGCAATCGTAGATACCATGTTGTTTGTCACAAACAACACAATTTTTAAAAGTTTTATTATTACCGGTACTAGTCATTTGAGCTGCAAAAGAACTGTTGTTATTTCCGATTGAACCTACTCGTTTTTTATTATAACTGTTAGATCTATTATAGCTTACACTTGACCTATCCTCATTACTTCGGCTGTGATTGTAAGTTTCTAGAATATCAGCACGCTGCTTCAAAAATAAATTAAATTGCTCAAGTGAGGGAGATTCTGAAAGAGTATTTCTATACTCCTCCCACTTCATACTGGTTTTGCTACCTAATTTTGAGGAAATGATGTGAACTATAATTGTGTCCCAGTACGAAGTTGGTTCACCCAAGCTAGACAGGGCGCGCAAATTTTTATTTGTATTGTCAATAATAGACCTAAGTGTAGATGCGCTTTCATTAGATTTTACGTCAACATTTAACAATGCGTTTAAATGATTTTTAATTAATAATCGCTTGTTGTCATAACGCTCGCGTAACAAGTCCCACGCCTTATTATAGTTGGACTCCGTCACCTCCAAGTTGCTAATCACACGAGCGGCCTCACCCTCTAAGTATGAATTTAAATAACAAAATTTAATTGGTATAGGGATATGCTTGTTTTCGTGAACGAGAGAACAATATAAATCACGAAACTCAAGCCATTTGTAATAGCTACCATCAAATTTCCCTATTTGAGGCTTGAATCCTATACCTGGACGGTCATGACAGCAAGCAGACGTGCTTTGAGCGTCACACAGAGGAGGCGTCTTGCTACCGCTAAACTTGTTTTGGTACTGATGGGCTAAAGCAATTAAGTGTGCAAACTCCTGCTCAATTACATCGCGCTCGTCTAACTCACTATCTATGTCTGTCGAATTCACCACTTCAATCTGAATCTGCAACTCTTCTAATGTACTAGCTAAGTTTTCAATTTTTGGCAACTGAACATTAAGTTTTGATATTTCAAACTCATCTATTGCGTTCACTTTCTCGAATGAGGCTAAATAATTTTTAAACTTTGTTAAACGACCTTTTACGGAGCTACATTTAGCGTGAAGTTCCTTTAACTTAGCGTCTGACATGATTCTGAACGTTACTAATTGATAACAAAGTTAAAAATAATAATAATGAATGAATATTGTAATCTTACGCCACTCCAGCGTATGAAAACCGGTTTGCTATGCGAGCCGGTCGGGCGACGCGCGGATTAGGTACCTACGCAGGGCCAGCTGATATCAAGTCCGCCGAAGTTCCTGGAATTTGCAGATAAAATAATGTGAATCGCAAGAAATATAAATCGAAAGTTATGATTATTGTAAATAGAAAATTTAGTTTAAGTGAGTAGTTAAGTTAGTTGAGTTTTGTAAATATTTAAACCTTTAAATACAGATTGTTTCAATGTAACTTGTTAGATTATTTTAAACCTCAGTCCATAAACAACGCAAAACTTAATTTAAATTGATGTTGGAAATCGAGTAGCGTAAAATAACTAAACAAATAATTTTGCAAACTTACCACCAAGTTTGGCGGGTAGGTTTAAGCTTAATATTGTAGAATTAATATTTAGATTTAGTTTAAACTTTGTAATATTTATGTAATTAATTCAAATTTAAGTTGCGTGAATCGATCCCTTATGGATTAACTAGATTTGATTCACGTTCTTTACACTACCGCTATCCACGCAGGTAGGAAACTACTAGAAGAACGGGAATTTTGGAATTAATGACAAAGGAATAGGGACACTTAGCTGATTGGCTGACGCTGCGGTGCGAAGAGCTGACCGGCGTAAGTTCCAGAAGCTGTTCCACCGGCCATTGGTAGTAGATGAGTCGCCTGCGATCGTTGCAGACCTCACGATGGCTGATGATGCTGCTGGAGATGCCTCGGGCTGCGCTGCTGCGGCGAGGACCTCTCACCGGCGACGATGATATTCCGAGAATAAAAGCAATCCAGTTAAGTGTCCTGTCACGGTCGCCAAATTTTGATGAATGAATTAAATTCACTACTCATTCGTATATCAAAATAAAACTCATCACTATCATTAAACCACCCTAGTCCGAGCGTTTTACTCTGCGTCAAGTCACCTTTAAACATATCCGATGTATCTTGACGTTTATCAAAGTTAAACGTCCATTTACGGAGTAGAAAGCATCCAGACATTAAAACATTGGAGACGTTTTCACACATTGATAGTAAAATCTTATGATTATCGTGACCGGTTACGAGGTCATCGACGAACAGATCCTCATTAATGACGCGTCTGATGACGTCATCATTACACTCGAGAGCTAGCTGTCTTATGCACCGCATACTCAAGTACGGCGCTGACGCAGTTCCGTATGTTACCGTATTGAGCTGATAAACGTGTAGATTATCTGCAGGATTATCTCTCCACAAAATTAGCTGAAGTGAACGTTGATCTGACTGGATTAGGACCTGGCGGAACATATGCATTACGTCAGCACATGCCACGTATTTATATTGCCTAAAGCGTAGTAAGATGGAAAAAATATCATTTTGAAGTGCAGGTCCAGTAAACTGAATATCGTTTAAAGATTTTTGGTTACTTGTTTTAGCACTCGCATCAAAAACAACGCGTAATTTAGTAGTAGAACTACTTTCTCTAAAGACCCTATGCTTATCTAAACGCGTCATGTGACCTAACTCAATGTATTCTCGCATAAAATCACAATACATACGTCTAAGTGTAGGACAACGTTCTAGTTTACGTTCTAAACTTAAAAATCGCCTTTTCGCTAACGTATAAGAATCACCTAATGAGTCAGCTGATTCTCTTAGCGGAATTCGAACCGAGAATCTCCCAGTTTTATCACGTTTAGTAGTGTTAACGTACATATCTTCACAGAATTGTTCATCATGTGATTTAATATTTCCTGAATGTGAAACCTCCTCAAGTTCCCAGAACTTTCGGAGCTGAACGTCTAAATTTTGCGTAAAATTACAAGTGGTTTCATTTAAGTTCGATTTTTTCGAATAAATGGGTCCCGAAATTAACCAGCCCAATTTTGAACTTTGCAAATAGGGCCCTCTAGGTAATCTAATTCTATCCTCATGTAAAAGATCCCAAAATGTATCTGCACCTATCAGTAAATCTATTTCTGACGGCGCATAAAAGTTAGGGTCTGCGAGTTGTATATCTTCGGGAATACGTATAAACTCTAAATCTATGTGGGTCAAAGGCAAATTTGACGTTATTCGCTGCAAGACCACACACCGTAAACGAGTACTGAAATTACTTGAACAAGAACGTATAAATATTTCGCATAATTCATTTGAGTTTGTGACGTTTTTTCCGACACCCGAAATTTTAATAGCAGACTGTATACAAGGCGCGTTTAATCGTTTACCTAACTTCTCCGACATAAAACTGTGTTGACTTCCATTATCCAACAAGGCGCGAGCTAAATGAAAATCATTATTCGAATCGGCTATCTCCACTAATGCCGTAGATAATAAAACCTGTTGTAGTACGACTCGTGAGTGTGTCGCTTTATTAATATCCGTATTGAATAAATGATGCATGGAATGAATCGCGGTCGTGTGACAGGTACTACGCCCGGCCGCCGGCGACGGCTCCGCACGCGAGCTACCTTCTTTAACACTGTTAGTTAAATGTAGCAAACTATTATGTTTTTCCTTGCACTGCTTACAAGGTCCGAATAAACAATCGTTTAATGAATGGCCAGCTCGTAAACAATTACTGCACAGCTTCTTCGTATTTACAAAATTAATTCTATCTCGAATTGGCATATTTAGAAACCTAATACACGAATATAATGCATGATTATCGTTACACAAAATACATACTTTGTTGCGCTGTTTATCGGTAAACTTACCTTTGTTACTATTATTACTCGTCACAACATAACTATTTAGAGCCTGCGTATGTTTTTGTTCATTAAAATGCTATTTATAATGTGGCTTAGAATTTGTAGCACTCACCATTTCGAGCATATCTGCACGGTTACGTAAGAAAGATAACAAATCCTCTAAAGTCAACTTATGTGTAAGACTAGAACTAAAAGAACCCTTGTGGTTCTCCCACTCACGTTCCGTCGTAGCATCTAACTTAGTAACAATTAAATATATAACCAATGTATCCCAAGAATCTGTTCGTTCGTTTAAAGTTTTAAGTGCACGTAAATTTCTTAAAATTGTATCAATTAATTTTCGAATTTGTGAAGCAGATTCTTGTTTCAAATGTGGAATGGCAAACAGCGACTTCACATGGTTGTGAATAAGTAACCTGTGATTATTAAACCTATTTTCTAGTAACTCCCATGCATGAACATAATTAGAAGCAGTAAATTCTAGTGCACCGATTACCTGTAACGCACTACCACATAGCGAGGAACGTAAATAATGGAATTTTTGTATTAAATCAAGATCTGAGCGTTTATGTATCATGGTTATATAGGAATTTTTGAACTCAAGCCAGTGATCATACGACCCATCGAAACTAGGTAATTTTATCTCTGGTAATATAACGTTTAAGAGAACAGACTCATTTGTTTTACTACACTGTGTGTCACTATCTTCATCACATTTAATTAAACAGTTAGCACTAGCCATAGTACTAAAATACAATGATTCTAAGTTTTCTGTGTATTCTAAATTACTCGGAAGTTCCGACTCCAAAGAATACAACTCTAAATCGCTTTCTATAACGTTAAACTTTTGAAATATATCACTAGCTGATTGCAATCTTAATTTTAATTCTTCTATTTGCAATTTTGTAAGATTTTCACTTTCCTTTTGAAGTAAATCAACGAATTTTTTGAACTGAGTCAAACGGCCCTTTAGATTTCCCCTTTGTCTTTTTAAATCTGCAATATATTCCTCTTTAGTTTTCTTACTAGGGGAACGGGATGGCACAGTTAATTTAGTATTAGATTCCTCACTCATTTTGATAAACCTTAAGAACAAGTAGGTTACTCACGTGTAATTCAACAAGGCGTGCGCGGCTATCGGAAGCTCGAAATACGGGAACTGGAAAACACAAGTTGAACGGTTTTAACACAATTCGAGACAGGGTTAGGAGTAGTAAAATGATGGAGACCTGACCGTTTGCTGCTGAATCTTGGCGTATTGATGAGGCACTGGTATCTTCAATGGTCATCCGGCGATGATGGATCAAATGTTAGCGTTGCGGTAGGTATCCGGGCTTTTACTTGAATGAATGCGTTTATTTATCGAGACGAATACTTTATTTTGACGTTTAAACAAATTACAATAATACTTGGTACGTAGTAACAGAAAATGTATGTGGAGATGACGAAGCTGTCGATCGAATCAATAGGTCATCGTAATGGCAGCTAAAGGATTCTTTCAAGTTTCAGAGGCTTCTTTCAAGTTTCTCCCGGTTGTCGCTAGATGGCGTTAGTCGTCATATTAGCCATAGATCTTAACACACCAACACAAATAAAATTTCCCCCTAAGACTCTGCAGCGCTAAAACTATTAATTTGACATAATATTTCGTCGGCTATTTTGAATTCACAATCAAATTGAGTAGGTATACCAAATTTGGGTGTCAATAAAATCAGAAGTATATGTGCTAACCGCCAGACCGGCGGTTTTATATCATAGTTTTGGGCCTCTAGCGATTTGCAGTGATCCAATGCTTGTTCGCGGTGACCTTCTTATACGACGCCGAGCTCTAGGCTCTTTAATTTAATGCCTTCAATAATGAAATAATATCTTTTAGACCATTCTACGATACCGAAAATGTCAATAATGTAACTAAAATGTCGGTAATAAACATAACAATTTCATTTATAATTAATTTATGCGAAAAAATGTTTGTATTCATATTGGACTGTATAAATAAAGTTGAACTAATTCTGTTTTATTTATATATAATATTTTTATAGTATTAATAAGTTTTTATGACACTCATTACCTTTACTGTTATGTAAATGAGCCTTAATTACAGTACGTAGATTGTGGGCATCACAATGAATATTTAAAATCATTTTCATGTTAAACATATTAAAATTTAAATTTTTAAAATAAAGAAATAGCTTAAAGAGGCCATATATATTCCGCATATTTATATAAAATAACATAGCTAAAAAAAATAATGAGTAAAATTGTTTGAGGAGAATGAGACGTAGCTCGGAATATGCCATTATGTAACTTACAGTAATCATCATCATCATCTGGTGTTGGCGTGTGAAGATGGACCATCAACTTCATACGATACACTAACTTATATGGAACAATACCTAATGGAAGCTTGGCGCGTATACAGTTATACATTCCAACGCTTATTTTAAACTTTCTTAAAATGTTTTATTAATCCTTACTAATATTATAAATGTGAAAGCGTGGATGTTTGTTACGCTTTCACGCAAAAACTACTAAACGGATTTCGATGAAATTCGGTATGGTAGTAGTTTATACTCTGGTTTAAAACATAGGCTACTTTTTATCCCGAAAAAGTAGTGTTCCCGAGGGATACTATACTTACGCGGGCGGAGCCGCGAGCAACAGCTAGTAATATTATAAATATAACTAAAAAATATTTTTAAAAGGTATAGCCCGACTACGTAAAAAGGGATCTAGAAAGGCCGAAACAAGAAAATAATTCAGATACAAATCCAGAAATGCAATATACCTACTTTGCATTTCTGGATTTCTTTACCTTCCTCCATTACGTAGTCGGGTTATAGTTTTTTTAACTTATTTTTTATTTCGTATTTTTCCGTTTCCCAATCGAACATATTTTTGGAATAATATTAACAAGTAATCAAAACATGTAAAATTAATAAAAATATATATCTTCTTCACGAGCACGGAGCGAGCCATTTTTTTTATCAAAATTTAAAGAACGATAATAATAATTTTATATATTAAAAGTATAATTAAATATGTAGTCGAATATTATAACCTACACATCAAAACGTATATAAATATTTTTACTCTGTGACAATACTGCGATTCAGAAATAATATGTAAGACAGTCAGAATAGTGACATCTATCGAACGAAGTAACAAAAGTTCTAATAATTTATTTAATCTGCATCTTCTAATTCAAAACGGATGAACTAATTAACTGATTTTAATCTAGTTTTATTTGTTTCAAAGCTGACATGATCGTGAGTGTTCTTAGCTATAATTCATCATGATCGGCTCGTTCACTGCTTGACAATTCAGGGGTTCATGATTTTTTTTTATTTTGTTATGTATTGTCTATAATAAATTATATTTATAAAATAAAATATATTTTATGAAGGTAAAATAATATATTGTAGTATATAAATTACATATTTATAGTCTTATGTAACGTAATGTTCGAAAATAGGACAACTGGTTTGTACGAACTGTACGACCGCATTTTAAACGTATAAATGAATACTTAAGCAATATGATAAAATATAATATACTAGCTTTTGCCCGCAGCTTCGCCCGCGTGGGAGAGTGTTCGTGGTAAAAAACTTCTTTAGCAATATTAAATATACCTGCATTACCTATAGTAATAGCACAGAGTAAAAATATATAATTTATAATAAATTTTCACACGTACTTTTTAATTTTAAAATATCTCCTAGTATCTCCTAGATAAGGATAATTAAATTGTATCCGTCTAAATATTAATTATTTTATTATTTTACATACATAAATCTTTTAATTTTAACAAAATTAACTAAAACCTATTTAAAATACGAGGGCGGCACTGAAAATTTCGGGAATCAAGGAAGTGACACAACATTACTATTTAAAAATGTATTTATTGCTTTTCGAAGTATTCTCCGCGAAATTTGACACATTTTTCCATACTATGGAACCAATCATTGAAGCAACCATTCCATTCGGAAGTTGGGGTCTCCAAAATGGCCGTTTTATAGGCGTCCACAGCTTCTTCAGGTGATGAAAATCTCTGACCACGCAATTTATTCTTTATTTTAGGGAAAGTATAGAAATCATTAGGGCTTAGGACGGGGCTGTACGGCGGATGGTCTAATAATTCTATGATTTCTTGCTCTAAAAACTCTTTTGTTCTGTGCGCGGTGTGAGAACTCGCATTGTCGTGATGGAGGATGATGCGGCGGTTGCAGTTCTCTTTACGGAGTTCAGAAACGACCTGTGGCAAATAAATGTTAGCATACCATTCTGCATTAACCGTTCTTTGTCCCTCAAGAGGAATAGTCGCAACATGGCCGGTTTTGGAGACAAACGTGGCCACCATTTTTTTTGCAACACTCCGTGAACGAACAATTTTTGTTGGCTTTAACTCATTTTCGAACACCCAAACTCGTGACTGGTTTTTTGTTTCGGGTTCGTACGCGTATATCCAGGATTCGTCACCTGATACGATGTTGTATACAGCATTTGAGGATCCTGCGTGGAATCTTTCGAGAGTTCTGACGCACCAAGTAACGCGAGCCGCTTTTTGCTCTTCACAGAGCAAATGCGGTATCCATCGGGAAAACAACTTTCTTACACCTAATTGTTCATGCAAGATTATTTGTATTTGACTCATGCCAATGTCTAAAGTTGCCTGAATTTCGCGGTATGTCACATGTCGATCTTCCTCAATCAGCTTACGCACAGCATCAACGTTTTCTTGGGTGACTGCAGTTTTTGGACGACCTTGACGGGGATCATCACTGAGCTTGACACGTCCACGTTGAAATTCAGCAAACCAGCGATAAATTGTGGTTTTGGATGGGGCTTCATCACCAAATGCAGAAATCATCCGGTCAACACACTGTTTTTGTGTTAAACCACTTCGAAAGTCATAATAAATCATCGCTCTAGAATTTTCTCGAGTCAATTCCATTTTCTCAACGACTAAACAAGTTTGACAAGACCTTGTGACAAGACCGAGAATCTTTTTTTAAATAAATAAACGGTATTCGATTTTTAAAACCAAGGAGTTTTAAATTAAAAAGATTTTAATATGACAGGAACAGTGGAAATATTCCATTCCCGATACTTTTAGTGCAGCCCTTGTATTTACAAACTATAATAGTAGGTAAGTACTAAAAAAATAATAACTACTCCAAAACTTAAAATGCTACAAAACAAAGAAATCTCCCAGGTCGTCCCCACCAGGCAGAGTACCTAGAAGGCTCAAAGAGTTTCCTCGCTGGATTGCGATACTTCTCTGGGCCAGGTAGGTGCCGGCTCTGGGATCTCGGGCGGCTTCAATGAGTTTTTTGGAGATTTCTCTGAAAAGTTTGTGCGCACCCAGACCCCATGTATCTAAGGTTTCAACCCCAAACGGTTCAAATATGAGATCCCCACTAAGGTTCTCATATTTGCGCCGCTTGAGGTTTTCCGCCTGATTGGCGGCCGCGCCTGCAGAACTCGAGGTGCCCTGGACATGGGACGGAGCAAGTGTATCGACGCAAGTAGCGTCCCATACAAGAGCCCGTCCCACTCTCCAAGGGACCAGGGTCATACCGTCTGGTCTCTTGCCATCGCGCGCCAAACCAGAGGGTTCCAGCACAGCTGGCACTCCGGCGGTGACAAGAGCCCGACGGACGAGATCGTTCAGGCAGTGATGTCGGAAGATGCGGCCGGCGCTTCGTTGACAGGACAGCCCGTGGTGTCCGAGGCTGTCCACGTTTGCACCACAAACACAGCGATGGGGGGGGGGGGGGGGGGGGGTGCCAAGACGCAGGGAAGTGGCTAACCGGAAAGCTGTTCAATCCAGCAATGTGCCCGTATTGGGTGACGGTAGTGCTTGTAGCCAAAGGCCCGACTCCCAATTCTCCGCAGCTAAGAGGCGAGCCTGCTCCACAGGACTGGAGGACGTATTAAGAAGATTATTCCGTACCAGTCTGCAGAGTGGCTCGTCCCAGAGCCTTTGGGAAAAAGTATTGTCAGGCAATTCGCTACAAGCTCTAGTTGCGCTCCAGGCGTCCTTGGCCTCGTCCAGAAAGGGAACTGTATTGGAGTAGGATGGGTGATGTAGTATTTTGGAGATAAGACTATGGTTCGCGTGGACTGAGGACAAGAAGGCCGGAAGCGATATGTCAGAGGGCTTTCGAACACCCAGGCCACCGAACCTAACTGGAAGCGTTGCCTGAGTCCATGCGCGGTCATCGAAATTTGTATTCAAAATAGTGGAGAGCGTTTGTCTTATGGTATCATCCAACTGTTTGAGAAGTTGAGGGAACTTCCACAGTTGACAACACCGTAAGACATATGTCAATTTAGGTACGAAAATACAAAAACGGATTAGGGTAAAGGCCATGTGACAGTTAATTTGGAGGTAAAAAAAATAAATAGAAAATATCTTAAAATAGGTAAAATTAAATTTATTTATTTCTTTTATTTATTATTATTATTATTTATTTATTTCCTTTATTTTTATTCTCCGTCTAAATAGCTTCTGAAAATACCGCATTATTTCTGGTCATTTTTTAAAACTTACAATGGGTATTATAGGTAGGGGTAGAGGATCATTTTTTAACCAATTTTAAGGTGATTATATATCCGCTATCTTTAGGTATCTTTAAATAAACAAAATATTCTACATAAGAGCAGAAAAATGATTCTAAGCACAACCTCTTTTTGTAAGTTTTGGTTGAAGAGGTTCTGGAAAATCGTTTTTGTTAAATGCTAATCACATTTTTTAAAAATGTTTTAACCATTTTGCAGATAAAGAAGAACTCTATTTGGTCGCAAAATCGATCGAAAAACACCAAATATGTCAAAATTCTAAACGCGCCTGTAAGGCGCTTCATTAGTGGCCCCATACAGGGTCCGGTTTTCCTTCAGTTCGGCCTGAACGCATGCAAAATTGTATCATCTGTGTGCAATTTCAAGATCGCATCAGTCGGCCGTATGGACTGAAGTTCCAGTGTTGCCAACTCTGTTATTGCGAAACTATTAGTATTTTAGCGAGCTTAGGCTCGCGTCGATTTCTACTAAAAACTACTTAGAGTACCGATAACTATAGGAGCAGGCCACTTTGCATATTATGATTACTGTCTAGCTATTTTCTACAAAACCACTACTAACAACTAAATTCCTACTAAGGAGGTAATAAAATACTAATAATAATAATACTACTAATAATAATAATACAAAATTTTACTACTAAATTTAGTAGTAAAACTTTGTAAAACAACTAAGTTGGCAACATTAATTCTGACCTGTACGGATGGACTGAACGGCAATAAAATTGGACTAAACGGTAATAAAATTCGAATGTAAAATAAAACCGGTCAAGTGCGAGTCGGCAAGAAGGGTTCCGTACAAAACGGAAAAATCACGTTTGTTGTATGTGAGCCTCTAATTTTTATTTTATTCTTATAATTTATTGTTATAACGGCAATAGAAATATCTACACCATACATGTGTGAAACTTTTAACTGTCGAGCTATCACGGTATAAGAAGTTTAAGATACAGCCTGGCGACCGACGGACGAACAGCAAAGTCTCAGTAATAGGGTCCCGTTTTTACCCTTTGGGTACGGAACCCTAAAAATAGCACGTGGTCTAAAGAAATTTATTAAGGTTCATTGAAGTATTTAAAACTTTAGAGCCACTATGGTTGATAAAATCCAAAGACTATTACTATAAAACAAAGAGAAATGATTTCTATAACATATTACTGGAAAAATGTATGACACAATAATTCGGTTTCGTCGATAGCGTGATTACAATTGCAGCAAAATACAATTAATAAATAAAATAATATCCTAAACTGACCAAGAGCATGTCACGACATGTCTAAGGAGGGTTCTGTAACTATCAACGCGCAATAGGCTTTCATTGAATTACTACAAAAGTTATTGCCATAAAGTTATTACTACTAAGCGGTGGACAGACAGACAGACGGACGGGCAGAGTGAAATTATAAGGGTTCCTTAACTATTACGGAACCTTAAAAGCACGACCGAATCTCGCGGCAATTTTCCGTGTATGTGCTCGAATCCGTTCAGGCCGAACCTTAGACTAAAACGCCTAGAAACACGCATGAAAAGTGAAGAAAATCATACTGAGCCATATCGGCTCAGTTTGTTCTAACGACCCGTCAGTTGTCAAGGTCACGCGCTAGTGCATACATGTCCGACTATTAAAAACATTATAACGGTTTGTGTCGTTATTAGGTGTCACAATGCATCGGAAAAGAATTAAAAAAGCTTCGGACATAACATTTCATATGTATGTATGAAATGTTATGTCCGAACAATTTGACTTGTATTAAGTCAAATATTAAAAACATTTTAAAATAAAATCATATTATGTCGCCATCTTGCTGCCCTATTGTGAATTGTGAAAGTGTTACTAGTAATAATAAATTTATTTCAAAATTTTCATGGCTAACTAATAGTTGCAACTAAGACAAAGTTTTATAATATTTTCCGATTTTTTTTTGTAGTCATTTTAAAGTATATTCCTTAATACCAGTTTAATATAAATAAAGTTCACAAATTGTGTTTAGACGGTTTAAAATGAAATATAAGTTATATTTTTAAGTCTCACGATATTAAGAAAAACAAATACAATAATTCCAATTTGAAGAGTAAACACTCCACAACTTTAAAGTTTTGTTTGTGTGCGTGTCGGTATGTAATGCTTACGCCTACATCTATTTGTTGCTTGCTTCACTTTGTACGATGCGTTTGTTTGAAGACTATCTAGGCATTATTAATCTAAGGGCCGAACTGACGTCAGTTCGGTCGGATGCGATTTTCTCCGTGTATGTGCTCGAATCAGTTCAGACCGAACTGACGTCAGTTCTAACTGAAACGATCGGCCTCTCGTCTGTGGAGGCCTTTACAGCGTTGCAACGGGAAGCGTAGCGTTTGCGTAGCGATGCTACGCGACCTATTTCCTAAAATTCGATACGTCTTAAGAAATCTTTTTTTTTGTCGGGATACATCTTTTTTTCAGACACCAGTTCTGCACGAATGCACTTTGTTCATTCCGAACTATTTCGAAATTAGTGAAAAAAAAGATCAATGAATTTGAAGCGACCAATCTTCTGTGGCCTGAGGCAGCGCGTCTTAGTTATTGGTTTCGTACTATCTAACAAGATGCCGCTCGATCAGGCATAAGATCGAAATCGCTTAACAGTGTAAGTACGGACTTCAACCACGTCTGTAATCGATGCGATCACTGACAATTGTTGCGTTTTAATGTTTTGAGGCTAGGGAGAATGCTTAGAAACTGGTCGAGCAGGAACTTTGCCGATATCGTACCAAGAGCGATCACTCCTTGCTGTATAAACTCATAAGATATTGGTATTTGGGAGTCATAGCCATGTCTAAACTAATCTGCGAGACAGACACGACAAATAAAACGTCAAATTTATCCTGCTCTGACTTGATCGAAAGAGAGATCCATTCTCTATCCGGAATGATAACCTTATAAGACAATTATAATGTCTATTTAAACACTCATAACCTACACTGAGCCATGCCGAGTGACGTCACAACAGTGGTAAAGGCTGGTTCTCTTTCATAGGGAAGTCTGTATAATATAATATATCGATTTGGATGAGGGTACTCAAAAGATAAATGGTAAGTAAAGCCGATAAGAATGGAGATAGAGGAACCGCACGCCACTGCGTCACAACTACTTCCGTAGGGGCTCTGGAGCAGATATTTGCTCCAGGATAGCGGCATTATTCAATTTAAAACAAAACCATTCCGTCATAATTTACTTAAATAGCTTTTTATTACGCTAAGGGTGTTCTAATCCTATAGGATTAATTAAACTGATATAATACAATTTATTATAATAATTTACATAAACAAAGTTTTTACAAAAAAAAATTGAGTAGTTCTGTCCTGTCCATGGATCCCCCATGAGGAATCGAGGGAACTCCCCAAAATTTATGGGGGCATTTATAGAGATTTGACTTTTGTGTAGTAAATCAAGCATATGCTACCAAAGCGTAAAATTTTATGCCAAACGTTTGGAAATTTCGTCCTTGTTTGAATAATTGCAAGCATATGCATTATATATTATAATCTTCATAATTTTGTAGTCGGTACCAGCCAACTTGAACGCGAGTTCTATTTGAAATATTGTTTTATCAGGATATTGTTCGGGCTGGTACCGACTTCAAAATTAAGAAGATTGAGTAGAGAAATAGTTAAAATTTTAGCCGAATTTAAAAGGGGAATTATTTAGAAAATAAGTTTTATTTTATACTTTTATGTGCATTTTTACTAAGTCGGTTTAAATTTTTTGTTTAACAATAATTATTTTTCTATTTTTAGTAAAATTTACTATCTATATTATTATGAACACATTTTAAGAAAGTTGTAAAAAATACAAAAAAGCCACCGTTGTTCACTTTCTCTCGGCAAAATAAACTCAAGCGATATTTCATGCCAGTTTTTTGAGAGGCCGTGGTAATATCCTCAAATAAGCATTACCAATCTGCAGACTTAGTAAACAATCACCAGTGATGATAATGATTAGATACTATATTATTCCATTCCCGATACTTTTAGTGCAGCCCTTGTAGTCCGTCTAACTTCAATCATGTTTGCAGTGTGCGCTCGCCCTAATTCATGACAGTAAGTACTTAATATTTTTTATTGATTACGTAATTTTAAAATTATGTTCAAGGAACACCTACTGTTTCATCAGTTACTGAGTTATTCTCCTTGTGGACTACATCTGAAGGAAAAAACTCGACGGTATTGACGTTTTGAAGAGTATCATAAGATACTTCCTTACTTGGTGAAATATTTATAATAATGTAGTTATACTGTAAGAAAAACCAAATGTTACCACAGGTAAGAAGTAAGAACCAAAATATGTTATAAGATGGAATGTTGTTGAAATGTTGCAACAGTTCAACAACATCCCATTTTATAACATCCCCACTGCATTTACATTGATATTTATTATTATTGGAGATAAAGGCTTCACAGGTCCTTCCAAATTCAGTGATATATATTGGTAGCATCCGGATTCTGTAACAAATAGTAGATAAGTATTTATCATAGGTACTTAATTTAATTTAGATAGATATATTATACCTATTACTAGATATATCTACCTAAATGAAATTTAATTTAATACTATTAAAAAAGATAATAGTTTTCACCTCAATATTGAAATGATTTACTTCAATATTTTCCTTTAAATTATGTTTTTTCCCTGAAATGTCCAAGGTAGCACTTGGTGGTTTTAGTAATAATTGACTTGTTTCTAGTTCTGTATTTTTTTTCTCGCACAGAACTTTGGATGGGCCACTGATTAGTATATTTGACAATATTATACATGATTTCGATTGTTTATTTTCAATACACGATGATGGAGGGCTTGGCGTATTGGACGTCCTCTGTTTTGTCAAAGTAATAGGCTGCGTTCATCTAGTTTGTCTTGATTAGCTAATCGAGCACTAGTTGAGATGTTGGATCCTTCATAATTTGATGACGGGTATTCCGGTGTATGATCCTGTATGATACATAATAATAATTAACAATAATCAATAGTAGGTATTACAGTCATAAGTTTGTTAGTATTTCCGGTTCTGTACCGTTATCGAGCAAAAAGCAGCAAAAATAGAAGTTTGTTACACCCATGCAATTGCTTCTTTCTAGATCGGCAACAAAACTATTCATCATTTTAATTTGCGAAAAATTGTAAGGTTAGGCATAAAATAATAGGTAGTAAGTGTCCCGGTCGATGAGATTAAGCATGGCGAAAGACTGTTCAAGGACGGGTGGATAGATAGGGTTCCCATTTTTACCTATGTGTCTAGTTTTGCTAGTTTTGTGCTTCATTAAATAAATATTTACTTGTGTTAGTTTATAATATATTCTTTTTATCAGTTCCGATCGTGGCTTTCATACTTTTGCATATTTTCAAGATATTTTTCTGTAAAAATTGTAAATGGAATATCCATCAACATCAAGCTATCATGACAATACCACCAATGCTCCGATAAAAAGCTCATGCTTATAACCTCAAATAAGTTGATATAACAGAAGTGACGTTACTATACGCTGATCGGTGTATTGACTAAATATACTCATTGAAATACGTTTCGAACAGATTCAAGTTAATATAAATTCGTAATTTTGTAAAAAAAAAAATTATATAAAATAAAAACAGTGCAGTGGCCTTTCTTTTATACTTTTTTAACATTTTTAACCGACTTCCATAAAAAAGGAGGCGGTTATACCTAGGCTAGGTATAAAATCACTGTTTAATTGTATGTTCATGCTCCCAGTTTTCACAGTCGATGTAGCCGTCCCAGTTATCATAAATTTTGAAAATCTATCTAAAATTTCTATCAATCAGTTATAAAAGTTTTCAGTAAGCGATGTTTTATGGATAGCATGCACATCCAGTTTTATAGCAGAGACGTTAGCAATTAAATTACTGTGAGTTAAACGTTGATTATCCCTAGTACGTATATATGTCACACCCTTACGATTTAATACATCGGCCCCTATAATAACAGGTGCATTCATGCTTTTACTTGGCACAACTAATAGATCGACTTCTAATGAAATTTCTTCTAATTCAACAGTAAGAGTAACAAAGGAAAACACCCGAACAATAGAATGTCCAACGCCTTTTAACTCTCTGTAAATAGGTTTCCAATTACAAGATAAATGTTTTATTCTTTTCACACTTCGACAATTACATCTTTATTTTTTATTTTTAATTATTATACTTTATGCACACAATATGGTACAAAGGCGGGCTTAATGCCTTGTGGCATCTTTATTATTATTAATTTCTGGCAAGGCACAAAGACTAACCTTAGTTGTAGCGCGGCAACCCAGTAAGTCATTTCCGGGTTTGAATAGTAGACCAGACGACTCCGGATTGGTAGAATCCTCCGCCGTACCCGAACAGCCAATCGCTATTAAGCGCGCAGACGGGCCAATGACAGTAGGCTCTCGCCGCCCGCGGGGAGTCCGGCAACCGCAACGCTACGCGATATAACTTTTCTGATTGTAACAGTTTTCCATTTCTAACTAGATTAGTTTAGTCATATTCTTGTTGGATTTTGCTGTGAAAATAGCAATAAACTATTTTTTATAGTGTGTGTCGCCTTTCACCATAAACCTTTTCACAAAGCCAATCAAGCGGACGAACCAAGTAACACAGCTAGCCGGTGCTACAAAATGGCTGCCCACGCGTGAGGCTAAATTGTGAAAAAAAAAAGTGAACTTTGTTGTGTTGTGACTCATTAGACATTTATTAAAGTATGCCGCCCCGTAAGAGTCGTGGTCGTGGTAATCGGGAGATGTCGCAGGAGCCCGAGGGGCCTGCAGACGAAGCGTCGTTCTCGCGGGAGGACGTTACCACGCTGGTGGAGTCGCTGCAGCGGTCGCAGATCAACGCCTTCAGGGAGCTGCTAGAAAGCGTTCTATCCAGACAAGCTTCGTCTACATCTACAACATTACTACCGGAGAGAGGAAACTTTTCTCGATGTAAGGCTCGATTCGCCGGAACGATGGAGGAATCAATTGAGGGTTTTATTGACGCCATCGAAGCGTACAAAGACTGTTCGAATGTTTCCGACGAGAACGCCATAAGAGGGTTGTCCATGTTATTAACCCATGGCGCTGAAGAGTAGTGGCAGGGTATGAAACCGGAAATTCATACATGGGCCGACGTAATAGAGCACTTGCGTTATACCTACGGCGACAGTCGAGCTCCGCCACGGATATACAGAGACTTATTCTCTGCACCACAAGGAGAGGAAAACACCCATGTATTTGTTTCGAAATGTCGTGCTCTATTGGCGAAATTGGCGCAAAATGATTTATCAGTTAAAGTACAAATTGACATGGTGTACGGCTTGTTGCACAAACGCATCCGTAAACGGATTAAACGGGAAGAATGCACTACGTTTAAAATACTGTTACATGTGTGGAAGAATCTCTTAATGAATGTGTTAATATATATTCGAAAGCCGCTACTGATTCGAGTGAGTACGTTTCGCCGAGCCGATCCGTTGCCGCGCCGGCGCCGAAGCCTCCGCGAGCCGTCGCGGGCGCTGCGCCGCTTCGCGCGCCGCCGCCACCGCCGCCGCCGTCGCCGCCGAAACGTCCGCTCTCCGCCGCCGTTAGTAACGCCGCCGCCGGCGTTTCCGCGAGAAAAAGTGATAAGTGGAAAAAGTGCGCGTATTGTAAGCGTTTCGGTCACGTAAAAGAGGAGTGTATTAAATTGCGTGTTAATGTTAATAAAGAACCTTTTAATGACAATAGTGTTAGCGATAGTGTAAAAGATGTTAATGTTGTTCATTGTTATGGTTGCGGTCAAAAGGGAGTATTACGGTCTAACTGTGATAAATGCACTGCCGCCTTCTGTGCTGTCACCTGCGGCATGGACTCGTCCACTCCGGAGTCGTTGTCTCCTGGTAAACCACTCCCCTCTGTAAGTAGTTTTACTAATTCTAAACCCAATCATAAAAATGCTCTACTACAGGACAATTCCCTGTCTCTCATTGATTTCTGCTATGTGCTTCCGATGAATTTCTTTGATGTTGGTTTTGTTGTGCCTTTGGTGACAACTTGCAACCCCGACTCAGTCCGGGATGACCTGGCTGTTATTCATCAACCTGTCCCGCAGGTTAATCCTTATGCAATTAAGGACATTTGTCCTGTCAATGTGTCGCAAAGTAGGGAAACAACTATTTTACCAGAACAGGTTTCTAGCACTGACCTTGGGATGACATCAGCTGTCGCTCATCCTCATGTCACTAAAAATGAAACAGCTTCTTCAATCAGCGGCCAATCTTAGGAATTGAGATTCTCAATATACGAGGCAGGGCATTAATTGATACAGCCGCCAAGAAGAGTATTGCAGGTCAGAAACTCTATTCTCTGTTAAAAGATAAGAATCAAAAATTCTGTGAGAAGGAAATGAAAATTAAATTAGCCGATGGTTCCTCCCAGATTGTAAAAATGCTGACAATCACCTTAGATGTCAAGGTCAAGCATAAAATAGGACCTACAGAGTTCCTGATATTACCCGAAGCCGAAGATAATGAAACTTTATTGGGCATAGATTTTTTGAAAGTGACCCAGCTCAGCTTGAATTTTGCTGATTCAACATGGTCCTTTCCAGGTGGTGAGAAATATCCACTGCAATTTGAATCCATTGTTCCAGCCCAATTAGCTATAGCCGCTACCAGTATGCTTTGCGTCGAAGAAGGATCTATGCTTTCCGGAGAAGAACTTATGAAGTTAGCTGATATTCTAGACAAGAATAGTGCAGTCTTCAGTCTAGGGGAAGAACCCACTCCAATTGTGGAGCATCATATTGACACCGGAGACCATGCACCAATATCAGTACCTCCATACCGCCTCACTCCTGCGAAGAAGGCTATAATGAAAGCAGAAGTTGAGAAAATGCTTCGAGATGGGATAATTGAGGAATGTGAATCCGCTTGGGCCTCTCCAGCTGTTCTGGTGCCCAAGAAGGATAATACTGTGAGATTTTGTGCAGATTACCGAAAATTGAATAGCATCACAAAAACAGATAACTATCCCTTACCATTGATAGATGAGCTACTTCAATCAACTGGAAAGCCTTGTTATATAAGCACAATTGACTTAAGATCTGGATATTGGCAAGTGAGTGTGAATCCAGGTGATCGCGATAAAACCGCCTTTATAATACCTTTTGGGACTTACCGATTCATCCGCATGCCATTCGGACTCAAGAATGCACCTGCAACGTTCCAGAGGTTGATGGACAAGTTCAAATCTGGTGCCAGCTTGATACCTGGACGATCTTCTGGTGATATCTGACAGTTTTCATAAACACCTGGAAGACCTGCAACTTGTGTTTGACCGACTTCATCAATTTGGCTTGCGTGCAAATCGTGAGAAATGTGTTTTTGCTTGCAAAGAGGTGAAATATCTTGGTCATCTCATCACGCCTGAAGGAATAAAGCCAGACAGCAGCAAAGTTGAAGCTATTTTAGCTATGAAAGAACCAACCAATCTTAAACATTTAAGAACATTTCTTCAAACTTGCTGCTGGTTTAGAAAATTTGTGCCAAACTTTTCCGGAATTGCACAGCCAGTGACCTGTCTCACCAAAAAGAATTATTCTTGGCGTTGGCAGGAAGAACAGCAACAAGCTTTTAATGAATTAAAAGCCAGATTAACATCAGCCCCTGTTTTGATCCAAACTGATTACAGTAAGCCATTCATACTGCGCACCGATGCAAGTAGCTATGCAGTTGGAAGTGTGCTGATGAAGGGAGAAGGACACAATGAGCAACCGATTGAATATGCCACCCGGTTACTAACACCTGCGGAGCGTCGGTACAGCACAACAGAAAGGGAAGCTTTAGCTGTAATCTGGGCTGTTGAAAAATTCCGTCCCTATATTGAAGGTCATCCCATAATTGTGAAGAGTGATCACCAGCCCTTGAAGTGGTTATTGACTCATAAATCACCAAGCGGCCGTTTAATTCGATGGGCACTTAAATTACAGTCTTTTGACATCAGGTATGAATATACACCTGGAAAGGCTAATGTGATAGCTGACACATTAAGTCGACCCATCTGCGATGAAAGCTCCAAAGATGACTGCGGAGTTTGCTCAGTTATAATTGATGTGCCTCAAGTAAGTGCAACAGAACTTCGCACTGCTCAGCTCCAGGATCCAGAAGTAGCCAAGATAATTGAAGACCTGGAAAATACAGATACAGTCGCTTCAACCAGATGGTTAGAAAGAGGATATCTCATGGGCAAGGGGTGTTATATTGTTATAACCTGCTATCGGATTCTGAAGAAGCCCAGCTAGTTGTACCTTGCTCTATGAAGGAGAAGGTACTGGAAGAATTTCATGACGCTCCAACTTCTGGTCACCAGGGCCTAGAAAGGACTTTTGCTCGAATAAGTCAAAAGTACTATTTCACTGGGATGCGGAAATTTGTTACTGAATATTTAAGAAAATGTGAAGAGTGCCAGAGGTACAAAATCAGTAACCAGAAACCTGCTGGTTTATTTCAGACACCAGTCATAGCCAAAGAGGAGAAGTTCTAGCTATAGATCTGTTTGGTCTTCTACCAGAAGGGGAACATGGGGAAAAATGGGTCCTACTTATTGAAGACACCGCGACGCGCTGGGTAGAACTCATAGCTCTCAAAGAAGCCACAGCAGAGACCTGCGCGCCAGCGCTTATTAAACAATACTTTTTAAGATATGGATTCCCGAGGAGAATAATATCTGATAATGGAGTGCAATTTGTTTCGGCTGTCATACAGCAAACAATGTTTTTGTTAGGAATAAAACAAAACTTAATTCCACTCTACCATCCTCAAGCAAACCCAGCTGAACGCAAAAATAGAGACCTTAAGACTCAATTGGGCATATTAGCCAAGAACAATCACCGCTCATGGCCAAAATTCTTACCGGAGATCAGGTTCTCTATGAATAGTGCTATGTGTTCAACTACAGGATGTAGTCCAGCTTACCTCATGTTTGCTCGAGAGATGAAAAGCCAGTTTGATGTTCAACGTGACTTAAGGGCTATCCTAGCTAAAGAAAATTTCCTGCCTCAAATCACACCATACCTGGAGAGATTTATTGATAATTTGGACAATATAAAGGAAAGAGCCGAACAACAGCAGGACAGGAATAAGGAGAATGCTGATAAACATAGACGTCAGTCACCTCAGTTCAGTGTTGGAGACTTAGTTCTGGTAGATACTCACTTGCTTAGCAATGCTGCTAACTAAGAAGTTTATGCCAAAACGAGACGGTCCCTACCGTATAAGTCAAATCGTAAGCCCCACTTCTTACGTTATTGCTGACGTCGAAACTAATACTGAATTAGGCAAAATGCATTGCTCTGACTTAACCTTTTTCATACCAGGCCAGGGTGTTGATTCTGTGCCTGTCCAACCACGACGACTTCGTGGTCGCCCTCGTAACTTTGTTAGGCCCGCGCAACCTGTAAGTGTTGCCAAGTCCCCTACGATACGTCTAGGGAACTTGGAGGGGGAGTGTGTAGCGCGGCAACCCAGTAAGTCATTTCCGGGTTTGAATAGTAGACTAGACGACTCCGGATTGGTTGAATCCTCCGCCGTACCCGAACAGCCAATCGCTATTAAGCGCGCGGACGGGCCAATGACAGTAGGCTCTCGCCGCCCGCGGGGAGTCCGGCAACCGCAACGCTACGCGATATAACTTTTCTGATTGTAACAGTTTTCCATTTCTAACTAGATTAGTTTAGTCATATTCTTGTTGGATTTTGCTGTGAAAATAGCAATAAACTGTTTTTTATAGTGTGTGTCGCGTTTTCCTTTCACCATAAACCTTTTCACATAGCCAATCAAGCGCACGAACCAAGTAACACAGCTAGCCGGTGCTACATAGTTTTATTTTTTTTCTGAGCGTTGTTTCAACAAACAATCATTAATGTAATCATTAATGATGACCTATTTTTTTACAATACGTGCAATTGATTTTGGTATTAGGCTTCATGTCGCCATTACTGGTCGGTGGTTTATGCTTGTTGGTACAGCTATTTGTTTATCACCAGTCTGACCACATAGAAAGCACCTAATTGGTAAATTTGGATTAAAACGCCCCGTATGAGTAGGTTTAAAATAATCTTTTCTTAGTATACGGTCCCGTTGAAAACATTTATCATGCTTAACGTCGGCTGGTTTGATAAAAGTCGACAAATAATTAACTAACTCGCTCGGCTTAAGGTTTTCATTTCTTGCTGCCACTTTGATATGAGGGTCTTTTATGCCGCGTATAACTATAGCACTCGTCAACTCATCACTCAACCCTTTTAAGATACGCAAGCGCAACAACGAACGACGTGCATATTCCGCATAAGTACTATAAAAATCCGAACTTTTATTCATGACGTCGTACAATATTTTGGCTACGTCTATTTTCTTTACACACATCAATTTAAAATCTTTCTTAAAATTATTCCATGACCGATGCGTCGTAACCGAGTCGTATTACCATGATTTCGCATCCTCTTTTAAACAATGACCTACTCGGGATAAACATTCCATATCATTCCATTTATTAATAATTTGCGCTCTGTCTGCTTCCGCAAACCAAGTATCAACATTACGGATGTTAGGATCAAAACTAGACACGTAAAAATTAGATGAATTATTTGATTTTAACGATTGAATGGCTTCTACGATTTTGTCGGTTGAATTACTAAACGAAGATGTAGCAATCGAATTGTCACTTATTGACGGTACCTGCAGTGGAATATTATTTTCTGTGGGTACTGTAGCCGAAATATTAGACAATGAAGGTACTTCAACATTTGATATACAAGTTACCGAAGACCTATCTTCCAACGCATTTAAACGTAAAATTATGGTTTACAATGACTCGTGCAAATGGGATATGTCTTTAGATTGCGAACCCCGAATTCCGAAAAGGACTTCTGCGACGACGCGACGAGGGTTGCCGCCATATTTGGAATTTGAGCGACTACGCGACCGATTTCGTTTGCCCATATTTTACACGACACAACACAATAAATCACGCACATTGCACGACTATTCAAATCAAAAATCAGTAATCACTCAATGTGCTAGTTTTGATTTAAGTTGGGCTAGGGAATCCCACTTCTGATATAGTAAAGCACAATTAACACAAATATTTATTTAATGAAGCACAAAACTAGCACATTTATATGATTTATACGCCTAAAAGGAACAATTATTCGATAGTTACCGCCTACACTGCGACCGTCTCGAACGAAAGAAAAGAGGCTGGACAAAGGGTTGATCGCCTTTTTATAGTACTGCCGACATTTACATTTTATAGTACTCCAGTCCAATGGTTGCGGGGGGTAAATGTCAATTCGACATAAATGTCAAACACGGGTTGTTAACGTGATGGCAGCTCCTGTCGTCTTGATGGCAGCTTCTGTCAGCTTACAATATTATATTACTAACGTAACTGTAGGTCGTTTTCGCGCGAAAATTTAAACTGTCAGTTTGAAACAGCATTTTTGTAATTAATTTTTTATTATAGGTACTTGTGGCCTATTCTACATAGAAATCTTTAAAACGAAAATGAAATATATAAAAATAATCCCCATTACCCAGGGTTTCTCAAACTTTCGGCTCCACGAACCCCTGTTAAAATTTCCACATGACAGCGAACCCCTTGGCTAACCAATTAAAAAGGTATAGAAAATAATAAAGTTGACTGTCGAAAAAAAGAAGGTTTTTATTTCAATAAAATGTACTTAACAAATACGGTGTCAAAAGAAATATTATTTTTTTATTAATGTGATGGGTGGGCTTGTTTATTTTCGCAAATTGAATAAATTAAGAGTAATTTTGGACAAGTTTGAACTTAATTCTGACTTGACATCAAGTCGATTTCTGTATTTCGTTTTTATCATGACAAGCCAAGCCATAGCCATATTATGAACATCAACTGACAAGTAATGGGCTTCATTTTGACGTTTGAACTTTTTAAAACACTATTTATAAAATTAAAATGTCATAATGTTGACATTATAACTTTTTAAATTGTGTATTATCAAGTCACAATGAAGCGTCAAAATGAAGCCCATTCCCACTTGTAAGTTGAAGTTCATAATACCGGTATGAAAACCCACTCTGACATAAGTAGTTTGTAGCAAAGGGGAAAAGGAAATTCACCGCTTTGCGTGAGAGTTCGGGATACTCTTCCTGTCTAGCTGCCCAAAAATCTATCAAAGACATCCTTTTAAAATCAGTTTGAAGAATTTCGGACAGTCTAGGGTTCTTATTCTACGGACATTTCTAATAATGACTCGGCGACGGTGACGAACAACGTATTCAGTCGCGCGCGCGCTACCATGTTTGCCGCTATTACGTAAATCTTGCCACGAACCCCCTACTGACGAGTAGCGAACCCCTAGGGGTTAGCGTACCCCACTCTGAGAAACCCTGCCAGATTAACTATTACTAATTGAATGGTTCCTTGCACTGCTAAAATATAAGTGTATCACTCTTGCCTACTTCCCCCAAACAGTGGAAGCAACCAACAGTGGTAGTACTAAGGAAGCCGGGCAGGGAATCATACAGGGTACCAAAAGTCTATCGATCACAATGCCGTGAACCACATCAGAAAGAAGAGGAAGAAGAAAAAGATTTCTGTTGTGGTGTCGCTGGACATAGAGGGGGCCTTCGATAGTACTTGGTGGCCAGCCAAGTACTATCTAAGCAAGGTTCGGTTGGCCGAAGTTGGGTGTCCGGTGAACCTGAGGCGAGTGATCGGCAGCTACCTGAACGAAAGACGTGTGAGGTATGCAGGTGTGGAATTGACCACATTCACCACCAGGATGGAGACCGACAAGGGGTGCGTGCAGGGGTCCATTGGAGGAGGGCCTCTCCTGTGGGACCTCCTGTTGGACCCGCTGTTATGGATGCTAGAGGAGATGGATGTCTTCAACCAGGCCTTCGCCGACGACGTGGTCCTGGTATTTGAGGGGACACGGCATTAGACATTGAAACTAAAGCAAACGCAGTGCTAGATAAAATTCAGAAATGGGGCTAAGCTAATAAATTGAAATTTGAACCACACAAAACTTGTGCCATGATATCAACGAGAAAATTATAATATGATAAGCCTCTCCTATAGATGGTAGGGTTGATATCAATTATAAAGAAAATATTAAAATTCTAGGTTTAACTGTAGATAGTGGTTTAACTTTTAACGGCTATGTAGCGAATGTATGCAAAAAAGCAATAAACCGATATAAGTTACTGGCCAGAACAGCCCGAGTTAGTTGGGGATTAAATCCCCGTCAGTACTTAGAAGTAGTAGATGATATCAAATATTTAGGCATTTGGCTGGACAGAAAATTACGTTGGTCTAAACAGATAAATTATTTAGTTAGTAGAATATCTAAAATAATAAATGTTTTTAAAGTGTTGTCTGGACCGGGCTGGGGAGTTAATCCTATTCACATGAGACGACTGTATATTTCTTGTATTTTGACGACCTCTGTGGCTCAGTGGTTCAGCGCGTTGGTGCTCAAGCCGGTGGTCGCGGGTTCGAATCCCGCCGAAGGAACAATAAGTTTTTCTGAGTTCCTGGGTCATGGATGTGTATTAAATATGTGTATCATATAACAAAAATCTTAAATATATGTATAGTATAAAAGTATTAAATATACTTCCCGTTTTCTGGTACCTGTAACACAAGTTCTACGGATACTTAGCACGGGGCCAGATTAACGTGGTGTGAAACGTCCATAGATTATTTTTTATTTATTTATTTATTCGCAGTAAACTTGATTATGCAACTTTTATTTATGGTAACGCTTGTAAGACTCTTTTGACGAAATTAGATAAAATATAAAACCAATGTTTGCGCGTCGTAGGGGGATTTATAAGAACTACACCCATTCACATAATGGAGTCAGAGCTTAATCGAATGAGAAATGTAAGAAAATGTGTCGAAATCATGACAGCGCCCATACAAATTTCATAAGATAACGTTACGTTTGCGCCATAGTCAAATGTTCCTGCTAGCCTGACATGTTCAATTCCCTTCATGATCGGTACTTCTGCACGGCGGTGGAGGCGGTGTCGAAGTACTTGTTGTCAGGGTCGCACTTCTCGCGGAAGAACTTGTACTGCGCGGGCAGTTTATCCCGTAGTCCAAGCAGGAATACGTGAAACATATGCCGCTCCCTGTCGTTGCACTCCCGGCAACCATCGTTCACTATTTCAAACAAGTGCTCTGGAAATGGAACAATTTGTTTACGTTAATTTCAGTTAATTTCATGGAATAAAATAAGATGTTACAACATTTAGAGCGAGCGCTTACTTGAGATACGACAGTCATAAGACAGACTATATTCTATTGCAGGGTCCTCCTTAGCTTATTTTAACTGCGACGCCCTTGCATATGTATTTTTATTCTAACGACGCCTTACCCAGCGACCCAGGGCGTCGCGGCGCTCAGTTTGGGAGGCCCTGCTCTATTGCATTACACAATATAATATCAAGATGCGCAGACTTGAATAAAAACGTATCATAGACGAAACTGTTTAGGAATGATACAACTGTCATAAACTGTGGGTGTTTTAAGCTATATTGTTCGTAATACGTAAGGAAGGGGAAAATTCAAAATAGAACTCTGCGCTAATTTAATAGAGCTGTTAATCGAACACACAATTAGTGTCGAGTCAATCAGTCGAGCTCTCATATATGACAACTTGATACTGGACTTAAATTATATTAAAGTAGATTGTATTAACGTAGAGTTTTATATTCAGTGTTCTGAATTTTCCCGTGACCGCCGGATTCCGGATCATATAGTTTCACAGTCTAAGTCATAAAACATGCATGGTTGTGTATGTGAGACAAAAATGCCTTAACACTGTCGAGTCCCAAGTGAGCGTTCGCCCCAAAATAACTTTAAAAAAACTATTTAGAGTTTAGACAGATTTGAGTAAAATTTTACTCATAGACAATAATAATATTTACCTACCACCTATTTTATACTAACTTACTAATACACATATATTTTGAAGTCAAAGCTTTAATATTGCATGTTTTTGTGGGATACCCAATTTAATATTTTTATTGTCTTTTTTGTGCCTAACATAGGCTATTTTGCATATTATGATTACTGTCTGGCTATTTTATACTAAAACACTACTAACAACTAAATTCCTACAAAAGAGGGAATAAAGTACTAAATTTAGTAGTAAAACTTTCTAAAACAACTAAGTTGGCAACATTAATTCTGAACTGAACGGATGGACTGGACGGACCATGTGTGGCAAATCGCTTGAGTTCTCGCCGGAGCCGCGGCCGTGCGGGCTGTATCGTGTACAAACGTAGCGAGTTTTCGAGGAGTAATAAAATTCGAGTGTAAAATACACATTACATGTTGAGAATTTTTACTATACCAAAATCAAGTGCTAGTCGGACTCTCGCAAGAAGGATTCTGTACAAATACGTTTGTTATATGGGAGCCTCAATTTTTTTAAATTCTGTTTTAAGTATTTGTTGTTAAAGCGACAATAGAAATACAATGGTTTGTGAAAATTTCAACTGTCTAGCTATCACGGTTAAGGAGATACAGCCTGGTGATGGACGGACGGACAGCAAATTCTCAGTAATAGGGTCTCCTTTTTACCCTTTGGGTACGGAACCCTAAAAATGGCAACGTGGTATAAATAATTTTCATTATTGTTCATTGAAGTAGAGTTCAATTAAAACTTTAGGGCCACTATTGTTGATATTAATAGAAATTATTTTTTTCGTATAATAAGGCTAACACAATAATTCGGTTTTGTCCCTAGCATGACTACAATTTCAGCAAAATACAATTAATAAACACGACCGTAGCTCGCGGCGAAACAGAACGAACTGAAACGATTTTTCCGTGTATGTGGAAAGTTGGAGGCTACTTGAATCATATTTAATTTCATATATTGAAGGAGTATTTCCATTAGTACTTGGCTTAGGAAAACGTATTCTAGTGATATCATAAATTAAAAATTTAAGATTGTTGAATAAAGATGATTTTAAAATATGTATTTTTGTTTTTTAATTTCTACTCATGTAAACACCTCGAAGTAACTTCCGGCAAGGATGTGAGGACACAAACACACTAACCACAAATGTAGTAGTGAAACGGAACGTTTTTGTAAATAGATAGTTCATGACATCTTAAAAAAATATTTATGTCAGTACGTCAAACGGAACGTAACACCGCCATTTTACTACTACGGACTATAGCACAGATTACAAATAGTACTAGTATGACGTCTCAGCACAGATAATATATCAATCAACAAGGCGAATAGTGTTTTCGGCGGTTTAAATTGTATTTTTTTTGTAGGGTTTTAGGTTTCAAAATAATGTAATATTTTTTTTGTATAATGAAACAATTATGAGGCATTTAGGACATAAATAAAAACAAGGTCAAGTAGCCTGTTGTAATTTGTAGTTCCTATGTATGTGCATAATAATAATAGACGATCATTTTATGTGTTTATGTTACGTGATCAATAGGCACAAAATTTTACTTACTATAAAAGTCGAAATCACTATAAATGTCCTTATAATTTTGTGGAGCTCTCTTGATTCCTCATTGATGCCATCTCTCTTGGTGACTAGGGACCAATTTTGAATTATATTATTTACAACAACAAAAGAATTTTGAAAATGCTTCGACAAACGGCAGAGTTCAAAGTATACATGTCGATGTAAAAGACTATGATAAATACCTATTATCATCATAATGTGATGACTTAATTGACATAGTGGCATATGCTTTCAGTTCTTCAAACAACGCCGAAATCCCCAAATACAAAAAAAAAATATAAACATCTGAATACATAATCGCCAGCTTTTTTGGAAGTCGGTTGATTAAATTTTAAGTGGAAAGGAGTAACCAAAACGCATTAGTAAAAACCGCATTCAAATCGGTTAAGCCGTTGTCGTACGCGCAAAAACAAATATTGCGGGAACTGTACATTTTTCTTAAATAAAAAGTAGCCTATGTGTTAATCCAAAGTCTAAAGTACTACCATACCAAATATCATCAAAATCCGTTCAGTATATTCTGAGATTAGCGCGTACAAACGTACAGAAAAATAGTCAAAAATTCTAAAAATCATTTTTATGGGTTCTATGTCGTTCATACAACAATGACCAACCATGTAATAGTTTTCTTATATATCTTCCATGTACAGACGGCGACCAGTTACGATTTTATTATATGTATAGATATAGATATAATATTATATTATTATTTAATAGGCGGTAGTACCGTGGAAGTATTATAATATTATGATTATCTTACAGAAGTTAATTAATAAACAGAAAAGACGTTTTATTAAGTATTATGTAATTTTAATTATACCTAATTATATGTATTCTTATAGTTATTTTAATATTTAAAATTTAGCACCTTGACCATCATAAATAATATGGTGAACAAATTTTTTCAAAATGAAAAATCACTTGCACAATTTTCGTCTAGCGACTAGGGCTTCCCTCTGAAGTAAAACCACCCTTCGCCACTGATACCCATAATATATTAGAACAAACAAGCCCGTTCCACCTGAGATCATACTACGTGGTCTCCCAGAAATATGGATTCCATCCTCACAGTCCATAGATGCTTCAAATCACGAACAAAATCGTCAAAGTAATGGTACAGCAAGGGAGGAACATTAGACGATTCGCTTGCTTGTCTGCCATAAACATTATTTCCAATAAATTACCACAGTAGCTCTTACTTTTGTATTGCTGGTATTGCTGCGTGCAGGGCCCGCTGTTTAAAAAGCAGGCAACATTCCCCTTAAACCTCGGCACGTCTTTGACCAAATCTTCCACGCTGAGGGTATCGTCCATATCAGTGTAGGCAGCAGCCATGCCGCAAACCACGAGGAGTATGACCACTTTCATTTTGTCAATCTATAAACAAACTAACCTAATCAAGAGCATGTCAGGATAATATGTCTATGTATGGTTCTGTCTATCAACGTGCAGGTTTTTTTAAGGTTCAAAATAATTTTCCTATAGAGTAAACCACTTTGGAGGTCGATTACTCCAAAATGGTTTACGTTGTAAACTGTCATGTTCGAGTCAGACTCGCGCACGTAGGGTTTCGTACCATTATACAATTATATTTTACATGTTTACTTTTTATTTAGTTATTTTTGTACGAAGTTTAGCTTTTAGAGAGGAAGGGACGCCTATTTTAACTAAACTTACTTTAAATCAAAAAAATGTCTTAGCAACCTACCAAATTTTTTAAAAGACCTTTCTAATGATGCCCAACACTATGGGCTAGACGCGAGAAAAAAAAATATTGGGCCACTGCAGATCGCTAGAGGCCCAAAAGTTTGATATAAAACCGCCGGTCCGGCGGTTAGCACATATACTTTTGATTTTATTGACACTCAAATTTGGTATAGATACTCAATTTAATTGTGAATTCAAAATTGCCGCCGAAAATATGTCCAAATAATAGTTTTAACGCTGCAGAGTCTTAGGGGGAAATTTTATTTGTGTTGGTGATATTTTTAATAACTAAATATATCCTACTTTTATAAGATAATGAAATTAATAATTTTTGTAATAATAATTTACTTTTATAATAAATACTTTAATAACCTACTTTTATAATAATATATACTTTTTTCAGATAATGTCCACAGCGAGAATTTCTAAATAAACAAAGACCGCCATTTTATGACGGCGGCCATTTTGGCCACAATTCACAATCATATAGAATGTACCAAATTTTAGTGTCAATAAAACTAAAAGTATATGTAATAAGTATCAGATCAGACTGTCAAAGATAAAGAAGTCAAATATTTATTCGAAAGTTGACTGCTTACAAAACTGGGAGTTATGCCAACTTTGGAACTTTGTTTCTTATAAAATTGATTTTATTAGAAAAAAATATAAAAATAAAGCGTCACACAAATTAAATTTTAAAATAATTGCTAAACAGTAAAAAAAAATCACAAATATTGATCTTAATTATTATAAGACTTTAGTTTAGTACACTTTTGGTTTTATTGCTACATTAAATTGGACAAGATTCGCCAGTGTTACTTTAGTAAAAATAACACTGGCGAATCTTGTCCAATTTTCCATCAAGAGCAGCCAAGTTTCGAACATATGTGGTTTTGTAAGACTTGAGAATAAAAAGTTATGAATCTCCGAATATCAGAGAATTCAATATCAATGTCTGTATGCATTCAATATAATATAATCGTTGTCATCATATCTGTATAGTCTATTGTTATCATGCTGTAAATTATCAATTTGAGGCATAAAAGTGTCCATCTAGTGGCCCAATAGACAGATTTATTTTTATTGGAGTATACAGTTATTTCCTTTTTTATAGTTCAACAGTTTAGTACTAGTTTTATAATAAAAAAAGGTTACTTGGGGTGTGAAATAGATGCCTCTATACTATTTATACCAAGAAAAATAATGTTTGGCTTAAGTAACGTGAAAGTGACATCTATCATTTATCTGTTAGCATATTGCGTTTCCAAACAAACTAGTTATTTATTTCATTACGTAATTGACATCACCACTGAGGCTGGGACTATACTACCGGAATCTCTCCGGTCGTAGAAAATTCAGTTTTTCGACACGCCATCTACTACACGAGTCTGGATTGAGTGGCGCGAAATTTTTTATAGAGCTGAATACTGAGCCCTTTGCTCACGTTCCGCAGTGTTACCAACGCTTAAAAATATTTCTCCAGAAACTACTTAAGTTTGACTCCCAAAAACATCCATCTCTACAATTACTTAAAAATCCCACAAAATTTTTTGTAAGATTAATTTTTTTAGTATTTATATTATTCTTAAGAATAATATAAATACTGAAAAAATCAATTAATAATGATAAACAAACAATAAAAATTAATATTCTGTATTCAACATGTATTTAAACTTGCGAAAAAACTTCAAATAAAAACTTCAAAAAAATGACATAGGTACTAATAATACTGGTACTACTTTTGCGAAAGAATGTTGACACAAAAAATACCGCGGCTAAATACATACCAGTTTTGATATCTGAATATTTCAAACCGGCACAGCGATATTATTTTCAACAACTTAAGAGCACATGTTTTTAAGTTTTTGAGGATGCAGAATTGCAGATTACAAAAAATTCATTCATTTTAATTAAATAAAAAAACATAAACTAATTTTAAAATAGTGGCAATTTATTTTCTCAAATTGACATAGTTAATAGGTGTCGTTTCCCAAGTGTCTGGGGGTACTGAACTCGAAAATGATATCCATTTTGAAATTCCAAGATTGCTTTCAAATTTTATTTACCGTAAAATGGATATGGGCTCCTCAAAACACTCAATCCACTTCAAAATTTCATGGCATTTCAAGGTTACCTTGAAATTTTTAAGTTTTTGAAGTGGATGACTTTGATAATCCTGAATTTTTCAAAATTTCCATAGCTTAAGAGCCATCCAGCCATTTTTTTCTATGATCGCTTCTCTCGGAATCGGTGCATCCTACAGAAAAAATAATGAAAATTTGCTCCCCCCTAACACCACATATTTTCTACATCATGTAAGAACAAAAATAACTATTATTAATTTTAATAAAAATAGCTGACCACCATCCTGGAATTTTAAAATGGATGTCATTTTCGTATTCAGCACCTATATGCATTTTACAAAAAAAATATCCGCCATCTTGGAAATTCAAAATGGATGACATTTTTGCAATCCACACCACCAAAAACCTAGAAAAGGATACCCATGTCCATTTTAATAAAAATAAATGTCCGCCATCTTGGAATTTTTAAATGAAAATCATTTTCATATTCAACACCCCTAAAAATCTTGAAGACGATACGCATATCAGTTTTGCTAAATAATAAATATCCGCCATCTTGGAAATTCAAAATTAATGACTTTTTTGTATTATATAATTAATTTTTATAATATATTTAAAATAATTAAAGTTTCGTATACATAATATTATTTCGTATTTTTCTGAAAAGAACCAAATCCGTTGTCATGTAGGATGCTCCATACAACTGCATATAATATTGTAAGGCTCCGTCCCTTTCGGCGAATCAAATCCGACCGGGTACCCGGCGAGAACCAGGACGTGTGCCGGTTGCTTCCGGGGCCGATCCGGATCGACCCGGCGGCAATGTAGTCGATGCAGGAAAAATTCATGATTGTTTGACACACTGATTGGTACCGGAACCGTTTTCTTCTCGGAGCTACGGATGCCGGTGACGTATAGTCTCAGCCTAATAGAAGGGCAATTTATTGAACAATAGGTTAGGTTATATTTAATCAATTATCTTTTATCCTCCGAGTTTGATGTATTATATTAGGTCCTCACATATGAAATTGGCGTTTTATCGTACTGGCCACTTTGATCTCAAATATATCTTCTTTGGTTAGGAATTTTCAAATTTAAGGCTAAGGCTAAGGCTATTGTGGAATCGGATCCATCGCAAACCACGTCCGAGTTAGCTTCAGGCTGCGGTGTTAGTGATAAAACTGATTTAATCCACTTGAAGCTAATTGGGAAGGTGAAAAGGCTTGAAAGGTAAGTACCTCATAAATTGAGTGCATCAAACCGACAAACGCGCGTCGACTGCTGCGTTACATTACTCAACCGGCACAATAATGATGGGATTTTAAATCGAATCATTACCTATGATGAAAAGTGGATCCTGTTCGATAATCGGAAACGCTTATCGCAGTGGCTGAACCCTGGTGAACCAGCCAAAGCCTGCCCCAAGCGAAAATTGACTCAAAAAAAGTTACTTGTGAGCATTTGGTGGACTAGTGCCGGTGTCGTTCACTACAGCTTTCTTAAATCTGGCCAGACGATTAGAGCAAATGTCTTTTGCCAGCAACTGCAAATCATGATGGAAAAGCTAGCTGCTAAACAACCGAGGTTGGTCATTCTTTCTAGGCCACTGCTGCTTCAGGACAACGCTAGACCACACACTGCACAACAGACGGTTACCAAATTAAAGGAGCTTCAATTGGAATGTCTAAAACATCCTCTGACATGACATGACCTTGCTTCCAAAGATTTTATTGATTCCTGTCCGAATGGTTTTTTAGCAAAGGAATCAATAAACTACCTATGAGATGGCAAAAGTGCATAGATAGCAAAATACTTTGATTAAATATAAATATGATGTTTAAAAAAAATTTACTTTATGTTCCTCCTTTACAAAACGCCAATTTCATATGTAATGACCTAATATTATTGCTTTCTTCGTATTTTCATAAAGTAAAACTCACAATAAAATTTTTTTAACCACGCATATTTATTACCAGGCAGTAAATGTATGGTAATCTCCTTTGGTATATTCAATATGATTATGAATACTGAATTCAAAAGAGGCCGCCGTCATAAATTGGCGGTCTTTAAAATTATTTACAAACTTATCGATATGGGTATCATCTGTGAAAGGGCATGAAAAGTAGAATATAGTTGATTATAAAAATATCAACAACACAAGTGAAATTTTCCTCTAGGATTCTGCAGCGCTAAAACTATTAATTTGATATAAAACTTCTCATAAAATAAATTGTAAAAATTATATTTAGTTCAATTTTGTTGAATCGAGTAGGACTGCCAGACTTTTTAACCGACTTCCAAAAAAGGAGGTGGTTATGCATTCGGCTGTATGTATTTTTTTTGTATGTTTAACGATTCGTTGAATATATACATATAAAAATAACAAAAATAAAAATATATACAGCCGTACGTATAACCGCCTCATATTTTTGGAAGTCGGTTAAAAATTATTACTTTTAGACAAAAAATTAAAACCGACTTTCAAAGTGAAAAGGCACAAAAAAGTATAAATTAAAACTAATTTCCCAAATAGTTCCCCTTTTTAAATTCGGCTAAAATATTAACCATTTCTCTACTGAATCTTCATAAGTCGGTACCAGCCAACTTGAACGTCAGTTCTATAAAATATTGTCTTATCAGGATGTTGTTCGGGCTGGTAACGACTTTGCTCTATTGACATGAATAATATGTGTAAACCCGCTGTGCAGACTGCAGTAGAACAGTATGAAGAACGTATCTTCGAAATGAACGGTCACTTTAGTTATTAAATCATATAATATGTATATTTTATTGTAACATCTTAATTGTACTTACTTAATTGTATGAAAACTTTTCGTTAAACAATACTTACTAATTACCAACATAACATAATGTCTGTACAATGTTATGACTATTAACTATAGTTGACCTCGATTTTCGAGGCTCAGAGACGCTTAAGAGGTCACTTAAGTGACCTCATGATAAAGACCACAAAAGTATGGCTTTTTGAAGTGAAACTATTTTAGCGGCGTTGTGAGTGGAATTTCAAGGTCACGATTTTGGATATGAATGACATGAATAATATGTGTAATGTGTATGTGTGTGTGATATAATGCTATCTGTCGGAAGCTAATCATACTTCTTACTTAACTTTCTAAAGTACGGTTCGATACGCAGATTGTAATATTTCTAATCTTTTGTGAAGTTATGTTATTTAGGCACGATGAGAGTATTTTTGGATTTTAAATGATGGATAAAGTTTCACTTCTGCCACGTGTACCCTCTAGTGTGCACGTCATGTTTTTAATAGAATACAAAGCGAACGAGCAAATGGCGACTATTGTCAATCGCACCCATAACATGGCTGTCCCTCGATATAAAGTAGAGTGCTTTTCATAAAAGAAGTCCCGCGGCAATTAGTGGAACTAAATTTAGATATTGAATTATTTTTACAATGCCTGACTGTTGAAAAAAGATAGGAGTTTTGTGAAGTAGAACAGCAGAATCAAGGTATTCTGATACCCATAAATAATGCTGGCAAATTTTGTCGCACGATCACAGCGCTGTGTCTAGGGGACTTATTTCGTGAAAAGGACACTAACTTTAATTTAACCGACTTCCAAAAAAGGAGTCGGTTATATTGTATTTTTGTTATTTTTGTTAAGTACCTACCTAATTAATTATTCCTTTTACGAATGCAGTAAGAGTTATTTACGGTAATGATCAGCTTAGGTATTATTAAATCATACGCTTGTAAGTTATAGCGGTAATACTAATAAATATTCCGGAACCACATCTATAATTTAAAGAATTTACTACGTTTTTACGCTGCATTTCGAAAATATAAAAGCCAATGCTTTTTCCAACCATTTGTAATAGTGGTAAGTTATCCGAACACTTAAGTTTGGATGTCGTTCTTCGTATTTTATTAATAATTTATTAACCATAAAAAAATGGGTAAGTTTTTACTATAGAAAATATCATATTTTAAGCTCATATTGAACTACAGTGAAGCTCATATTTTTATCGGTTTTAGACAACTTAGGAATTTATATATAATTTAGACATGTAGCCTGCATAGTTAATAAGTATTTGTTCTTCGTAGTACCTCTATTAAGAACACCAAATACCTATTAACTATTACTATTACTATTTTTCAAGTTGACATGGTTGACGATATCCGAAACTATAGAAAATATCGAAAAGTGCTAAAAGGAGTTGCGATAACGATTTTTATAAAAACTAAAACTGCATCATTAGATTTTTAAATAATCAATTCCCTATCCAGGATAACGAGGATGTCAAAATTTATACGGAGTCAGACAATTATTTCAAAATTAAGTAGTGCTATGACTCAGGCTATGACGCACATTTGACAGAAAAACTCTTTATACAAGAAAAATTTAGTCAATTCGTCTTTTACACGTCTCGCTCTGCCTATATCAGTGTAACCCTTGCTATCTTCGAGTCCGAACCGGCGGCGGCGTTAGGAAATCCTATGGAAAATTACCAAACCTCAACTACCCCAAACAACCCCAAAAGAGAGATTAATTGTGGACACTTTTTGCCTTGACATGTCTCGTCTATAACATATGTACCTATAGGTCTATCTATGGATAAGAGATATTCCACATTATAATATAGCAATTACATTTTCATACATTTCATTATAATATGAATTAAAAAAAAATACGGTTTCCTTAAGTTTGTTATAGCGTAATGAAAATACTTTTATTACAAATAACAATGTCTAAATTAAATCTGAGGCCGCGGCCGCGCCCTCGCCAAGTTTTTATGCGGCCGTACTATCTTTTCTTGAAGTATTTCGCAGCTTTGTTGTACACCCCATATTTTATTTCTAATAAAGTTCAAGCGTGTCGTGTCAAGATGTATATGCTCCGGAATCCGGCACGCCGGAGAAAATTCAGAGCACTAAAAATAGAACTCTGCGCTAATATTAGGTCTTTACCTATGAAATTGCCGTTTTGTGTGAAAAAATTTAAACGATTTTTTCATGTTTTTTTTTTTATGTATTAATCGAAGTAATCACCCATGTTTATTGATGCCCTTCTTAAAGAAATCAGCTGGACGGGAGGCAACAAATTCTTCAAAGGCATTTTGCACTGCCTCTCGGGGATTTGAATTTTTTTCCCGCCAAGAAGTTATCCAAATTCTGGAGAAAGTAGTTGTCTGTAGGCGCAAGGTCTGGTGAGTAGGGCGGTTGACGGAGAGCTTCCAACCCCAGTTCTTGCAACTTGGAGACCGTCTGCTGTGCAGTATGAGGTCGCGCGTTGTCGCGCAGCGGAGACGAGCGATTGACCAATGCTGGTTGGAGATGTGCCAGCTGCTCGAGCGCTTGCGGTTATCAAACAGAATCCATTTTTCATCGCAGGTAACAATGCGGTTCAAAATTCCTTCATTTGTGTGTCTGTTAAGCAGTGCAAGGCACGTCTCGACGCGTACTTCGCGCTGAGCTTCATTGAGCTTCGTGCATCGTGGGGCACCCATTTGTCAAGCTTTTTTACCTTGCTAATTTGATGCAAATGGACCAATATTGTTTTGACGCTAACGTCGAAAGCTGCTGCTAATTCAGCCGTAGATTGTGTATCATCAGCTTCCACAATCGCCTTTAATTCGTCATTGTCGACCAAAGTCTTCGGACGACCGCGAGGTTCATTTTTCAGGTCGAAATTTCCAGAACGGAAGCGAGCAAACCAATAACAGGTGGTGCATTGGTTTGTAGTGTTAGCTCCGTAAACGTCGTTGATGTTGCGTGCCGCTTGTGCCGCGTTGCTGCCACGACGGTACTCATATTCCATAATTATTCGAATTTTTAACGTATCCATGATGACGAAAAAGATTAAAATGCGATGAAAATGGAACACTAATCAATAAACAAATGACTACTTTTGGAAAAAGAATTCCATGTTTTTAAAATAAAATTAATTTGAAATTAGAATTCTTAGCCAAACAAAAATTATTTTGATTTGAAATGGCCAGTACTGCAGAATGGCAATTTTATAGGTAAAGACCTATTATAATAGAGTTTAAAATCGAAGTGACGAAAGTCGAGCTGTCATATATGACATTGACATTTGACTCGACACTTTTTTTTTATATATGGCATCGGCTTATAACCATTTGCCAGTGTCAAGTTAAAAAGGCGGGAAATAGAACTATCGTTTCAATTTTCAACACCGTATTCCTAAATCGTCAAGTCTTAAGTCTAGTCAAAGTCCAAATAAATCAGTGTCAAAGTCAGTGAAGTCCATGAGTCATGTCAGTCGATTCAGTAAAGTGGTAGAAGCTTTACTGTGTGTTCGATTTTCAGCTCTATTGTATTAACGGAGAGTTCTATTTTCAATGCCTTGATTTTTCACCGACCTTCCGGATTCCGGATCATATAGCATAAACCAGGATTTAGCCTCATTTCAATACTAAATTTTTCTACTCTCATTTCGTATTACAGGTATCAGGATATTACTGCTGCTGGCCACCTGCGCTCTGGCAGCCGCCTACACCGACATCGACGATAACCTCAACGCCGAAAACCTGATTAAAGACGTGCCCACTCTGAGAGGATATCTCAACTGTTTCCTTGATAAGGGACCATGCACTAAACAGAACCTGGGTTATAAGAGTAAGTAACGTAAGAATTGATTATAAATATTTTTTTAATTTGCTGGCCCATGATAAAATGCCCAAGATAATCGGGAAGATGTCGAAATGCGAAACACTTGACACTACTCCTTCGTGCTTTGGGGCCCCACTCGCGCTTATCGGTAAATTGAAATGTAAAAGCGCCTCACCGTCCAGCCTGGAAATCCAGCGCCAGTAGTAATGGCCGTCATTGGTGTCATTAGCGTCAATCATTTTTAATTTTTGCCTACTTGTCCGCTTCAAAGCCATTGAATTGCAGGCCTTTTACCCTATCATAGATGAAATAACTCCTGGATCCACATTTATCTATAGCTACGCCTCGCCAGGCAGTCAAGCTGTTTGGTATTTACCTTATATGTATCACATTGAAACCTGACACTGATTCTTTTCAGGCCATTTCATGGAAGTCGTGAACGATGGTTGCCGGGAGTGCAACGACCGCGAGCGGCACATGTTCCGCGTGTTCCTGAAGGGGCTGCGGGAAAACCTGCCCGCGGAGTACAAGGCTTTCCGCGAGAAGTACGACCCCGACAACAAGCACTTCGACGCCGCCGCCACCGCCGTGCAGAACTTTTAAATAAAATATTTTTAAAGAATTTGTGGGATTCTAGTTGGTTATTTATGCATCAGAGCAATATATGTAGTGAATAAATTATTAAATGACATTGGTTTTGTTTACTTTTTGTGTTGCATATTTTGTAATAATTAATTAAATCTTGCATTAGTTAAATCTATCATAAAAAAGAGAAATTTGACTAGAACCCGCAGGTATTCTAGCCCGAACTAAGCGTACTAAATCAACTTTAATACTCTAAGAGCCCGAAGGATAACCAGAAGCTATCGATTAGCTACGGAAATAGTTTGAACGAAACCGATGATTTACGAAGCACTACATTTTCATCTACTTCTTACATAATATATTTGACAATGTTACAGCACTGATTTAGACATTGATACGTATTCAGCTATTTCCGTACACATTCGGCTGCCCTGCCCTGGGGCAGTTTTAGACGCCGAAATCGGTATGTATTTGACAATCGCTGTCGTATCTTCTTCTTAAATATAAAGTGAGAAATATTGGAAAAGGTATAATAGTTGTAGGTTGTAGAATGTAGGTGTAGGAGTAGGTAGGTGTCAGTGGCGAAGGCTGGTTCTCCTTCCTAGGGAATAGCGATAGGAATTGAGTTATAGGAACCCTACGCCACTGGTAAGTGTATATGTAGATGCAGTTGTAGCTGTAAGTTGTAGGTGTAGTTATTTATTATGTCCAGTTCATAGTTACGACAGAGCAACGTGTGTCGGGACAGCTAGTTAATCATACAAGCAGTGGCGTTGCTACCGCTGTATCAGCCGTATCGGTAAGTACGAGTATTTGACAATCGCTGTCGTATCTTCTTAAATATAAAGTGAGAAATATTGGAAAAGGTATAATAGTTGTAGGTTGTAGAATGTAGGTGTAGGAGTAGGTAGTAGGTAGGTAGTCAGTGGCGAAGGCTGGTTCTCCTTCCTAGGGAATAGCGATAGGAATGGAGTTATAGGAACCCCACGCCACTGGTAAGTGTATATGTAGATGCAGTTGTAGCTGTAAGTTGTAGGTGTAGTTATTTATTATGTCCAGTTCATAGTTACGACAGAGCAACGTGTGTCGGGACAGCTAGTGAATCATACAAGCAGTGGCGTTGCTACCGCTGTATCAGCCGTATCAATTATATCCCCATATATCCTGGGCTACAGGGAGTCATGGACCCCATATAATTGATACATAAAACTCTTAGACACGGACAGCGTCTAAAATTTAGATAAGTTAACTCCGCTGGTAATTTTATGGCCAGCCATTTCAAAGTTTCGAGCCTTTCAGAAACAAAATATTCGAAATAAATTCGTCACGCTCGCCATTGTTTACATAAAGTCTACATTTACGTTATGTTTTATAAAATTGGAACCGGTAAAATATTTAAAAAAATATCTGACCCGCTCTGATCTGCTGATGATTTTAGTACAATTTTTTACAACGTACGAAAACTCTTGAATACGAACAAAATCTAAAATGTTGTTGATTTAGTGAATGACCAGTTTTTTTCAAAGTTACCAGTTCTCAGATACAAAACTTATACTTACTAAAAATATTTAAATTAAATGCGAGAAATTTTCCCCTTTTGTGAAGTTTTACCTTTGGGCTGGGGTCCCCAATTTTTTTGATATGGGGCTAAGTCTAAGGCTCGCTACACCACTGCATAAAAGTCAATTATGGTTAACACTTTTATTTAATATAAACAAAAGACACATAGATAAGGATTCGTTTTATATTCATACACAATAGGTACACATCATAAATATATATAGTTTCTAAATTATTGTCAAATCAAGATAAAAACATACAAAGTAAAAGTTGATTGCATTAAAAATAATTTTTCGTCCATTATTTAAACAAGTGCCATACTCATCTGACGATTCTTCTCATTTGGAAAAGTTAGCTGGTATCGTATGCTACCGATATCGCCACTGTAGTAGGCATACAGGCTCTGTAAATTGAGTACCTAGTCTCCCTTATGGATCAAGTGCCCCTATTATCATGCTCTTATCTCGCATCTATACTTACTAAGTACTGTGGCGTTCGTGGAGGCCGGGCGTAGTCGCTCAGATGGTGGCTAGCTTAATCAATTAAACCACACAATATGATAATAATATCTCATTTGTTATTTTGCACCAATATATAAATACATTGTAGGGGACTGTATAATTCCACAGGGTTTCAACCGCCGGCTCAGATTAGACTCGAAGATAGCAAGGTTACACCGATTTGGGCAGAGCCGGGGCGATAATAAAACACTTGTATTGAGGATAACGATTTTCACATTTTTCGTCCTGCTTACCTGGCTCATGGCAATGCCGTATAGAGAGCCGCGCCCGTACGCCTCTTTCGGGCCGATTTGCCATCTCGCTTTTGCCTCTCTATACGGCTATTTTCCATCATTTTCCCTATTTTCCATGAGCCAGGTGAAGTAAAACGCGTTGTGTGAAATTCTTTATTGTTTTTCCCAATTACATAAGTCCTTATATACTAATAATCTTATTCCATATAAAAGATATTCATAACCTAAGGTACACCATGTATGAAATGTTACGTATTTTTACCATTTTTTGCCTAATAACTACGTATCCATTTATTATATAGTGCAAACTGTTATTCTTCACGTTAGGAATTATGTTTGTCAACATAACTCAAAAGAAATTACGATAAAATTCACTATAGTTTAAAATATATAAGCAAAATAACCTTAAGTTCATAAAACACCATTTAACACGACTTATTGCACACTGATGCTATACAAATCTATACATACAGGTGACCTGAAATTCGATACATTCCTTTGAAAGATAGAAAGTAGACCTCATTTACAGTAATATTTTTCATGGCATCCCCTATCCGAAAGTTGATATTTACAAAGTTATTGAAATTTGAAAAATGTTTTCTTTATTTTCGACTTTTTGACTTTGACATGACGTATTTTTAAAAAAGTTTGTCTTTTTAGTGATTTTTTAATGTATTTTAATCTTCAAAAAACAGGTGATTTTCTTTAAAAAGTTGTATGATACAATGCGTACAAATACCTTAAATAACTTTCTTACTTTCTAACTTTTCCAAAAAAGGTACAAATATGTACATAAAAATATGAACATGTAATAAACAAAGACAAAACAATCATCAGGTAACGTTATCTCAAGAATTACTCTACCTGAGGCGACCTTTTTTTTCAATTATTTCCTTTGTTCAAACTTCGGGATGTTTCGGCTACTGTCGTCGCGGCCCTTTGTCAATGAGTTACCGACTGGCTTAGAGAGCAAATTTAGTAGCTAATATTAGTTTTAAGTCAACTATTGCCGTGTACGGACGTATTGTTGCTTTAAACTACACCCTTACTTCTACTTGTGATTTTTTTGTATCGCGATGGCTGCTTTTGAGTACGATGAATACGCTGACATCTGGTTTTGTTACGGACTTTGTAATGGTAATGCTGCTGCTGCACGAAGAACATACGTTGAACGTTTTCCGAATCGACGAGTGCCAAACGTTAGAGTGTTTTCAACAATCTTTCGACGAATTCGGGAAAGCGGCCGTGTTGATAGAAGCGTGGCGATTCAGGCAGACCTCGTTTGTATGCTCCAGAAGAAGAAGAAGAAATTTTAACACTTTTTCAAAATGATCCTTCTATTTCTACAAGAGCGGCAGCTAGAAGACTTGGATTGAGTCAATGGAAGGTGTGGTTTACAGTACACACAGCGCGTCTACATCCATTTCACTACACACCTGTCCAAGCGTTGTAAGAGGGAGACCCGGTTAGAAGAATGGAATTCTGCCGTTTTATGATAAATGCAGACATGGAGGATCGCAATTTCTTCTCAAGAATATTGTGGACGGATGAATCGAAATTTGACCGTGACGGGATAAACAATTTCCACAACACACATTACTGGGCACCAAAAGGAGAAAACCCCAGCATGAAAAAGAAAGGGCCCATCAAACCAGATTCAGTCTAAATGTATGGATGGGTATAATTAATAATAATTTAGTTGGACCTCATTTTTTGCCTCAAAATTTAAATGGTGAAATGTACGAACATTTCCTAAGAGAGGAGATTACTGGTTTAATGGAAGATGTGCCAATAGCATCTCGTCGTAATATGATTTTCCAGCATGATGGTTGCCCGGCCCACTTCCGCTAACTTTACCTTTAAGCCCGGCCCGGCGCACTTTAAGAAAAATGTGCATTTTTCTTAAAAGAAAATTCTGTTTCATGTCTCATAATGAAAAATTCTCGCTTAGTTTGTCCCTATTTATTCCTTAAAAATAATATTTGACTCATTGACGGTTAAAATACATAAAAAAATCACTAAAAAGACAAACATTTTTAAAAATACGTCATGTCAAAGTCAAAAAGTCGAAAATAAAGAAAAATTTTTTTAAATTTCAATAACTTTGTAAATATCAACTTTCGGATAGGGGATGCCATGAAAAATATTACTGTAAATGAGGTCTACTTTCTGTCTTTCAAAGGAATGTATCGAATTTAAGGTCACCCTGTATATAGTCACTGAATGTTCACCGTTATAGTTTATGTACTGTTTTAAATCACTTGTTTATCGTTCACATTTCAATTCACTGATATAATTACGTTACGAGGCCGCTGTCCTCAACATATATAGAGGAACAATAACATCTGACGCCCTACGGACTCAAAACCGTTCTCTCTTTATTTTTTGACGTAGCGGATGACATAGATTTCTTTATTTATTTATTTTATATAAATATATGGCGTCGGCTTAAAACCATTTGCCAGTGTCAAGTTAATAAGGCGGGAAATATAATTTTCGTTTCAATTATAAACAACGTATTAGGAATCGTCAAGTCTAAAGTCTAGTCAAAGCTCAAATAAATAGTCAGTGCAGTCAATGTGTAGAGTCGGTCGATTCTTTAAAGTGGTAGAAGCTTTACTGAAAGTTCCCAGGGAGTTTTGGAAGGAACACAAAATAGCACGTTTTTTGAAGTTGTACCACTTGCCCACACTTGTGCACGTCAACGAATATCTAATGGTTAATATTCTACTAATATTACACATTAAGAACCGAAATAACACTAATTTTTGAAGAACATACAAAAACCACAACGTCACCCATTGAATTCCCCTTCAAAACTCCCATAGAATTATTAATACAAATCAGAATCAGAATAATTTATTGACGTGAAATTGGTACAAACATGTTACATTAGATACAATTATTGGTCACAATTTCTACCCATTGGGCGTGGAAATGTTCATTTTTTACATTAAATTCGTTAAAAATATAATTAATAAATCTCACTACAGTCAATAAATTTTCACCTAAACACAAGCAAATCATAGGTAGTACAAAAATATACGTGAAATGTGCAATTAAATATAATTAAAATCTTATAATTTGACGTGTCAGTCGTCAAACGTCAAAAATTAAAGAGTTATTTTTTTATCTCTCCCCCCGGGCTGTGGACGTGATTAGACGTGTAATTTGTGCAAGTTTTTTTAAATTTTTAAACAAATTTAATTAAAATATTTACTAAACAAATTCAGTGAAGTACTAGGCGCGCATAAAGTTCAGGAGGTGTATAAACGCGTGTACGAAAAGGACAGCGACAGGAGCCCACTATAATTCTGCGAGCTGCTGCGGTCGGTTCACAGTAAACGTCACATTAACGTGCGTATACGTCACTTACCTTGTTTGCTGTAAACCACAAGCGGTAGCGTATTCGTAAACGTAACACAATGCCACTGGAACGCTCTCCACCTTTGAACAAATCATTAAGCCTGTCAGAGTCTGACATTAATAATTTGGCATCGACTTCTGCGTCCATGTATTTAACGGAGTTTGGCCATGTCACTCAAAGAGACAACAAACGGCGTCGAATTTCTGGCGAATGTACGCTAATCGAAAGTACAGACTTCCGAGCAATTATTCGAGAAAAATTGCGGGACATGATGACTGCTATTCAACAGCAACAAAATGCCCGTCTAGATATAATTGAACAACATGTCGCTGAAATTAAAGCTCTGAATGATACTACTCTGAAAACGAATCTTGATATTGAAAAATCTATCGAATTCGTGAACACGAAACTAGATGACCTACAATCCACAATCCAGAATTTAGAAACCCAGCGTAAGCAATTTACTGAGCAAATTGCTAATATTGAATATAAATGTGACACCTTGGAAAGGATTTCACGCAAGACATGCATAGAAATTAGGAATGTGCCAAAACAAACTGGTAAAACAAAGGAAAGTTTGTTTGACGCAGTTAAAAAGCTTTCGATCTCCCTAGGGGTTAATAGCACTACACTGCGCGATGTGTATCGAATGCCATCAAAATCAGACCGAATTAATACGGTCATAGTGGCCGAATTTTTCTCCACCCTTGAGAAGGATAGAATTTTAATGGCAGCTAAGAATCACAAACTGAACTCCCTCAAGCTTAAAACGGAACAATTAAATTCATCGCACATGGGTTTCGAAGGATCAAAGGTGGAAATATATCTCTCGGAACATCTAACCCCGACTGCATCTCGGCTATACTTCCTCGCGAGAGAGTTTCGCAAAAACATGAATTATGCGTATTGTTGGACATCAAATGGTCTTGTATATCTACGTAAGAAGCAAGGTGATCCTTATGTTTTAGTAAAAAGCGAGACCCAGCTACAGCAATTACAAAACAAATGACTGATAGAGTGTGTAACTATATATCCGACATCTATGTTTGTTATAATCAAAACTTTTGTGAGAATTGCCATAAACGGTGATCAAAGTGTTAAATATTGTATAGTATTAAGTAGATTTTATTGCATTAGTGTACAAATCGTTATCTATTACCATTGTTACATCTTGCCTACCTTCATATACTTGTACAAGTTCAGACATACACATAAATTCCAAAAAGAGGTTCAGACACAGTCTTTTAGAATTATTCAGTACACCATGCCTGAAATGCCTAATTTACATGCTGACTATCTTACTTCATTTAAATTTAAATATAATGGATAATATTCAACTGCAAAACGATATAGACAACTCCTCTAAAATTCAATGTAAATTAATCAACAATCCTAAGAATCTTAAACACGAAATTGAAAATTTTAAAATCGACAAACTTAAATTAAACATCATCTCTTTTAATGTCAGAAGCGTTAATAAAAATTTAGACAACTTCCTTATATTTCTTACTAGGTTAGATATAGATATTGATATTATCGTCCTATCAGAATGCTGGTGTAACAAGGATTCAGTCCCCCCTGTAATCGATGGATACGCTATGTCTTACACCCAACGTAGTTTTAATCAAAATGATGGTATTATCATGTACTTTCGTAATAACATAAATGCCTCAGTACGAGAAGTGGAACTAGACGAAGTAAACTATTTAATGGCGAGCATAAGTAATACGACTTTAATTGGAATATACCGCCCCTATGGCTTTAAGCGTTTAAACGTATTCCTAGATTCACTGGACAAATTATTAGCCTCCACCAAAACACAAAATGTAATACTTACTGGTGACATTAATATTGACACTATTGACACTACAAATAGTAATGGCAGGGATTATTTAGAGATTATAGGCTCCCACGGATTATACAAAGCCATTGAATACCCGACTCACGGACGTACTTGCCTTGACCACTTCATGTGTAAACTAGTTCTAGATGCTCAATCCTATGTAATCGAAGCGGACATTACAGATCACTTTCCAATCATACTGAGCATTTCACACCCTGATAAAATAACAATTGCAACCTTAAATTCCGCTACTAGAACCAAAATAGACTATGAAGCGCTGAAAAATGCTATTGCTGAAAAAGATTGGAATCCGTTTCTAGCACTGGATGACCCAAATATTGCAGCAAAAATGCTAACTGAAACTATTCAAGATCTCGTGATACGACATACTTCCACAACTACCTTCACTAAAAGAAAAAGACCCCTAAAGCCCTGGATTACTCCAGGTATCATTAAGTGCCTTAAAATTAGAGACAAGATGCATAAAATATCCAAAAAGTATTCAGACAACGAAAATTTGAAACAACAATATTTAAACTACCGTAATATATGTAATCTGACTGTAAAAAACTTAAAAATAAACTATTATAGAGACAAATTTAACATAAATACTAAAAATTTAAAAGGTACCTGGGAAACTGTGAAAGAATTATGCAATTTAAAAAATACACGAACAGCTGCTTCCTCCCTGCTGAAACTAGCACCATCTCACACTGAATCACTTGACCTTGTTAACAATTATTTCACATCTATTGGTGAAAAACTAGCTTCTGATATCTTAACAAAAACTAGAACAAATGAATCAGATCTACTAAATAAGGGATCCCCACTGAACGTTAATTCTATGTCATTAACCCCCACAGATTTCAGGGAAATAGATAAAATAATTCTTAATCTTAAAAGTAATAGTGCTCCTGGAATAGACAATATATCTACGACAGTCCTGACGAATTCACATAACATACTATCCAGCCTGATCTCCCACCTCTGCAACCTGAGCTTTATTAATGGTTCATTTCCTGATGTATTTAAAAAAGCTGTCGTAATTCCAGTGTACAAGGGTGGCGATACCGATTCTGTGTCGAATTATAGGCCGATATCATTACTTAATACTATCAGTAAAATTATAGAAAAATCATTTAATACAAGACTTATAAAATTCTTAGATAGTAAAAATCTGTTAGCAAGCTCTCAATTTGGCTTTCGATCGGGCAAATGTACAGAGAATGCAGTCTCAAAGTTCTCAGAAATAGTTACACAATCTCTTGATAGAGGCCAAAGATGTGTAGCAATATTTTTGGACCTCAAAAAAGCGTTCGACACAGTTTCGATACCGCTACTCCTGGCAAAGCTGGAGAAGATGGGTATACGTGGGTTACCGCTAGAATGGCTCCGAGACTATCTATCATTGAGAAGTCAAATTGTAAGAGTGGAGAATGTCTATAGTTCCGATGCCAAAATAACCTATGGAATACCTCAGGGAAGCACCCTCGGGCCTACTCTTTTCCTAGTTTACGTGAACGAATTGTGTAATCTTAATATGGCCAGTGGAAATATCCTCGCATTTGCGGATGATACCGTCTTAATATTTAAAGGATCATCATGGCCGGATGTTGAAATATATGCAGAGGAAGGTCTCAGAATAGTAACAAAATGGCTAGATCAAAACTTACTAACTATTAATATACCTAAAACAAAATATATTTGCTTTAGGATTACTGCTGCTTCGAATCCACCAACCAATTTCAAAATTAAAGCCCACTCCTCCATCTGTATTTCGGAACGTGACTGTGACTGTGCTACCGTATTGCAAACAGACAGTCATAAATACCTAGGCATTATAATAGACAAACATCTAAATTGGCGTCCACATATTATGGCATTGGGCAAGCGATTACGTAAGCTTTTACCTATATTCAGAAATCTTCGGGATGCTGCTGATTTCTCTCTTATAAAAAACGTCTATATTGCCCTTTGCCAATCGCTTTTGACATATTGTGTTACCGAATGGGGTGGAGCCGCTGCCAGTCACCTCTTGGAGCTAGAACGAGCCCAACGAGCAATTATTAAGGTTATGACCCATAAGCCCAGGAAATATTCTACAGAATTACTCTATCGTGAGACCCAACTTCTGACTGTGCGGCAATTATTTATGCAGAACTCAGTGGTCCGACACCATAAATATGTAAACCTCATACAATTACCCCTACATAAAAGACGCATTAGGACTCCAACTACTTCAATTAACACAATGTTTGCAAGACGTCAATTAATTTATATGGGCCCCTATCTATACAGATATTTCAACGATCACAATGAAATCGTGAAATTGAATAAATCTCGCCTTAAATTGTCAATAAAACAATCTCTTCTGTCACTTAATTATTTACAAACTGAAAATATCTTATCTAAATTAACGTAGGCAATTTTGAATAAAAACCATTCTAACACTTACACTAATAAATCTTACATCACTAATCTAGCTACACTGTATACTTTCACTTTAGTTTTAACAAAAAGTAAATACATGTTTACATAACACAACACTACTTAATATATGTATAAAACATCTACTTCAAATTATTATATTATGAGCTGATGCGAGAAGCTTATAACTTGGACCACAAGCAAAATCTCGATAAACAACTGTCCCTGCAAATGTCTACAAACTAATTTGTACTTACCCTCATATTTTTTAATATTTTTTATATTTCATTAGTCATCTTACATCTTACGTGTAATTGTTGAATATTATGTTACGTAAATCTTTGTGAAATGTATTAATTTAGAAACATTGTGTCCACTGTATGGGGTGGAGGGTTGATAGTCTGAGACACAGGAACTCCTAGTTCAGGCATCAACCCACCTAAACTCTTACTGTATAACTGTTTTAATTAGTGTTCTTCTACTTTATGAAGGTGAGAAATAAATGATTATTATTATTATTATTATTATTTATTTATTGTCGCATCGGCTTGTAACTATTTGTCAGTGTCAAGTTAAAAAGGCGGGAAATAGAACTTTCGTTTCAATTTTCAACACCGTATTCCTATATTGTCAAGTCTAAAGTCTAATCAAAGTCCAAGTAAATAGTCAATACAGTCCATGAGTCATGTCAGTCGATTCAGTAAAGTGGTAGAAGCTTTACTGAAAGTTCCTAGGGAGTTTTGGCGGGAAAACACAATAGCACGTTTTTAGAAGTTGTACCACTTGCCCACACTTGGGCACGTTAACGAATATTTAATGGTTAATATTCTACCAATATTACACAATATTATGAACCGAAATAACACAAATTTATGAAACTATACAAAATCCACAACGTAGTACCGTAGTAGTAACCGAGTATGTACATTTTAGAAATTTTCATATTTGATAATAACAATATGGAGATTTATAATACACAATAATTGGTCAATGATATAAGAAAGGTAGAGGATATGCACTAAAATATATATTTTTTCGTTATACAAATATGATGTAAATATGTACCTCGGAAACAAAAACATATCTGTCTCGTTTTAACACGTCATTATTTACATAAGTAATGGATTTATGGTATACGTCTTGCTTTCAATTTTTTGATTGATATTTTTCGTGATTTCAATAAGGCCCCGCCTTAAAGCACATTTTAAGACTACGCCATTTTATTTTGTGACTTTTGGTTGTATTTGATTAATTAATTGAGCAAAAGCCAACATGACGAAGTGTTGCAACAGTACATTCTGTATTTCAAATTCTCGAAGAAATGACGAAGGATTTACATTTTTAAGGTTAGTCTTGGTTTTTTCAATATTCATGTTTATTTTTAATGTTAATTACGTTTTATAATTATTAATGCATATTGCGTTTTCCGCTATTATCATCATTCATACTGGTAATTACAACTATTTATTAGGAAAAGTGAATACCTATTTTGAATGTTTACATAAAATCGTAGTGCTGCTATCTACGTATTTTAAGTTTTATCGATATAAACTCATAAACTTAATCGAGACGAAAATTATTGATAGTCTCGTTATTTTGAATACAGATAATGTTACTATGTTTTTATAGCAAATCGCAGTGTTCTAGATGTATTTCACGAGAGTAAACTTTAAAATTATGTACCGTAACTATGGCATGTATTAGGGAATAATAAAAATATTAAGTTACAGTTTGAATAGCAAATATACCTAACTAATTTGATATTATTTATTTTATATCATTGAACAATGATAATTGATAAGCATTATTTTTTACAGATTTTCTAAAAATTAAGCCCTTAAAAAGATATGGACGGAAAACAGTAGTTAGGGATTCGCTGGTTCTGCCTCATCGCCTCAGCCTCTGGTAAAATGGGTACTTCGATTTGAATTTACCCCTCATTATCTACTATTTCCGGGCTCTATTGTTCGTTATCTAATGTTCGCCTCGGCGTCCTATTGTTCCTAATGTTCGTTCGTCACCTCACTTTCTCGCGATATGACTAAACAAAACAATTTTTCATTACATTTCTTTTATTTCATTCATTTAAACATGTATTGAACATACTGTATAATATTATATCATTACATAAAGTGTTGCTACTAAATAACTTATGATACTCTAATAGACTTTTCCCATTGAACTTATAATACAAATACATTAAACTATACTCTCCACAAACTGATGTGAAATCATTTTGTAATCTACACGTGTTAAAACCCCATCTCTTGCACTTTCGTCCCATAAATGTGATATCGCATAGGACCACGTCCAAAAGAGTCAAAATATTGTCCGAAGCCATTTTCATTGATGTGTATCCAGTGGAATCCAGGTTTACTATCAGGGTCTAAGTTGCTAATAATGTATGTAGGTGTTTGAACATATATAGGTAGACGATTTGCGGCGTATACATTATCTTCTAAACCTTCACAAATTCTTCTCAAATAATTACGGATCTCTATTGTGTTCATACTGTATTATCACAGAACCGATCTGGTCTATGGATCTTGTATTTATGTCACATATCCGTATTATGTATGGTTTATGTATTTGCTAAGAGGGGTATTACATATGAAAATAATGAATGAATAAATAAAAGAAACATAAATTTGGTACAATAATTTTATTTCATAAAACACACACACACACACACACACACACACACACACACACACACACACACACACACACACACTAATAGGTACACACACGTTACACATTATAACTTAAATAGATCATACATGTGACTTTTCTTAGCTACTATAGTCTACAGTTACATTACGGTTTTTATCTATTTCTATAACATTATCAAACTCTGCATATAAAATACAGTTAATTGTTTGAGGGAGACTAGAATCAAATTGAACCTCTTACCTCACACTACCATGTCTTATCAGATTCCAATGACTGTTCGTGTTTGATGATAAATCAGGGGTTAAATCAAATGCTAATAGACAATAACCATTTGCATATTTTTCTCTTGATATCCCATTTCCTTCATTAAGGAAATGTATACCAGTGCCGGAATAGTAGATTGTTAGCCTAGGGTTGAAAAGAATCAATTCCCGAGGTAGTTAGACTATAGTCCGAGTAGGAATTGATTCTTTAACCCGTGGAAAACACTCTACTTTTCATTTAGAATATGAGGAAAATAAAACTAGTTGTTTATTTAAACTATTTATTGATAATAATATATTAGTAGTGCCTATTTAAAATTAATAGTCAAATTAGGACAATTCGTGAAATTAAAAGTTACATTTTTGTTTGGAATATTTATGTTGTTTGATATATTTTGAGAAATTTGGCTGTTCTGGATCTCTGTAAAAGACTCTGGACTCTGGTATTTTATCAGACGATGGATTCCATCACGGACACTCCCTGGAAGTTGTCGGCAGAGGCGAATTGGGGCGTATTTTTATAGTTTCGGTTAACTTGGTTGAAATTTTAGTTTTATTTTGGACTGAATCCTTTATGTAGCCTTCGGCGACTGTACTGAATTTCCAGCCTCCATGTCTTTTTAACGTAGTCATGTTTGCCCCAGAATCGGCTAAAAGTGTCGCTGAAGTTCGTCTAAAACAGTGTCCGGTATACTGCTCACAGTTTGGTAAATTCAAATATGTTGCTATCTGCTTCGGCATACCTGAGATTTTATTTTTACCGATCACTTGTTTATAGCATTTTCCCTTCTGAAAGTTGAGAAGAAAGCGGTCCGTTTTTACATCACTAGGTCTCATTTTTTGATATTTCTTTTCTATTTGTGTAAACTCTTCTTTTACTATAAACGAGCGCTCAATATCTTCTTGTTCAGTCTTTGTTTTAGTCAGTTTTACTTATAATAAATCGCCTTGACTTTCAATGTCGTTAATTGTCAAATTTGTGAGTTCACTGCTTCTGCAAGCGCCGCTTATACCGAGTATCAATACGACCTGTGAAAAACATGTAATTATTTTAGTATTTGTGTTATAAATACGTTCATATTTAGAATAAATCCATAGATACTTAGGTAAACTTACCTTCACTGCCAAATATATCTCGTCAGGAGCATCATTTAAAAAAAAATCCACCTCATGAGATGTGAAAACTTTAGATTTCTTACTCTTGAACCCCTGCGACTGTCTTTTCAAAAATGCCGTTAAATTATGAAATTTTTTCAAATCTACATTGTGTTTTACATTAAGTGTACTCTTGAGCATTGAATATCGGTTCAATACCGTTGAAGGCTGTAATTTGCTACACAGTCCATTAAAATATGTCAGAAATACACTTTCGGAAAACGATTTTATATTCTTGTCTTCTCGCTACTTCGTAAAATCAATGTATGTGTTTATATATCTTTCTTTTGATATTATTGGTAAAAGATTTTCTATGACACAATTTGCCTCGTCTGTAATGGAATCTGGTGTCAATATTTCGCTTGAACTCATTTTTAATATTCAATTCAAATCTTAGCACAAAAGACGTCACAGATACATACATAAGAGATTTTAGTATCCCGCCAATTTGTGTTGACTTTTTAAATTTTAAACCAAAAGTTGCAGCCCCAGTTCGCCCTCACCACGCGCTACACTCCTGGAGTCAGCTAAGTTCCCACGTGGTTTAAAGCCCCTTCGATACCCACAGACACCCAAGAAGCTAAACCAGATCTTTCGGCCTTCTGCCCCCGACCCTTATTATTTTTCTTAATATATATTGTCACGGTAAATTTCTCTTTTATTTTTAATTTCACCCGTAACAATTGGCGCCCATAAACGTGGTTTCATCTGGTTTGGCATATGGTGTCTTTTCCTGGGTCTGTGTGTCCAGTATTTGGTGTTTGTCTTGTGCAAAAGTTATTTATTTTATCTGTTAGCGTTGCGGTAGGTATCCGGGCTTTTACTTGAATGAATGCGTTTATTTATCGAGACGAATACTTTATTTTTAACGTTTAAACAAATTATAATAATACTTGGTACGTAGTAACAGAAAATGTATGTGGAGATGACGAAGCTGTCGATCGAATCAAAAGGTCATCGTAATGGCAGCTAAAGGATTCTTTCAAGTTTCAGAGGCTTCTTTCAAGTTTCTCCCGGTTTTCGCTAGATGGCGTTAGTCGTCATATTAGCCATAGATCTTAACATATCGCCGGCCTTGAAAGCTCCAGCTTTCGAAATATGTATTAAGCGTTTACTTCCTCTCCTCCTCTGGTAACGGCAATGGACAGATTTTGGAGAATGCACGTCGAGTGACGCCAGTGGCAGTGCGAATATCAGCCACGCGTGACACCCCATCAGCGCCAGGGAATGTTCGGATAATGCGACCCAGCTTCCATCGGAGAGGCGGCTGATTATCCTCCTTGATAAGCACCAACGTGTCGAGACCGATGTCCTTCTGGTTAGTCTTCCACTTCGTCCTCTGCTGCAGCTCCGTCACGTACTCGCGGGACCAGCGCTGCCAGAAGTGCTGCCGAAGTTGTTCGAGCCTGGTGTAGCGTGTCAGCCTGGATGCCGGTACTGTCGTCATGTCGTCGCTCACGGTGGCCGTCAGCGTGCGCCCGATCAGGAAGTGGGCAGGTGTGAGAGGGAGAAGGTCGTGAGGATCAGAGGACATAGGAGATAGCGGACGGGAGTTGAGGACCGCTTCGACCTGTGTTAAAACCGTATAAAATTCCTCATAAGTTAAATTAGCATTTCCTATAATACGTCTTAGATGATATTTACACGATCGCACACCACTCTCCCAAAGGCCACCAAAATGAGGAGAATATGGAGGAATAAATTTAAATTGTATGCCATTATTACTAGAATAGTCGATTACTTCCTTTGAAATATTATTTAAAAATAACTGAAATTCCTTTTCAGCACCTACGAATGTTTTACCATTATCTGAAAATATAACTTGAGGTTTGCCTCTTCTACTTAGAAAACGTTTTAGAGCTAAAATATAATCATTAGAACTGAGGCTAGTTACAAGCTCCAAGTGTATTGCTCGTGTCGTAAAACAAACGAATAAACAAATGTACGCTTTTAACAAACGAGCCCCACGTCCCTTTCGATTTAATACGAACACTGGTCCGCCGTAGTCTACACCGACCTTTATAAAAGGATAACCAGGATCCACACGCTCGCTTGGTAAATTCCCCATTATAGGAGACAACGTCTTACCTTTAATTCTAGTGCAAGTGATACATTCATTCACTATCTTTTTAGCTAAATTTCTTGCCCTCAGAGGCCACCAATATTCACGTATGTGAGATATCAAAAGAAGTGGACTAGCGTGCAACAATTGTATGTGTTCATGTCTAAAAAGTAACACCGTAAAATTATGTCCACAACATAATAAAATCGGATGTTTTTTAATATAATCAAAAGTTAAAGAGTTATCTAACCTGCCACCTACTCTTATTAATTTATGTTTATCTAAGAACACATTAAGTCCTAGAACGCGATTAATTTCTTTTTTATTTTTAATACACTTATCAATTTTATTTACTAAACAATCGTACACACTGGGGAACGACTGCATCTGTGCGAATCTAACAAGAATGCGCTGCGATGTATCTAACTCCTCAACTGATAACAAACCGGTCTGACGGTCGTGTTTACATTTACTTTTAATGCGAATATTTTTTGTAAAGCGAATAACATAAGCAAAGATGCGTTTTAATTTCTGAAATGATGAATATTTTTTAAATTCTATAAAATTAATTCCTACTAAGCAAACGTGATTTAGTGTACGGGTTTTCTTTAAATCTGGTAAATTATTAGAATCAACCAAATCATTAAAGTCTGATTCTGGAAATAAATTTGTGTTATGTAAGAACGATGGACCGTGCCACCACAACTCGCAATTAATTAAATTATCAAAGTTGACGCCCCTTGACAATAAATCGGCGGGGTTATTCTCACCTTTTACATGAAGCCAGGACGAACCCTTTGTCAACTCGTTCAACTCTGACACACGATTTTGGACAAACGTTTTTAGAAGATGAGGGGACATACGTATCCATCCCATAACGATGGTTGAATCCGTCCAGAAATATACTTTATGAAAAGTTAACCTGAGGGAATCTATTATTTTCTTATAAAGTTTGGCACCTACTAGCGCCCCGCAAAGTTCTAAGCGCGGAATAGTAACTGTTTTCAAAGGGGCTACTTTACTTTTCGCGCATAACAAATTTACACTAAATTGAGATTTATCGTCATACGAACGTATATAAGCACACGCTCCGTAGGCATCCTGCGATGCGTCTGTAAATATATGTAATTCTGTGAACTTAGTAAAATTTCTGACATGACGCGGCAATTTTAGTTGTTTTAAGCTGTCTAGTGTGCTGACAAAACCTTTCCACGCTTCAACGATTTCCTGGGTCACCGGAGTATCCCAGTCTAGTTTACTAAGCCACAGCTTTTGTAATAGAATTTTAGCAATTATAATAGACGGTGCAAGAAGGCCTAGCGGATCGTATATTTGTGAAACCATTGAGAGTATCATACGTTTAGTTAAATTTGATGAATTAAATTCATTACTCATTCGTATATCAAAATAAAACTCATCACTATCATTAAACCACCATAGTCCGAGCGTTTTACTCTGCGTCAAGTCACCTTTAAACATATCCGATGTATCTTGACGTTTATCAAAGTTAAACGTCCATTTACGGAGTAGAAAGCATCCAGACATTAAAACATTGGAGACGTTTTCACACATTGATAGTAAAATCTTATGATTATCGTGACCGGTTACGAGGTCATCGACGAACAGATCCTCATTAATGACGCGTCTGATGACGTCATCATTACACTCGAGAGCTAGCTGTCTTATGCACCGCATACTCAAGTACGGCGCTGACGCAGTTCCGTATGTTACCGTATTGAGCTGATAAACGTGTAGATTATCTGCAGGATTATCTCTCCACAAAATTAGCTGAAGTGAACGTTGATCTGACTGGATTAGGACCTGGCGGAACATATGCATTACGTCAGCACATGCCACGTATTTATATTGCCTAAAGCGTAGTAAGATGGAAAAAATATCATTTTGAAGTGCAGGTCCAGTGAACTGAATATCGTTTAAAGATTTTTGGTTACTTGTTTTAGCACTCGCATCAAAAACAACGCGTAATTTAGTAGTAGAACTACTTTCTCTAAAGACCCCATGATGAGGTAAAAAATAGTTAGGTTCACTATGCTTATCTAAACGCGTCATGTGACCTAACTCAATGTATTCTCGCATAAAATCACAATACATACGTCTAAGTGTAGGACAACGTTCTAGTTTACGTTCTAAACTTAAAAATCGCCTTTTCGCTAACGTATAAGAATCACCTAATGAGTCAGCTGATTCTCTTAGCGGAATTCGAACCGAGAATCTCCCAGTTTTATCACGTTTAGTAGTGTTAACGTACATATCTTCACAGAATTGGTCATCATGTGATTTAATATTTCCTGAATGTGAAACCTCCTCAAGTTCCCAGAACTTTCGGAGCTGAACGTCTAAATTTTGCGTAAAATTACAAGTGGTTTCATTTAAGTTCGATTTTTCGAATAAATGGGTCCCGAAATTAACCAGCCCAATTTTGAACTTTGTAAATAGGGCCCTCTAGGTAATCTAATTCTATCCTCATGTAAAAGATCCCAAAATGTATCTGCACCTATCAGTAAATCTATTTCTGACGGCGCATAAAAGTTAGGGTCTGCGAGTTGTATATCTTCGGGAATACGTATAAACTCTAAATCTATGTGGGTCAAAGGCAAATTTGACGTTATTCGCGGCAAGACCACACACCGTAAACGAGTACTGAAATTACTTGAACAAGAACGTATAAATATTTCGCATAATTCATTTGAGTGTGTGACGTTTTTTCCGACACCCGAAATTTTAATAGCAGACTGTATACAAGGCGCGTTTAATCGTTTACCTAACTTCTACGACATAAAACTGTGTTGACTTCCATTATCCAACAAGGCGCGAGCTAAATGAAAATCATTATTCGAATCGGCTATCTCCACTAATGCCGTAGATAATAAAACCTGTTGTAGTACGACTCGTGAGTGTGTCACTTTATTAATATCCGTATTGAATAAATGATGCATGGAATGAATCGCGGTCGTGTGACAGGTACTTCGCCCGGCCGCCGGCGACGGCACCGCGCGCGAGCTACCTTCTTTAACACTGTTAGTTAAATGTAGCAAACTATTATGTTTTTCCTGGCACTGCTTACAAGGTCCGAATAAACAATCGTTTAATGAATGGCCAGCTCGTAAACAATTACTGCACAGCTTCTTCGTATTTACAAAATTAATTCTATCTCGAATTGGCATATTTAGAAACCTAATACACGAATATAATGCATGATTATCGTTACACAAAATACATACTTTGTTGCGCTGTTTATCGGTAAACTTACCTTTGTTACTATTATTACTCGTCACAACATAACTATTTAGAGCCTGCGTATGTTTTTGTTCATTAAAATGCGATTTATAATGTGGCTTAGAATTTGTAGCAATCACCATTTCGAGCATGTCTGCACGGTTACGTAAGAAAGATAACAAATCCTCTAAAGTCAACTTATGTGTAAGACTAGAACTAAAAGAACCCTTGTGGTTCTCCCACTCACGTTCCGTCGTAGCATCTAACTTAGTAACAATTAAATATATAACCAATGTATCCCAAGAATCTGTTCGTTCGTTTAAAGTTTTAAGTGCACGTAAATTTCTTAAAATTGTATCAATTAATTTTCGAATTTGTGAAGCAGATTCTTGTTTCAAATGTGGAATGGTAAACAGCGACTTCACATGGTTGTGAATAAGTAACCTGTGATTATTAAACCTATTTTCTAGTAACTCCCATGCATGAACATAATTAGAAGCAGTAAATTCTAGTGCACCGATTACCTGTAACGCACTACCACATAGCGAGGAACGTAAATAATGGAATTTTTGTATTAAATGAAGATCTGAGCGTTTATGTATCATGGTTATATAGGATTTTTGAACTCCAGCCAGTGATCATACGACCCATCGAAACTAGGTAATTTTATCTCTGGTAATTTAACGTTTGAGAGAACAGACTCATTTGTTTTACTACACTGTGTGTCACTAGCTTCAGCACATTTAATTAAACAGTTAGCACTAGCCATAGTACTAAAATACAATGATTCTAAGTTTTCTGTGTATTCTAAATTACTCGGAAGTTCCGACTCCAAAGAATACAACTCTAAATCGCTTTCTATAACGTTAAACTTTTGAAATATATCACTAGCTGATTGCAATCTTAATTTTAATTCTTCATTTCTCAATTCTTTTAATTCTTCTATTTGCAATTTTGTAAGATTTTCACTTTCCTTTTGAAGTAAATCAACGAATTTTTTGAACTGAGTCAAACGGCCCTTTAGATTTCCCCTTTGTCTTTTTAAATCTGCAATATATTCCTCTTTAGTTTTCTTACTAGGGGAACGGGATGGCACAGTTAATTTAGTATTAGATTCCTCACTCATTTTGATAAACCTTAAGAACAAGTAGGTTACTCACGTGTAATTCAACAAGGCGTGCGCGGCTATCGGAAGCTCGAAATACGGAAACTGGAAAACACAAGTTGAACGGTTTTAACACAATTCGAGACAGGGTTAGGAGTAGTAAAATGATGGAGACCTGACCGTTCGCTGCTGAATCTTGGCGTATTGATGAGGCACTGGTATATTCAATGGTCATCCGGCGATGATGGATCAAATGTTAGCGTTGCGGTAGGTATCCGGGCTTTTACTTGAATGAATGCGTTTATTTATCGAGACGAATACTTTATTTTTAACGTTTAAACAAATTATAATAATACTTGGTACGTAGTAACAGAAAATGTATGTGGAGATGACGAAGCTGTCGATCGAATCAAAAGGTCATCGTAATGGCAGCTAAAGGATTCTTTCAAGTTTCAGAGGCTTCTTTCAAGTTTCTCCCGGTTTTCGCTAGATGGCGTTAGTCGTCATATTAGCCATAGATCTTAACATTATCATACAAATTAATTATTTTACACATACCCACACACTATACATGCACACACATCAACATCATCTTCAATGATGTTTATGTGATTTTTTGGCCTTAACTTAACTTTGTTTATCTTTAATTTTAATTTAACTTTTTTACTTCTTCAACATAAATATTTACCTATAACTTTAAATTATTATTCTAAATTATTTTGCTGCTGTCTTATCACTTTAAACTTGAACCTAACTTTATTTTAATCTTAACTTACTATGAGCGTTGGATATACTTAGTGTAGTAACAATAAGGTTACTACTTATTGTTGTAGTGTAAAGTTTAAAATTGTTAATAAACTTTATACTGTTTTTTTTCATCTTACTGTATATGGTCTGTACCATATAGTCTGTAGAACTTGTTTTTGGAGTTAGTTATCATATATAGCACTGATTACAAATTATATTTCTTTTTTGTATTTTTTAGAGAATACATCTCATTATTTTTGTATTTTCTCAACACAGATATACTCACCGTTAGAATGGTGATAATTTTTCTTGAATTTACATGGTAATTTAACTTTTAAAATTGAATTTATCTTCTTATAAATTCATTAATTGATTTATTTTTCGAAAAACTTAATTCCTTCTAAACTTTTGAATTTACTTAGTTACTTAACTTCTTAATAAATTTTACTTCTGACAACTTAACTTAACTTTTCATTATGCCGGAAAATATTAATTTTTTTTCTCTTCAAAAATCGGAATTGGAGTATGAAGTTTTGGTTAGAAATGAAACACCAGCTTCCACCGTTGTGGATTTAAGAAAGCAAATAGTTAAATAAGCTGAGCTTTACCCGTCTGAGGATATTTTATTAGACTCTTGTCTTTCTATAAAAGATGATTTGTCGGGGATTTAGGAAACCCTAACAAAAATAAAATTACAATTAGATTCTCACTCCGACGGTAACTCATTGCTTAGAGCTGAAAATAATTTAAACCACATTGAGTATAGGATTAACAGAATTTCTACTAATAATATAGAACAATTTGCCGTACAATATAATAGTTGCTTACAAAGATTTCAAAATTATTTGGGTTTATTACATCAATTAAAGGCGTCTAGTAGTTGTTCCGTGATGCCAGCTCCTGCTGTAGCACCACCTATGCCTCCTTTAAATATTACAGTTCAATGTGAAAAAAATAATCTAGCTGATTTACAAAAATTTAAATTTGATGGCAAGTCTTGTGTCCGCGCGTTTATATCTAGAGTGAATGAGTACTGTACACAGCATAACATTAGCGATTCAAATATTCTTTCTCACGCTTTTGATCTTTTTACTGGTGATGCCTTACATTGGTATCGAAGTATTTATCAAAATGTTAACAGTTGGTTAGAACTTTTAAATCTTTTGTATTTGACTTTGACAAACCGAGTTTTGATTATTTGTTTATGTCGGAAATCCGTAGTAGAACTCAGGGCGAAAAAGAAACCATTACAATTTATATTGCTATAATGGAAGGTATGTTCAACCGTCTTGTTAAACCTGTCCCAGAGATTGAGAAGTTGGAAATCCTATTACACAACATTAAACCTTGCTATGCAAACATTTTAGCTTCTTCTCCTACGGTCAACTCTATTGAACAACTAAAGTCTCTTTATAAGAACTATGAGGATGTACAATCTCGACTAACTTTATATCATGAACTGCCTAGGATAACGTCGGATACCTTGTCACCGGACCTAGCTTATACTTGTAATATTAATAAAACTGAGAACAAACAAACCTTTAATAAAACTTTTAGTAGACCATTTCGAAATAATAATTTTTCTAATAATCCACCTAATAATAATAATAATTTTGCTTTTAAACATTCACATAATCATGTTAATAGTTTGCAATCGAATATCCCTAAATTTTGTTTACGTTGTAAGGGTAATAATCTCATTTAGACATTATTGAGCTAGGCTATCCTATCAATAATGATGATAATAATATTTCAATTTTCGCCGCGGGCAGTCAATGCTTAAGCAAAGTCTATATAGGTTATATAAATTTACCAATTCGTTTTGAAGATCAATTTCATATTTTAAAATTATACGTAGTTCCTCAGGTTACTTCTAACCTCATTTTAGGTATTGACTTCTGGCGTATTTTTAACTTTGTCCTAAATATTTGAATTCTATTAATTCTTGTACGGCCATTGATCGAATTACTCCTCATCAGGTGACCCAGCCGGCCATTAACGGCTATGAAAATTTGGGTTCGTCTGAGCGCTCGGTAGCTGACGACATAATAAAACAATTTAGTTCTATTTCTTTTGAAGAGAAAGGTCTAGGTTTAACTTCTCTTATCACTCATAAAATTGATACAGGCGATGCGTTACCTATCCGTCAACGTTATTATAGGATGTCGCCTGAAAAACAACGTATTTTGGTTGAACAGGTTTACGAAATGTTGGCTATGAACGTCATCGAGCCGTGCCAATCTGCTTGGAGCTCTCCTTTAGTGGTGTCTAAGAAAAATACTGGCGAATTTAGATTTTGTTTAGATAGTCGTAAGTTAAACTCTGTCACCAAAAAAGACGCATAAGCGTCTTTAAAAAAACATAATATTAAAGGAAAATATATATATAATAAAAGAAATGTACGGTAAAATATAATATTTTACCGTACATTTCTGAGATTTTAGACAGCTTACGCGACGCTCGTTACCTAAGTACTATTGACTTTTCTAACAGCTTTTGGCAGACTGCTATTAATGAGTCTGATCGCGATAAGACTGCTTTTTATGTTCCAAGTCGTGGAATGTTTCGTTTTAAACGCATGGCTTTGGTACAGGAGGTTTGTGCCTTATTTTAGTACTCTGGCAGGGCCCTTAAATAAACTGACGTCTACACGTAAGAATGCCCCTCCTTTCGAGTGGACTCCTGAGGCGGACTCGGCGTTCAATAAACTTAAAGAGAGCTTGGTCTCCGCGCCAGTACTGCGCTGTCCCGATTACAATGAACCCTTCGAGGTTCATACGGACGCCAGTAGCTATGGTATTGGGGCCATGCTCACCCAGAAGTTCGAAGGTACAGAACACCCTGTCGCGTATATGAGTCGCTCCTTAACTAAACAGGAGAAAGTTTATGGGATTACTGAGTGTGAGACTTTAGCAGTTTTAGTAGCTTTAGAACACTGGCGTTGTTATTTAGAGAACGGTAAAAAGTTTACAGTTTATACTGATCACAGTGCTCTTAAATGGTTCTTGTCTTTGTCCAACCCCACTGGTAGGCTAGCTCGCTGGTGTGTCAGACTTTCCGAATTTAATTTTGAAATTAAACATAGGAAATGCTGTGATAACGTTATACCGGACGCTTTGTCTCGAGCGGTTAACGTCAACGCAATTTCTACTTGGACAAACTATACCGGCGCTGATACCTGGTATCTACATATTTTTAACGGTTAATAACACGCCATCTTCTTTTCCAAATTTTACGATTAAAGATAATAGATTTTTTAGGCTTTCTAAAAATAAACATAACTTAACTTCTGAATTTTCTTGGAAAGAGGTAGTTCCTAACGATTTTCGCGAGGAAATTATTCGTGCTAACCATGATGAGCCCACTGCTGGTCACATGGGAATTTTCAAAACTTATAGGCGGCTCGCACTTAACTACTTTTGGCCTAATATGTATCGCGATGTCGTCTCTTACATTTCAAAATGTTCTAAATGTCTACAGTATAAATCTCAAAATCATAAAGTTTTAGGTGAAATGGGTCGCCCTAAAGACTGCTCACGACCATTTCAAGTCATCTCTGTCGACATAATGGGACCATTACCTACTACTAGAAAACGTAATAATTTCATTTTAGTTGTAATTTGTCGCTTTTCAAAATTTTGCCTTATCTTTCCTATGAAACGTGCTACATCCGATATCATAATTAAAATTTTAGATAGAAGATAGTGTTTTCTTGGTGCATGGTGTACTACAAACTTTTATAATGGATAAAGGCCCTCAGTTCATTAGTAACGAAACTAATAGGTTTTAAAAAAAATATAATATACCTAAAGTTTATTTAACACCGCGTTATACCCCTCAGGTAAATACGGTCGAACGCTACAATAGGACTATTATCACTTGTATTTCGACCTACGTGGAAGAAGAGCATAGGTCATGGGATGTACATATACCCAAAATACAATTCGCCATCAACAACTCGGTGAATGAGGCAACCGGTTTTACACCATCTTTCTTGGTCTATGGTAGGGAACTAGTGTCTTGCGGTACTCACTACCTAGATACCGATAGTATAAAAGACCTCGTGTTTCGCCTCGTGACACCTACGTCGAAAATTTGGGGTGTATGTTATCTTTGTTTGACAGCGTTCAGATGCGACTTTGGCAAGCTCATGTTAAGAGCACTGGTCAATATAATTTGAGACGAAAGCCTGCTGAATTTAACGTTGGTGATGTCGTTTTTTAGAGAAATTATTTTCTCAGCGACAAGGAGAAACATTTTAGCAAAAAGTTGGCTCCTAAATTTGTAAAATGTAAAATTGTAGGTAAGCGTTCTCCCTTACTTTACGGTCTGCAAGACATGCGAGGCAAATATCTTGGTGCCTGGCATTTAAAAGACCTTAAGCTACCAATTTTATCTAAATAGTTGGTTAACTATTTTAGGAAGGCTAGTAGTTTCGCGCTTTATTCAGACGCTGTTCGTCATCTTGTTGTATAACGTTATAGCTGTGTACATTATTATCTTCGACTTGTGTCGTTTTCCTCTTTATGGAAAACAATACTCGCATGTTAGAGGGTCTCGGATCATATTATTTGGTTCGGGATGTAAGAATATAAGTGGATGTATGTATGGAATGTATGAATATAGTGTGAAACGTAGTATGAACGGTTGTCGGTTATTTGCGCGTAGACACAAGACTAGCATATATCTTCCATCTTCGTAGTTTTTTTTTTTATTTTTTTTTACAAGTTGAACTATTTTTCTTATTTTGTAGCTGTTTCAGGATTATTCCTGAGAGCAGTCAAAATCCTTCGGTAACAGGGGGGGATATGTAGCATAGCTACATTTTTAACGCATTATTATAGCTGATAACGACGCGTATAGCGTCATCTATTAGCAGTTGTTGATATTAATAATAGCTAATTTATGCTAGACAACGCCATCTATTGGCAGACGTTTCTAACTAGAGCTTCATCTCTAATATTTCTTTATTGTGGCATTTGGATTACGCATTACCGCTAGTTGTCAGCTAAAAAAAATACATAATGTCAGGAGGGGTATATAAGGGCTGTCGCGACATGACAGCGCCTTTTTCTCCTGCCGAATTTTATTGTTCAAGTTTTTCTAGATACAAGTGTATCTTATATTTTAATCCCGCATTCACGGTGAGTTCTCTTTTGTATCTGTGTTGCGAATATTTGGAAAATCACGCTTGTAATTAAAACACATTATCTTTCATGTAAAATATCGCCTTGGTAAAATTAGTTGTTAAAAGAAAAATTTGATTGACCACGTGCTCAATTTGTAGTGGTAATGGTCACACAGCCCGTGATTTTGATCGTTTGGGGTTAAGATCACGCTGTGTGACGAGACTCCTACCCACACATTCATCATGAATTTTCCAGGGATCAATATACCGGGTTAAAAGCACCCTTATACAAGGACTATTGGCTACTTTCCCACAATCGGATTTCTGAGGCCGCTAGATATTCCGGACTGGATTGCTGGATTTGGAATCAGGCTGCACCGCCCCCTTGGACGATCTATCGACGACGATCGGACGTAGCGGTGACAGAGAGACGCTACCAGAAGTTCGCCCTCACCACGGGCTACACTCCTGGACTCAGCTGAGTTCCCACGTGGTTTAAAGCCCTTCGATACCCACAGACACCCAAGAGCTAAACCAGATCCTTCGGCCTTCTGCCCCCGACCCTTATTATTTTTCTTAATATAAACACACCGGCATATTTAGCGGAACACAAAAAAAGGTCCATAATTAAAAAAATATGGTTTTATTTTAAATCTACTTACTACACTTTTTTTTGTTATTTAAAGTTTCATTTGTTTTACTTAAAATGAGATCACATTAAGAACAGATTTTGCGAGTAAAGGCTATTTGTGAAAAATTGTACATTTTCAACTTTTCATGTAACCGGGAAAGTGAAAATTAATATAAAATAACAATTAATTAAATAGAAAAATGGTGATTAATATCGCGTATTTCCTCCACGTGCTCTTATTATTAAAGTTTCTACCCGTCTAGGCATACTGAGAATGATGTTATCGATGGTCTCCTGGGATAGTCTCCGCCATTCCTCAACTACGGCGATTCGCAGTTCACCCACGTTGGCAGGAGCTGTAATTCTGGACTTAACTTTTCAGCAAGTCCCAAACGTGCTCTATTGGGTTCATATCCGGTAATCTCGCCGGTCACTCCATAACAGTGATATTCATATCATTAAGATAAGCTTGAGTTACCCGAGTGGTATGCGGCCGAGCATTATCCTGCATAAAAACAAAATTGTCACCGATATATGGGGCAAACGGTACGACATTTTCTTCTAAAACTTCTCTGATATAGCGGTCTGCAGTCAGACTCCCTCTGTCAATCACTACCAAGTCTGTGCGAGCTCCCAAACAAATGCCCGCCCAAACCATTATTGTACACCACCGTATGCAACTGTAATTTGTCTGAATGTATCGTTCTCATTTGCGTCTGTATATTCTTTGCCTGCCGTCAATTTGATTCAAGAGAATTCTGCACTCATCACTAAACAATACCTTACTCCATTGGTCCGCGTTCCAAAGTCGATGTTCCTGAGCAAAAGTTAACCTGTTTCTACGATGATTTACCTCGAGCCTTGGAGCCTTGGCGGGCACAAATGAACCCAAACCAGCTTCTTCGAACCTTCTTCGTACTTCGTAAGTCCAGAAACACCTGGAACACCTGCAGCACCTGAAAAAGAAAAAAGAAACACAACTTGCCTGCTGGAAGCCGCTGCACTAGCTGGAACCGCTGCAATACCTGGAAGAAGAGCTTAGACTAAGGTATTTACATTGTTATCAGATTAGTGACCAGTAGCCCCTATTGGAGCTACTGATTAGAAATAAGACTAGTCAGTAAGGACCAACTACACCATTTTTTGGTGTGGTTGCTAGGCTAAGACTTTTTGATTGTATTGTGCGCTTAGGGAATCCCTTACACTACAAATTATTTATCTAGCTAGAGTAGGTCAGTCAACCCCCTATTGGGGAGACTGTTAGTTTAGGAATTATATCGTTCAGTTTTATTGGATTTTATTAGTTAGAGTAGATCAGTTAACCCCCCTTTTTTGGGGAAACTGTTAGTTTAGGTTTTTATTTGACGTTTTATTAATTGACATTTATTTTTATAATTCAATTTAATTTATTATTTTAATTTTACATTATTATTCTAATTCAATATATATAATAAAATTGAAATTTAATTTAAATTATTTTATTGTATTTTAATTTGACGAGTTCCCCTGATAGACAACATGTTGCGCACCCCCCGAAAGAGCGACACGTTTACCATTTCCCCACCAACAAAAAATAAGACAAATGAGGGCAAAACCCTTTCGCAACCCTTGAAAGCTTCCGAAGTAAGAAAAAGTATTGATAAGTTTGAAGCTAAAAGCTTACAAGACATAACCCCGAAACTAACCAAGCAGATGATCCACCAGCACCAAAACCCAAAACTAAAAAAGCAGCCATAATATAGATCCCCGAAAGTCCCCTAACCCAAGATAGACCTATGACGGCAGAAGGTAGAGCCTAAAAAAACTTTAAAACAGAGTACAAGGAGCAAGCTTTCGCCGCTATAGAGAGGCTCTACCGAATAATAAAAAAGCTAGAGGATGAGCTTACCAGTATCAGAGCTGGGAGCAATGGAGGGCTGGGAGGGACCCTTTACATCCCCCCCAGCCACCCGTGAGCGCGGCGAACGCAGCAGAAGTTGCACCAAGAGGGGACCTAAAACAGAAAAATAAGTTAATAGAGCAAGGTATGAATGAGGGAATGAAGGAAATGATGAAGAAGTTGGAGGAAATGAAAGGATGCATGGAAGAGAATAGAGTTAGTATGGAGAAGTTGAGTTCGCTCCTGAAGAACAGCACAACCGTCGCTAAACCAGTGAGCTATGCGGGAATTGTCTCGAGGGGAGTTGCTGAGCGAGTCCCCGAGACAAGGGCATTGCATTCGGTTGTGGTGTCCTCCAGAGATACGCAGGACTCGGGAGACGAGGTAATGGAAAAAATCAGGAAGACGGTAGATGCAAAGGATGGGTGGGTGAAGGTGGATAGAACTAGGAAAGTCAAAAACAGAAGGGTAGTCGTCGGCTGTGTGAGTGAGGAAGAAAGAAATAAGGTGAAGGAAAGATTGAGTAAGAATGAGGGATTGGTGGTTGAAGATGTGAAGAATAAAACCCCCTTCTTGCCTTCAAGGACGTAATGAAGAACGACAATGCCGACTTCATCACCGCGTTCAATAACCAGAACGCGGCCGTCCTTGAGGGCTTGAAGGAGGAAGAGAGGAAGGTGGAGGTAGTGTACGTGATGAAAGCGCGGAACCCCCTACAGAACCACCCAGTGGTTAGAGTGAGCCCACAAGTGTGGAAGAGATGTACGAGTGTAGGATATGCCTACATAGGAATGGGCAGAGTGAGAGTGGAGGACCATAGTCCACTGGTGCAGTACTTCCGCTGCCTCGGGTATGGGCATACGAAGAGGGTGTGCAGGGAGGAAACGGAAAGATGCAGCCACTGCGCAGGTCCTCACATGAGGACTGCTTGCGTCAAGTGGCTGCGAAGAGAAGTGCCTCAGTGCATTAATTGCACTAAGGCCGAGAGAGGTAGCGTGGAGCACAGTGCCCTTGACAGTGAGTGCGTAGAAAGAAAGAGGTGGGACGCTCTAGCCAGATCGGCAGTGTCGTATTGCTGAGAGTGTCTCCGATGAGTACTTCCAGTACCAAATATTGCAGGCCAACCTCTAGCGGAGCCAAATCGCTACAAGGGAGTTGTTACTCGAGGCCACCAAGCGTAAGGCTTGCGTTGCGTTACTGCAAGAGCCCTACATAGGTGGGGCGCGGAGTATGAGGACATACAATGGGGTAAGGGTCTACCAGAGCGATGGGGAAGGAGGTGGTGTTGTGAAGGCGTGTGTTGTAGTACTCGACGACACGTTGGATGTCGAACTACACACACGCCTCAGCAATAACAACATTGTGGTGGCCACCCTCCGAATCAAAGCCTGGGAGATGATTGTAGTGTCCTTCTACTTCGAGCCCGATAAGCCTGTGGGGCCCTACCAGGACCATCTTATGCAAATAGGAAGAGAGTTGGGATCTGATAAGATGATCTTGGGAGGCGACGCGAACGCTAAAAGCCCGTGGTGGGGTGGCGACGCGGAAGACCCGCGAGGAAGGGAAGTGTCTGCTGTACTTGAAGCAATGAGTCTACATATACTCAACACTAGAGACACCTCAACTTTTGATACTGTCAGAGGGGGAAAAAGGTACTCCAGTTACGTGGATGTGACAGCGTGCTCTGACGACCTGCTGGACCGAGTGGGCGACTGGAGAGTTGAGGAGGGACTGACGAGCTCGGACCACAACGGCATATCATATGGCATCAGACAACAGAAATCCACAGGCACAAACATAATACGTACCACACGCATGTTTAACACACAGAAGGCAAACTGGACTCAGTACTGTCAAGTAAACTGACCCAGCTGATGTCGGACAGACAATTAACTGTACAGGACATAGACACAATACACAGCACACAACAAATAGAAGAAGCAATAGACAGATACACGGAAGTCATAACACAGACATGCAGAGATACCATGCCGACCAAATAACACACACAGAGATTCACCTCGTCGTGGTGGAATGATGAGCTCGCGCAGATGAAGAAGGAGGTCTCCACGAGGAAACGCAGGATCCGTAACGCTGCGCCTGATCGCAGAAACCGCGTAGTTGGACTGTACCTGGAAGCGAAAGAGAAGTATGAAAAGTCAGTTAAGGATGCGCAGGTTGAGAGTTGGAAGGAGTTTTGCCGGAAGCAGGATAGAGAGGGGGTCTGGGAGGGTATCTACAGGGTGTTGAGCAGAGTCACAGGGAGGGAGGAGGATCTGCCCCTTACGAGGGACGGTGAAACCCTCGACGCCCGAAGCTCTGCGGAATGGCTGGCGGAGACCTTCTACCCCGAGTACCAGGAATGTGATGAAAGTGAGGAACATCGGCGGACGCGCCGGCAGGCGGAGTCCTTGGACACCGAACCGCCGGCGGGTCCGGACGACCCTCCTTTGATCATGGAGGAGTTGAAGAGAGCCGTAAGGTCCTTCAACCCCAAAAAGGCCCCCGGGGCGGATGGACTCACGTCGGACATCTGCCAACACGCTGTGGAATGTGACCCGGAATGGTTCCTTGCTCTGCTGAATAGGTGTCTCACCGTCGCCTGCTTTCCCAAACAGTGGAAGCGGGCGACCGTGGTGGTGCTAAGAAAGCCGGGCAAGGAATCGTACCGGGTACCAAAAGCCTATCGACCGATCGGCCTCCTGCCTGTTCTCGGCAAAATCTTCGAGAAGATGCTGGTCGCCCGACTTAGGTTCTACCTGCTGCCCAAGATCAGCCCTAACCAATATGGCTTTATGCCCCAAAGGAGCACCGAAGACGCCCTCTATAGGTTGGTGAACCACATCAGGAAACGGAGGGAGGAGAAGAAAATTTCTGTTGTGGTTTCGCTGGAAATAGAGGGGGCCTTCGACAATGCTTGGTGGCCGGCCATAAAGGTTAGGTTAGCTGAGGTTGGGTGTCCGGGGAACCTGAGGCGGGTGATTACCCGCCCTCTTCTTCTTTCACTCAGGTAGCTGCTGATTAGCAGCTACCTGAGTGAAAGAAGAGTGAATGTAAGGTATGCGGGTATGGAAGTGAGCAGGGAGACCAACAAGGGGTGCGTGCAGGGATCCATAGGTGGACCAATCCTGTGGGACCTCTTGTTGGACCCCCTGCTATGGATGTTAGAGGAGATGGATGTTTTTAATCAGGCTTTCGCCGACGACATCGTGATTGTTGTAAATGGGGATACGGACTTAGAGGTCGAACAGAAGGTGAACAGGGTGTTGGACAAAATAACGGACTGGGGGAAAAGAAATAAGTTAAACTTTGCACCCCAAAAAACCTATGCCCTCTTGTCAACGAGAAAATTAAAATATGACGTACCTCGATGGGGGGGTAGCGAAGTAAAATACGCAGACACAGTGAAAATATTAGGACTCACTATAGACGGTCACTTCTATGTGACTTCTATGGTTCTCACTATAGAAAAGTAAGAAAATCACCTGTTTTTAAGAAAAATGTGCATTTTTCTTAAAAGAAAATTCTGTTTCATGTCTCATAATGAAAAATTATCGCTTAGTTTGTCCCTTTTTATTCCTTTAAAATAATATTTGACTCATTGACGGTTAAAATACATAAAAAAATCACTAAAAAGACAAACATTTTTAAAAATACGTCATGTCAAAGTCAAAAAGTCGAAAATAAAGAAAAAAATTTTGAAATTTCAATAACTTTGTAAATATCAACTTTCGGATAGGGGATGCCATGAAAAATATTACTGTAAATGAGGTCTAATTTCTGTCTTTCAAAGGAATGTATCGAATTTCAGGTCACCCTGTATACAGCGGTTATAGAACCGACTATTTTGTATGCATCAGCAGCGTGGGCACCCACCGTGGAAAAGAGGGGGGGGCCAGAAAAGGCTCAACTCCGTCCAACGGGGTTTTGCCCAGAAGATGTGCAGAGCATATCGGACCGTCTCCCTGAACTCTGCGATGCTGTTGGCTGGGATACTCCCTCTTGATCTCAGGATACTCGAAGCTTCGAGACTCTATGAGATCAAGAAGGGAGTACCACATCCGGCGTTGAAAGACAGGGAGGTGGAGCGAATGGCTCCAGCGATCGAGGACCCACATCCGGCAGAGCAGGTAGAGCTGAGGTTCGGGTTGGTAGATGAGGACTTATATGCAGACGTGGTTAACAGCCACGTCCATAGGATCTATATGGACGGCAGCAAGATTGAGGGTCGAGTCGGAGCCGTACTCTCCGTATGGAAGGGTGAGGTCGAGACGAAGGCCGTCAAGCTTGCGTTGCCGCCATATTGTGCCGTCTACCAAGCCGAGCTTCTAGCGCTCCAGAGAGCAGTAAGTATAGCCTGCAAGAGTGGAATGGCGAAGGTCGGTATCCTCAGCGATTCCAGATCGGCTCTCCAGGCAGTCACCCTTAGTTCCCCTCATCCCCTGGCAGTGCAAACAAGGGAGGCCCTCCGAAAAGCTGCATCGCAGAGGCGGGAGGTCTCCCTGTTTTGGATTAAGGCGCACGCAGGCTTGAGAGGGAATGAGAGGGTTGACGAATTAGCCAAGGAGACCGCGCTACGATTGAAAAGGAAGCCTGACTACGATCTGTGTCCTGCTTCATTCGTCAAGCGTATCTTAAGAGAGGATACGGTTGAGGAATGGGACAGGAGATACGAAGTAGGAGGGACGGCCGGAATCACGAAGCTCTTTTTCCCAAGCGCTGCTGCTGCATACAAGATAGTCAATAAGATAGACATAACACATCACACCACACAGATTCTGACCGGACACGGCGGATTCGCCTTCTACTTGAACAGATTCAAGTTGAAGGAGGATCCGTCGTGCACGTGTCAGTCGGGAGTTGAGGAGACGGTTCCTCACCTGTTACTGGAGTGCCCAATTTTTGCTAGCAATAGATATGATATTGAGCAGAAATTGGGCACATCCATGACGGGTGAGAATCTGCCTTCCATCCTGGGGGGCAAAAAGAGGGACATCTTCCTCGCCTTCTGTAAAAAGATAGTGGAGGTTGTCGACAAGAAAAACTGTGATATATTGTGTGATAGTAGTTAGGTTCTAATGTATATTAAGTTAGCTGTGATATTAGGATAGTCTCTTGTTCTGTGCCGTCATTGACCACGAAGAAAATACTTTTAAGCATTATTATTACCCACAATCCCCGACTGATGTGGAAAGTAATGATTGTATACCTAACGAAAAACATACCACTAAAAGGAAACGAGGAGTCTTGATGAATTTTTTGACACTATACCAAAAAAACAACAAAAGAAACAATCCTCAAATGTTTCAAGAGTCGATGGGGATGGTGGAATGTGTTACATATCTACTAATGTGGATGATGGAAAGACAGAAACCAATTTAATAAAAATCGAGATATATGATCTCAAAAAATTAGAAAAAATCCCTCAATCGGAACATTGGAAACATGCTTACTCTAGAACAAAGTACTATACAAACGAAAATAATAATATCTATAAATTGACAAAAGAGTCAATTTATAAAATAACGAAGGAAATTGCAGGAAAAACTACCTGTAGGAAATATCAATATAATATAAATATAAATAATGAATTACGAGTATTATAAAAATTAGATATGTCTTAATTTTAAGTTAACTTAATAACTTCTTACATTTGATTTATTAAAGTCCATTCTATAATAATAAACCATGAATCATAATTTAGATTTGATTTACTCAAATCTATCACTTGAATTTCGAATTCATACAGCAAACATTATGGAGAACTCCAACGAAATATATTTCAGCGCTTTCTTCAATGATAACATAGATGTGGAGCTGGGCAACTTGTGTGAAGAAATCGAAAAATATGAACTATTTGATCCGATCTACGACGAGGAGCTCATCAGTAATTGTGATGCGGTTGAAACATCAATCAAGTTTACTGAAATAAATATGTCTATTTTTATCATGGTATATGTAAATTAGGGTACATAAAAAAACGCAAACTTCAATCAACATTCAGTCCAGCTGTTGCTTCAAAAGTGAGAGCACTGAAAAAATCTAAAATCACTCTGAATAAAATAAAAGACATTTTTTAATAAATGTACAATGTCTTTTCTACATAATCATTCCTGTGAGTGTATTAAGTCGGAGTTAGATTTATTTGCTTTACCATCAACACAAACAAGCATAGAAAATGGAATGTGGGTTCATTATAAACCAATCTCATCTCTTGCTGATGAGTGAGATGAGACCCATTGAGTTTCAAGTGTCGGGAATAGGTGATGACTACATAGACCTATCACATATATTGATGCATGTAAAAGCTAAAATACTAAATGAAGATTCAACAAAATTGAGTGCATCTTCAGTAGTGGCGCCGATTAATAATTGGTTGCATTCACTATTCAACCAGCTTGATGTTTATTTAAATCAAAAATTAGTGTCACCACCAAATAATACATATGCCTATCGTGCATATGTGGAAAACCTGTTGAACTACGCCTCAGCAGCTAAAAAGTCTCATCTCACTTGTGGGCTTTGGTATGAAGATACTGCTAAGGAAATTAATTCCACTGATGAAAAAAATTAGGGGTTCATTAAGCGTAAAGAAATAGCGAGTGAGAGTAAAGAAATAGAAATGATTGGTCACTTACATGGAGATATATTTAATCAAGAAAAATTTCTTATCAATGGTGTTGAGATGTCCGTTAAATTAGTCCGTTCTAGAGAATCTTTTAATTTGATAGGTTCAATGGATTTAAAATTTAAAGTATGCATTACAGACGCTACCTTAATTGTTCGTAGGGCGAAAATTAATCCTTCAGTGTTACTCGCACATCAAAAGGTGTTGGCTTCTACTACAGCCAAATATCCGATCACTAGAGCTGAGGTTAAAGTGTTGACAATACCATCGGGGGTACAGGGTAAAACGCTTGATAATATATTCCTGGGGCAAGTACCCAAAAGATGTATCATAGGATTGTAAATAACGCAACATTTAATGGTAGCATTAGTAAGAATCCTTTCAATTTTGAAAATTATGGTATGAATTCATTTTGTTTATACATAGATGGACAACAAGTGCCTTCAAAAACCCTACAACCATCCTTCAATGGTAATATGTTCACTTCAGCCTATCATATATTATTTTCCGGCACAGGTATACATTTCCTTAATGAAGGAAATGGGATATCAAGAGAAAAATATGCAAATGGTTATTGTCTATTAGCATTTGACTTAACCCCTGATTTATCATCAAACACGAACAGTCATTGGAATCTGATAAGACATGGTAGTGTGAGGTTAGAGGTTCGATTTGATTCTAGTCTCCCTCAGACAATTAACTGTATTGTATACGCAGAGTTTGAAATAGATAAAAACCGTAATGTAACTATAGATTATAGTAGCTAAGAAAATTCACATGTATGATCTATTTAAGTTATAATGTGTAACGTGTGTGTACCTATTAGTGTGTGTGTGTGTGTGTGTGTGTGTGTGTTTTATGAAATAAAATTATTGTACCAAATTATGTTTCTTTTATTTATTCATTCATTATTTTCATATCTAATACCCCTCTTAGTAAATACATAAACCATACATAATACGGAAATGTGACATAAAAACAAGATCCATAGACCAGATCGGTTCTGTGATAATACAGTATGAACACAATCGAGATCCGTAATTATTTGAGAAAAATTTGTGAAGGTTTAGAAGATAATGTATTCGCCGCGAATCGTCTATCTATATATGTTCAAACCCCTACATACATTATTAGCAACTTAAACCCTGATAGTAAACCTGGATCCCACTGGATAGCCATACACATCAATGAAAATGGCTTCGGACATAACTTTGACTCTTTTGGACGTCCTATGCGATATCACAAGGCTCTTATGGGACGAAACTGCAAGAGGTGGGGTTTTAACACGTGTAGATTACAAAATGATTTCACATCAGTTTGTGGAGAGTATAGTTTAATGTATTTGTATTATAACTTCAATGGAAAAGTCTATTAGCGTATCAAATGTTATTTAGTAGCAACACTTTATGTAATGATATAATATTATACAGTATGTTCCATTCTGAATCCTCGTTCAATTTCTTACTCGGCAAATTTTTAAATATAGAGGTGAATTTTGTCCTCAAACATATCGTGACGACATACGAAAGTTCGCACTTATCTTTAACTTTTGATCGAAATATGTTTACCTAATCCTCAGACACTTGTAGATGCAGAACCGGGATTCACTGCTGAAGCTATTAAAACTTTAAAATAGTTCGAGATCAATTATTTGCACCCTCATTATTGACGAGATGGCTATAAGAAAAGGCCTTTATCGGGACAATTCTACAAAAAAGTATTATAGTAGAGTAAATACAGGAATAACGGAAGAATCGGATTCGGCAGAAGAAGCTAGCGAATGGTTCGTTATGCTGGTCACTGAAAAGCCTAATTTTACTAAAGAACTTTAAACTTTTAATAAATTATTTTAATCAGTATGAAATTGTTTTATTGTAATATTATTTTATCTTAAGACATAATATATTCGATTATTCTCATTAGATTAATAAATTCTCTTTTTTGCTTATACCTAATTCATATACACATACACACACATGTATGTATGTATGCACACGCACGCTTACACACTTTAATTATGATAAAAATATTCTTTACCACTAAATAAAGAAAACAATTATAGATTGGTTGGCTATGGATGCTTTCTTTAATTCGTGGTTGTTTCCGTACTAAGGTACTCAAACTAAATACAGACCAGCTGCCCTATTATGAACTCTGTTTTAACTGACAAAATCAAAATCGAATGTCAAAATTTTGACATTTAGCTTTTTAAATTGTATTTTAAAAAGTTCAAACGTCAAAATGAAATCAATTCCCACTTTTCACTTGAAGTTCCTACTAGGTTGTTACTTACCTATACAGGCTGTTTTTCAGTCGGTTTTTTTTTCGATATAGGAAAGTTGATACCATAGTAAGAGTTGCATAAATTCTAGAGCAGGGATCCCCAAACTATTTTGGACAAGTGATCCCTTTTCCAAAATGAACTGTTATCTCAGACCCCCATGGCCAAATTACCTACTTTTCAGATCAACCCCCTAACCCCCTAATTAGCAGACTATTATGAATAAGGGGGTTGATCTGAAAAGTAGGTAATTTGGCCATGGGGGTCTGAGATAACAGTTCATTTTGTAAAAGTAGCATAAGGGGGGCCTATCTTTACTTTTTTCCTATTGATACAAAATACTAGGTATTTTGTACTAAGGTACCAACTGGAAAACTTTGCACTTGGTTAAGTGACTAAAGTTGACATCATTTTCTCATCAAAATTTAACAAAATAAAAAGACACACAATTCAGTAAATATCAATTTTAATTTATAATGATTAATACAAATTAAGTACTTAAAGAATCTTAAGTAGGTAGGAAATTATATTTAAAAAAGTATTAATTCGCAAAGAGAAAATAAAACATTCAGTGTGATGATTGAACCTGGTGACTATCTACCAATCTAGCTACATCCGGTTCAATATTGGTGAGTTGCAGCCTTAAATCTCCACGTTCGTTGATTTTTAAACGGTTTCTTTGTTTCGTCAAAATGTTTGTTTGACTTAACACTGAAGCTTTTTTCAACTAGGTATGATGATGGAAAAGCGATAAGGTATTTTTCAGCAATGTTCCACAATGTAGAATACTGTGTTTCAATGTTGCGTTGCAACCAGAACTTCTGATAGCTTTGGTTGAACTTCTGCTTAACCTCTTTGTCTGTGCTGATGGTCATCAACTCTTCTTGCATTATCACATTGGCTTCTTCTATGGCTGTGGTATTGTAGGGATTTATTATCGATTAAGGAATTTGTAAATTAAAAAGATCCTCAAACCTCTCCGTGAAATCCTTGTGCAATGCGTCCAAGTGAGTGACATATAATAAAATGTCATCATCTTGAAGCATTTCTGGTAATTTTGACAAATGCGGAAACTGCGAATATTCTTTTCTGCCTAAATTTTGTTTATAAAGGATTAGTTTACCCACGAAGGCCGATATTATTGATTTTGTTTTAATCAAGTTAAGATCGTCACCCTGCAGGTGCAAATTAACTTTGTTGAACATTCCAAAGATATCAGTCAAGTAATAAATATCTGTTTTACAATTGTTCAGATTTTCTTTCAAATTCGGATCTTTTTCTTGTAAAAACTCCAACACAGATTCAAAAATGGCTGAAAATCTTTCTAAGCAAAAGCCTCTTGATAACCAGCGAACTTTAGAGTGCAGAAGTAATCGAGTAAAGACTTCGTCGTTTTCCTCACATAGCTGATCAAATAACCGAGAGTTCAAAGAATTGCTTCGAATCTTGTTGATAGCATTTATTACATATTGTAAAGACTTATGCAATCTAGGACTCAGCTTTTTTGCTACTAAGTGCTGCCTGTGAATCACGCAGTGAATGACCAGTACATCAGCCAGTTGTCGCTTTAAGTGAGCTATAAAACCACGATGACGACCAACCATAGACGGTGCACCATCAGTCGCAACAGAAACAATGTTCTTCCATGGAATAGATTTGTCAGTAAAAAAATGTTCCACGGCCTGAAAAATCGATTCTCCTCTGTTATTAGTCTCTAAATATGTAGCAAAAAGCAGTTCTTGGCACATATTTTCATCTTTGATATATCGAACATATCCTAACAACAGAGCTTCATTGCCGGGTAATGTCGACTCGTCCAACTGGAGAGAGAATCTGTTGGTCTGTAACAACTTGCATAAAATATTTTCCACATCGCGTCCCATCTCGTCTATGCGTCTCTGAACGGTGTTATTGCTCAAAGGTATTCTCTTTAAAATATCATGTGCGGGCTTGTGCAACACATTGTTAAGGACCTCCGCAATGGCTGGTAAGATAAGCTGATCTCCAATTGTGTGCGGTTTCCCTGACTTCGCTATTACTAAAGATATATTATAGGACGCTCGTAAACCATCATCGTCTTTAATAGATGATGACGCAAACATCGATCTTATGGATGGCCTTTTGTCTAGTTTTTCTTTAAGTGCTTGAAAAATCACAAGGGCTTACTTTTTTTCTCAGCATGTACTCTTGATAAGTGGTCATCCATTTTTGAAGGCTTCATGGCATCGCTACTGAATTTTTTTTCACATATGAGACACATCGGCAAGTGTTAATTTGATGGAGATGCAAAAATCTGAACTTCAAGTAGTCCAAACTGTATTGTCTGCATTTTTTTTAGTGTCCGCCATCATAGAACTCTCAGTAATCCTGCAAATAAAAAAAATAAGAAACTACCTAAATAAAAAACAATAATAAACTGTTAAATTTGCACACTATCTTATTTTGATCACACCCAGGTAATGGATGTTTGTTAGGTATTACTGACTTACTCATTGATAAACTTGGATACCTATATTAGGTAAGTAACTATAGTAGGTAATTAGGTATAGAAAATTTGTATTAGGTAAGTAGGTACCTATCAGCATAAGAACGAAAACCAAAGCAAACTGAACACTTCAAAGTTTAGGTACCTACCTACTTAACAACTTAAGTGTAAGTAATTTTTACAAATACTTTTATACCTACCTATTTAAATATGTTGTGTTTACCATAGGGCAAAAAAATATTACAATCAAATACTAAAACAAATTAAACTAGTAAATTTTTACAATTTAAACAACTGAGGCAACTGCAAACTGTTGCAAACAATCTACAGATAGCTCAACTGATCACTATCACACATATAGATAAAAACTGTTTGGTACTTACACTGTAGATTTTTCATAAACTGCAGATATTGTATGGTTACGCTATTAACTCGCGTAGGGAGCTCAGCATTTTGTAAATTCTTTTTCAGTCACTTTACTTCACTTAATTTAGCTATGTAGTAACTTTGTAATCTCTTGAAATAAATGAGTACTTATATGAGTTATTATCGTTCAAGCACCAACGAATTTCAAAACGCAAATGAACTTTCAACCTAAGTGCAAGCTCATGAAATAGTAAAATATCAGGAACACGTTTGGATTTGTTAATCGTTCGTGTTAAATTGCGTAAGTGTCAAATAGAGAGCAAGTCAAAACGCGCCTGAAATACGTACGCTCGAACTCATTATCTTGCACAAACTTGTCCGCACTGACTTGCCGAGTTTTTCATCTTGTACGAACTTGAGACTTTACATTACTACTACAATGCTATTTCCTACAAAAATATTAATTATTCTTAGTACACGTAACACAACATAAACAATACAGTACTTACCTATCTTGAAAGTTTGAAATAAGAACTTGTGTTCATTTAATAGGGGTCGATTTTTAGACCTCGTCGACCCCCAAAATCAGTTTTCGTTTATGTCGACCCCTAGTAAACCGATATAGACCCCAAGGAGTCGATATCGACCACTTTGGGAATCCCTGTTCTAGAGTATAATCAATCTTTAAAGTTTGGTCACTGACTGAAAAAACACCATGTAGGTATAAAATTATAAATGTTCGTGGTTGTGGTGGATTTTTCATTCCATTGCTTGAGTGATCATCATACCCATATTTATAAATATTGAAACCTATTCCCTACATATCCACGCCTTAACCATAATATTTTGTATTCTTTGCCACAACCGTCGCACGTCGCGTCGGGCGCTTTTGAACTATTCATTTGCTATTACCATTAGTAAACGATCGGGATATTTACCTGTTTTGAATTGTTACCACCCCACCAGCACAAGAAATACTTTGAAATGTATAAATTATGAGAAACGTGTCAAAAAATTATTATTTTCTGTTATCATTGTATCGATATGAATGTTATAAGTAGAAACAACACTATTTGCTGTGGGCGGGTCGACGCCTACGTTGGAGAAACATTTGGCTTCAGGTCACGTGACCTTATTTCATATCCTCTACCTTTCTTTTAACATTGCAAATGGTGGTTATGATACCGACAAAATACTTCAGAAATTCAAATAGATTGAATTTTTTTTAATGGCTTGCAGTCTGTACATAGCCAATGACGAACAGGAATAACGTATGTAACAATAATATAACGAGAATGAGGAATTTGGAAAAAGGAATTCAGGACAGGATCAGAAAAAAATAAATACTTATTTACAAAGGAAGGGTGTAGTAGCTACACCTGATGATGACTTTGTCGAAACCGGTCGTGTAATGTATTAAAATTAATGTAAAATACTTATTAAAGTGGAAATAGTGCAAGAAGTCCTGTGTGTTATTACTGTGAAACATGAATTTCCACCAAGAACCTACAGTACAATCAATAACATATCTCTTCAACCAAAACTTACAAAAAGAGATTGTGCTTAGACCACCTATCCAAAGGGTCACTTACATAAGAGTTGTTTAGGAATCAGTTGGTGAAAACGGGCATAGAAGGCCACTTTAGGTGTTTCATTTTTTTTTTCAACTCATATTATGTGCGCCATTTTACGCATTTCTATTGAGAACTTTCAAAATTGATGTTTTCTAATATGATGAAATCAGTTGAATAAATAAACTGGCCTTTTTAGACCCCATGAGGTTTGCCATGGGATACCCAATTCTGAAACTCTGACGAGCCAACACGTGAGCATCGCGCACGTGCTTATTCCATCCGGCCATGTGGCCGGTGGCTATGTAGCCACGAGCACGTTTCTTTTTTTTTACGTTGCTAGACGACGACGCGGCTTCAGATATTATGATATAAAGTAAGGACAACCAGACGAGATAAAGAATGTAAACAAATTTTCAGGGGTTCAAAACATTTTTATTTGAATAAATTTTTATAAAGTTCGAATTTTAATCGCTGTCGTCTGTACTAGACAAAGATGATTCGTCGGAAGAGTCCGAGTCAGCTGGGTTTATGATAAAACTATCTATTGTATTATCAATCATGTTGTCAATATTGCTATAAAAATAGTCCTCGACTTTTATTACATGATCCACACAATTTCACCATTTATCATCAGATACACGTTGGATCCCCTCTTGTAGCAGCTCTCACAATAGCACTCACAATAACAGCAGAAATCAAAAATAAAACTAACCGAAACGGAATAATAACAACAAAAAACCAAGTAAATACGGAGACGAAAAAATATGTATCACTTCGAACGCAATCCAAACAGGAATGAACTTGTTCACAATTGTTTGGCGGACCAAATGTTGACAACTGCGGCACTGGCCGCTTTCCTGTACCACGAAACACGCTACGACAGCTGTCGTAGCGTGTCGTAGCGACCAACTGACGTCATTATTGCATACGAGTGATAAGGACAGATATAATATTAACCCACTTTCATAATGCAACTCAGTAGCGGTCCGTTTATTTACGTTTTTTATCTCTTCTCGTTGGCCTTACTTTAGATAATAGTATTATACATTTTATCTAACAAATTTTATGCTTTATGTCCCGACACATACCATCACAGTAATTATTACATTCTGCAGGAAAATCTAGTAAGTAAAATATTTTTCTATCTGAGCTACGTGTCATTCTCCTCAAACAATTTTACTCATTATTTGGGTTTTAGCTATGTTATTTTATATAAATATGCGGAATATATATGGCCTCTTTAAGCTATTTCTTTATTTTAAAAAATTAAATTTTAATATGTTTAACATGAAAATGATTTTAAATATTCATTGTGATGCCCACAATCTACGTACCTACTGTAATTAAGGCTCATTTACATAGCAGTAAAGGTAATGAGTGTCATAAAAACTTATTAATACAAATAATAAGTTAGGTAATATGTGGAGACATGCCTTGGTACAAAAAAATGTATATTTAAAGTAGGACAACTATGATTTTAAATTTGGCCACAATGACTGAGCCATTCATGCCGAAACGACTCAATCCTAGCATCAAAATCTTTGAATACGTTGCATTGTGTCTGTCTTTTTCGGTTGGTCTAAAGTCCCTCGGCAATCTTCATTTTAATGGAAGTGACAGTCTATGTATGAAAAACGACAAAAGAAATCAAGCAACATATTTTATTTATTTTCTTAAGAGTTCTGTCCAACAAACGAAACAAAACGATGCTTAAGAATGAAGTTCGATTTTCCTTCAGTTGTTTAGTCAAAATCCTTTATTTGAACTCCAGTAGAGACTAGACAGTATGTACATAACATTAAATCAGTCTTATGAAATACCCACGATGGTAAAATTGTTATTAATAATCGTCGTCCCCTCTCTCTGAACAAAATATTGAAAATAAATCGATAAAACCAATTTACGTGACGCCGAAAGTAAATAAATATACATGTTTAAGTATTTGCAGTAGAACCAAATATAATTTATAGCGCCCCAAGTGGGCCAAACTGTGAGTAGATATCCCAAGCAATTCTCCCATACAACTGACAAGGCCCGCGACGGAGGAAGGAACAAGGCCCGCAACAGAGGAAGAAACGAGGCAACTCCGAGAAGCCGTATGCTAATTTTTTTGCGAAAAGTGAGCCAACTGTCCCACGCTCAAGCCTACATTCCCCCAGAAAATGACCATAATATAGTTCAAGGTTTTTTTTAATATTAGTTAAGCTGTTTTTTAATTTTTTGTCTATATTTTATTCTATTATATAAGTTATCTTTTATTGTTTATCTTTACCAACCTATGTCAAGCAGCCAGGATGCAGGGACCTCTAATATTTCGACCGTGTCCTTTGGAAATCTGTTGCAATGCTCCCACTGTTCCCGATATTTTAAAAGCCAGCGGGGTTTGAACATCCACGTAGGCAAATGCCACAAACAGCTTCTAACACTCATTCCCCCAATAACCAATTCACTTCCGAACCCAATTTATGAAACAAATTTCTGGCAAGAAATATTCCTAATTTAAACGTTTTATACCAGTTCTAAGACGGATCCCTAGGGGTGCCAGAGTGACTGTAGCCCAGAAGCTTGCCGAGACGATACGCCACACAGTGCTGGAGAACTCGAGGCAAGCCTGGGAAAATCTACTCACCTTTCCCTACCGTTTTCTGCATATCACTAGAGATCCGCTCAACAATGCCTCCCTAACTTCAAGAATCAAAAAGAATTGTGTTTCGGACATTAACCTCAACCCAAATTTTTCTTCACATTCCACGGTCAAACATAACATCGTGAAAACTGTGGAAAATAAAATAAGTGAGGGAGACATTAAGGGTGCAGCGCGGCTCCTGTTTTCCAATGACACGGTCGCCCCCGACTGCCCAGAAACCCTCATCGACCTGGAAAACAAACATCCATCACAATCCAATCCTTTCACAGTTTCCGATGACGCATTACCACCACTACAAACGTCGACAGACAAAGTACGCGGAGCCATCATGTCCATTCTTCCGGGTTCAGCTGGCGGCCTCGACGGTCTCACCCCTCAGCATCTGAAGGACCTCACAAGCGGTTGCTGCGGGGAGGCCGGCGAGAAGCTCCTGCATGAACTTACGAATCTGTGCAACCTGATGCTACGTGGAGGGGTCGTCATCAGATATCGTAGACATTCTGTATGGAGCTAACCTCTGCGCCTTGAGGAAGAGAGATGGTGGCATTCGTCCGATTGCTGTCGGCTCCACATACCGGCGCCTTACAGCCAAACTAGCTTGCAAATCGGTAACTTCCCTCGCGTCATACTTCCAGCCAAAACAGCTCGGTTTTGCCTGCAAAGGAGGTTGTGAGGCCGCCGTTCACTCTTTCAGGACAGCTATCCACAATCAAGGCGATGATGTGTTTCTGAAGGTCGATATCAAAAACGCTTTCAACTCAGTTGACCGAGGCGCCTTGTTGGCCCAAATTAAATCTAAAGCACCTGCCATTTTACCATTTATGCTCCAGTGTTACAACGACCCCACCAAACTCATTTACAAAGACCACCTCATCTCATCCGAAGTGGGCTGCCAACAGGGCGACCCTCTAGGTCCAGCAATCTTCAGCCTTGCTATACACCCGGTCATCGAGCTTCTAGATTCAAAATTTAATGTTTGGTATTTGGATGATGGGACCCTTGGAATCGATGCACCCACTGTACTATCAGACTTCCGCACTCAGATCCGCGAGTTCCAAAAAATAGGTCTGCAGCTGAACCTAGGTAAGTGCAAACTTTTTGTGCCAGACAGTTGTGGGGATAGAAACGCGATTATATCCAGCTTTAAAGAAATAGCTCCACAACTGTCTGTCATTGACAAGGATTCGCTCTTCCTTTTGGGCTCACCTATTTTAGACGAATCTCTCCTGGACTTCTTAGATAACAAATTACAAAATTTTAATGAAACTTTAGACCGCCTCCTCCAAATTAACTGTCACATGGCCTTTACCCTAATCCGTTTTTGCATTTTCGTACCTAAATTGACATATGTCTTACGGTGTTGTCAACTGTGGAAGTTCCCTCAACTTCTCAAACAGTTGGATGATACCATAAGACAAACGCTCTCCACTATTTTGAATACAAATTTCGATGACCGCGCATGGACTCAGGCAACGCTTCCAGTTAGGTTCGGTGGTCTGGGTGTTCGAAAGCCCTCTGACATATCGCTTCCGGCCTTCTTGTCCTCAGTCCACGCGAACCATAGTCTTATCACCAAAATACTACATCACCCATCCTACTCCAATACAGTTACCTTTCTGGACGAGGCCAAGGACGCCTGGAGCGTAACTAGTGCTTGTAGCGAATTGCCTGACAATACTTTTTCCCAAAGGCTCTGGGACGAGCCACTCTGCAGACTGGTACGGAATAATCTTCTTAATACGTCCTCCAGTCCTGTGGAGCAGGCTCGCCTCTTAGCTGCGGAGAAGTGGGAGTCGGGCCTTTGGCTACAAGCATTACCGTCACCCAATACGGGCACATTGCTGGATCGAACAGCTTTCCGGTTAGCCACTTCCCTGCGTCTTGGCAGCCCCCACGTCGTCCCCCATCGCTGTGTTTGTGGTACAAATGTGGACAGCCTCGGACACTTGTATGGGACGCTACTTGCGTCGATACACTTGCTCCGTCCCATGTCCAGGGCACCTCGAGTTCTGCAGGTGCGGCCGCCAATCAGGCGGAAAACCTCAAGCGGCGCAAATATGAGAACCTTAGTGGGGATCTCATATTTGAACCGTTTGGGGTTGAAACCTTAGGTACATGGGGTCTGGGTGCGCACAAACTTTTCGGAGAAATCTCCAAAAAACTCATTGAGGCCACCCGAGACCCCAGAGCCGGCACCTACCTGGCCCAGATAATAAGTATCGCAATCCAGCGAGGAAACTCTTTGAGCCTTCTAGGTACTCTGCCTGGTGGGGATGACCTGGGAGATTTCTTTTTTTTGTAGCATTTTAAGTTTTGGAGTAGTTATTATTTTTTTAGTACTTACCTACTTTTATGGTACAATTGATTTTGTTATCATAACTGATAAAATGTATATCATATTGTAGTATTAGTGAGTTTAATAAACGTATGCATGTAAAATATCTATATATAATCGAAAAAGAATTATGTAAATAATTTCCTAAAACACCCGACTAAAAGTGAGTAGGGTATACAAAATTACAAAACCAAGAAATTCCATCGGGGTTGCCATTACTTGCCCCGTAATAAACAATTTTTTAGAGTTCTACAAGTTTGTGGTTAATAATAATAACTACAATTTTTATTAAAAAAACCTATAACCTGTAGTCGGGTTAAATTATATAACCTACTAGCTGTTTCCTGCGGCTCCGCCCGCGTAAATATACTATCGAGTATCCCTCGGGAAAAGGATCACATTATGGCTGTATTAATTATTTTTAAACAAAAAATTAAACCGACTTCCAAAGTAAAAATGCACAAAAAAGTATGGAATAAAACTTATTTTCTAAATAATTCCCCTTTTTAATTTGGCTAATATTTTAATTATTTCTCTACTCAATCTTCATAATTTTGAAGTTGGTACCATAAATAACCCATAGTTTCGACGCCACAAGGCATGCGTGTTACAGTGTTCCCGAGGGATACTATATTTACGCGGTCGGAGCCGCGGGCAACAGCTAGTATTACCTAAGTAAATTAAAATTAATTGTGTTTTTTTTACGCTAAAAATATATATGTAATATATTTTTAAAGTAATACTTTTAGAAAAAACAAATATTATAAAATTATTGAAGGTCGTATTTTGTAATCTTGCATCAGTATTTTATAGAAATCTGTGTATCAGGTAAGGTGAATTTATTATTTTCAAAAAAAATTGAAATTAATTTTGTATGAAAGGATGACAGGTCACAGGATACGTGTGGTCCTATCCCTATGTCCTTTATGTCCTTTACGTTTGGTATACCTACTTTCACAGAACGACTAACTCGCCCTATGCCTAAACGTCAATTTCAAATATCTATTGGGCTTACGCTGTTTGCGTATCTCGCGTTGTGCCTACTTCGCTGTACACCTTAATCTAATGTGGCCTAACTCGCCCTATGCCTAAAATTTTGTACATAGAATGTATGTTGTAATGTTACATGAAAATGATACTTTTAGAACATTCTTTTGTCTCGTAACTGAGGGAAAGCCATGCTTCGGCATGAATGAGCCGGCTCGACAGGATAAATGTAACGGCCTCACAGAAAAGCGGCGTGATACAACGCTTGCGTTGTGTTTCCCCGAGTGCGTGAGGTTACCGGAGGCCAAAGATGGGGGGAAAGATTAAGGACAAGTCATTCGATAATATCGACGGCGAAGTTCGAAAACAAAATGTATGGGATTTGACATAACTAAGGCATCGCAAGCGACATGACACTTAGACTTATGTCAAATACCATACATTTTTGATTTCGAAGTTCGCCTTCGAAATTATCGAATGCATCTTGACTAAAGGCCCAGGAACGCAAGTCACAAACACCATAGGAGTTACAAGTTTAACTCCTCTGGTGTTGCGAGTGTCCGTGGGCGGCGGTAACCACTAATCACCAGGCAATCCGTCTGCTCGGTTTTTGGGCGATGTCATTAAAAAAATTTTTTAATGCCAGCCAGTACATAATACACCTATACGTTATATCTGAGTGGCGGACTAAATAATGGTCCGTGCCACCTTAATGAAAGGGTAAATTCTGAGTCCCAAGTCCCAACGAATATATTTTATTATTATATTATATAATTTAAATATATTACATAATTTGCGAATTAGGTATGCCAAACGTAACGGGGCCTATCCTGTGGTTCTGTCATGTGTCGTACATGACAGCATATGCAAAGCAAAACCTTCCAGTACAGTTTTACGAGAATTGTGCGAACGGAGGAGTAGGATATTTGGCACATTAAAGTGTATGTGGAGGTACATGTGCAGAAAGCTAATAATAAATTTTAAATAATGCTTAGAAATACATAAAAATAACAACAAGACTATTCTACTTCTTCAGATTGTTATTAACACTTAACACACACCACCGTGCGTTTGATAGATAAAATGTTGTAACACGCTGACGTTTGTCTGTCATTTACATTCAACAAAACAACATATACGTTTTTTTTATCTAAGAGGCAGAAGAACCCTTATATAGGACATATTTTTTAATATTCGCCATAAAAATTTCGAACACAGGGAACCTTTAGTGAGATATTAACTTATGTACTTATGTTCAAAAATGTCGTAGTCAATCAAGTGTTTGAAATTGGAATTTTTAGACAACAGTCATCAATTGTTGTATTTGTTTTGCTTGGTTTAGAGTTGTCCTAAAGGTTATAGTTTACTTATTTTACAATGCCTATTAAAATGTTTAATGTATTGATTGTACACTATTGTAATAGACAATAAGCACACTCATGCAATTAAAACCACAATGTATAGGGGAATCTGGGGACACTTGATCCCCCTTTTGTTTTTTAACCCTAACCCTTTGGTTATGTTTGTTTAGGTTAGATTGTAACTCTTGTTTGTTGTTGTTGATTCTCATCTGTTATAAACAAATGGTGATGGTAAAAAATGAAAGATGATTTAATCTAAAATGATTTATCGTTCAATTAAAAAAGTGCCAGAACCTCAATTCTCGTAATTAACTTGCACTTTATCAATTGAAATCATCTTGATATTATCATAAACTGATTTGGAGTTTGGACCAATCAGAACGGATTTGACGTTGGTATGACGTTTATGATACTACCATTTTGCACTTATAACATATCGGGACTAGATCGTAACTGTATTACTGGAGGATTTAGTTAGCAGAATCCACCTTCTCACCTGACGGTTGTGCTGTGTGTGTGAGAGTGAATGAGATGAATATAGTCACTGTGAAACTAGATATTATATGACTATAGTGATGAATATTGATTGTACCTAGCCCCATAAGGATCGAGTGTTCCTCTCTTCCCGTACTACATACTACTATTAAAGGAATTTGAATTAGAGTTTTATTTTCTGACAGTTTCCAGCAACAATGATGAAGATAGTACTATTATTAAGCATCTGCGCTCTAGCAGCGGCATATACAGACGTGGACGACAATATTAACATTGAAGAAATTGTCAAAGACGTGCCAAAATTTAAAGGAAACCTTTTGTGCTATGTCGACAAAGGACCGTGCACACCACAAAATTTAAATTATAAGAGTAAGTGACTTATTAGTTTGTTTAACCACGAGCATTATCATTTTGTATTTTGTCGCTTCCATGGCCACTGCCAGTGCCAGATTAAGCCAGCGCCGGGCCCGTAGCAAAATCTCACAAGCGTCGAGTTCTTTTTTATTGCTGTCGTGTGTTCGATTTTCAGCATTATTGTATAGCGCATAGGTAGTTAATTTTCAGCACTGTATTTACTATAAAATAAAACAAATTAATATATTTTCACGCTCCCGCGGTCGTGACGGTCAGGCAGACGTTGGAGTGCGGGCCGCCCAAGCCCGGGGCCCGGATCATTTGATACATTTGCTACTAAGCTTATCCGGTACTGGCTACTGCTAGTCCACATAATACAAAATATAATATCGGCTAGCCAACTTCATACAGTCAGAGAAATTAATGAATGTTAAGAGTGTGATCGTGCTTATAAATCCTACTACTATTATGAATGTGAAAGTTTGTGAGGATGGATGGATGGATGTCTCTCTGATGATGATGATGATGATGATGATCATGGTGACACGCAAAAACTTCTCAACGGATTACGATGAAATTTGGTATGGTCGTAGTTTAAGCTCTGGATTAAACCATAGGCTACTTTTTACCTGAAAAAGTACAGTATTCCTGTGATACGTTATATACGATACATTAATTAAGTCTTAGGGGACTTTTGACTGATTAAGCTACTGTATAAATGTGTCCGTCTACGAATAGTGACAACTCACCCCTATGCCTTTCAAAAACTGTATATAAACATAACTAATGCCCGCTATACACCTAACGCACTTTATCGTAACGAACGAACTGTGCAGTTTTATCGATCGCGTGTATGGAAAATCGCAGCGAATTATCGTAACGCTTTGCCAACACACTATCGATTCTATTGCTTACACCGTTAAACCGTTACGATAAAACGTTAGATGTGTAGACTGTAGGGCTTAAGTTTTTATCTATTTCTCAGAGCACTTTATGGAAGTCGTCAACGACGGATGCAGGGAGTGCAATAAGATGGAAAAGCACATGTACCACGTGTTCCTGAGTGCGCTGAAGGAGGAGTTGCCCAAGGAGTACGACGAGTTCAAGGCTAAATACGACCCTGACGGCAAACACTTTGATGCCTCCGTCGCGGCGGTGCAAGGATATTAAGGCCCGTATTAATAAAGCGTTCTTATCTCTAAGACAATTCTGAAGAAAGTACTTAAGATTTTGATTTAATTAATAGACCGTACTTAAGTACAGCTGTAGGTACGGCGTATCAAGTGAGTGCGAACGTATTAATAAACGAGACTCGTTACTCAAGTACGCTGTCATTGCTATCAAACTGTGTTACTTGAGACGCGGTTTCGTGGGTACAGTCAAACCTTGACATGAGAAAGGCTTGCTTGGGAATTGGGATACAGTACATTATTATTTGTGGTGTTTTTGGGTGTGTTACAATTATGTAAATTAAAATCGAAATACTTATGATTAAACAAACTCAGAATTTACACTACATACTCAACACAAAGTAAAGTTATAAAAAAAGACGCATATTGATACTTATTCTTCTTAATCGCGGTAGCAAAGGTTTTGCACCATTCTGCCAGTGCCCAGTGTCGAGTATTTGTAGAAATATTTTCGATTTTATTTATATATTTATATTAAACGAATTACCTATTTGATTTATATTAAGTAATTGACTTGATTTGACACTTGACAGCAGAACTTTTTTTCGCTGCCCAAAAAAAAATCCTCATTATATGATCCCTCCCTCCTACAATTCCTCGACCTATCAACCTTAAATCTGTTCTGTGTTTTGTAAATACTCCATTTACTGAAACTTTATGTACATACTGTGGTACTGGCCCTAAATTTTTGTGTCTGTTCTAGGTTTTAGATTATTCAACAGACTTCCTCCTGTACACCGTGCCCTTGTTTATTCATAAAACCCACACAGAGTTTATTCGTCAACACAACACATTGGCGAATCACTAAGGAGCCACTTTAAAGAATAAGATGAAGAAGAACTTTTTTCAAATAGCAATGATCCGCATTCCGTTTTACGTTGTTTTCAAAAAAATATGGATATTATTATCCTAGAAAATAATAAATATTAATATCTACGTAAAAATTAATGAAAATCAGATTTTTCAATATAAAAATACAGATTAAACTTTTTTTGGTATTTATATTATTAAATATTACATTTTTAAAAAGAAATATTGAAGGAATATATAATCAATAAATCCGTTCTTTGTAGAAGTGAAAACGAAACGTTATTTTATTCGTTCTTTGTCGTGTAGATGACGCTTAAAAGTTGAGTAAGTGATCTCAATAACGTTATCAACTGAGACAGTCTTGAGATCATACTATGAATTAAAGACCATCTTGAGAAGCTAATCGTTACTTGAGACTGTCTCAGCCAAGAAAGGTCTTGAGAACGAGTTTGAGAACGGTTTATTAATACGGGCCTTAAACTCATAAAATAATATAATTAGTTAATAAAGTTAAAAGGGAAGAAACATGAAACATGTGAAAATAAATATATTAATATTTTTGTGGTTATTTGATTGAATTGCAGTGGACACAAATTATTCAAAAAATACACAACGATCCAAGGATGTTACAGTACAATTCGTACCTGTGTAAACATATCAAAAAAATACAGTGGCGTAAGCTACGCTTGCATTCGACGGGCCGCGTACGAAAAAAATTTTGGGGTCATCAAGTGAAGGAAAACCTTCACCTTTTCTTTCACAAAAAGAAAAAAAATGTCCACATATTTTAATTAAAATTTCAATAGTATGGGACCTACATAAAATTATTAGTAATTAATTAGGATAATTGGTAATTATATTGCCACGCTACTAAATAGATATCCTATGGACCTATCAAAGTTACCTAGTTAAGGTTTAGGTAAACTATCCAGAGGGCCTAGCAGTAGCATTTGCCAGCGGCGTAAACGTCATGTTAACGAAAGAAATTTTTATGGGCCCTGTCATGATTTTGGCAAATTTTCATACAATTCTCATTCGATAACATTACGTTAACGCCGCTGTCAAAGGTTCGGCTAGGCCCACATTATCCGTATACCAATCCTGCTGCCGGTTTTCGGTTATAATTATTTATAAGTAACACGATTTTGTTTTATTATATTTAGATTACAATGTTAACATAGGGACTGCTGTTTTATCAGTTCCTGTATGATATCTGCTACATATCCTGTGGCGACGACGTCCGTCATTCCAGCAGGACGAGTTCGTTGAAAATATTTTAATCTACTACTATTATAAATGTGAAAGTTTGTGAGGATAGGTGGATGGATGTATGGATGAATGGATGAATGTTTGTTACTCTTTCACGCAAAAACTGCTGATCGGATTCCGATGAAATTTTTTGTGATGAAAGCTTAAGCTTTGGATTAAATCATAGTCTATTTTCTACTTTTTTTAATCATAGGGATACTATTTATACAGGCGGAGCCGCGGGAAAAGTGTTATGACAAAATATTATAGTGTCTTCGCCGTCTGTGATTTCCCTAAAAATCTAACTCATAAATAAACTATTCTGCAAATTTAAGAAATGTAATTAAATAATTTAATACTATCAAAATTCCAAGTACATGCCCTGAGAAATATCTTCTATCGATATATCGATAAAATTGAACAATTATAAGAATTATAATTGTCTAATTTTATATCGACAGAATTATTATCATGGTAAAATTATGGAAAAACAGGGGCGTACCTACGTTGCCCCAATAAAGAAGTCCGTGTAATTAACATGCCGATGTCGCTGAAACCGAATTACTTACTATTAAGTTACAAGACCAATTAGTTAATTTAACACTAATAACAAATATTAATTGGTTTTATTTCAAGTTGGCCTTGGCGTTCTAACGCTCAACGTTAAATCCATTGTGCATTCTAGATAACACATATCACGGGGTTGTTTAAAAATAATCGTTGTGAAATTCAGTGACAACAGCTGTGCTACAAGATGAAGTCGGTTTTGTTGTTAGTGATGTGTTTTGTGTTTGTTAGTGCTAGCAGCAATGTAACTTTTACTTATGACAGTAAGTTACTGTTAATATAATACTGGACGTTGCCCGCGACTTCGTGCGCGAAAAAATTGTCCCCGGGAACCGTACATTTCCCCACGATAAAAAGTATCCTATTTCTTATGCTCCGCATGGTCTGCTCTATATTTGTGCCAAATTTCATCAAAATCGGTCCAGTAGTTTCTGAGCCTATTTAATGCATGTAAACAAAATATATTTCCTCTTTATTATATTACTAGCTGTTTCCCGCGGCTCCGCCCGCGTAAATATACTATCGAGTATCCCGCGGGAACACTGTACTTTTCCGGGATAAAAAGTAGCCTATGTTTTAATCCAGAGTCTAAACTACTACCATACCAAATTTCATCAAAATTCGTTCAGTAGTTTTCGCGTGAAAGCGTAACAAACAAATTTACATTCACATTTATAATATTACTAGCTGTTGCTCGCGGCTCCGACCGCGTAAGTACAGTATTCCTCGGGAACACTACTTTTTCGGGATAAAAGTCGTCTATGTTTTAATCCAGAGTCTAAACTACTACCATACCGAATTTCATCGAAATCCGTTCAGTAGTTTTTGCGTGAAAGCGTAACAAACATCCACTCTTTCACATTTATAATATTAGTAAGGATTAGTAAGGATAGTAGGGATATTAGTATAGACTATGGAAGTATAGAGTAGCGACCCGCCCCAGCTTCGCAAGCGTGCAATATGCACTAACTTTTGGCCACAGCTCCGCCCGCGTAAATACAGTATCCCTCGGGAACGCTGTACTTTTTTGGGATAAAAAATAGGTAATCTGTTAATTTTGAGCTTAGGCTACTACTACCATTACTACTTTAAAATCTATTCAGTATTTTTGCGTGAAAGATTTACATCCATCCCCAAAAACTTTCGCAATCAAAATAGTAGTAGGATATAATTAATCTTTCTCTTGAATCTCTCTAATCACTGTCTATTGCCGAAGACTGCATTAAAATGTTTTTAGTAGTTTAAAAGAGCGAACAGAAAAGGAAGCGACTTCATTTTTATCCGACTTCCAAAAAAAGGAGGCGGTTATACGTTCGGCTGTATATATATATATATATATATATACTATGTGAAGATGTAATTATGTGTTTTAAAATAATAAGGTCGTTTAAAGTTTTGGAATCCCTTTTTGGTGTCAGTGCAATGAAATCCTGACAACTGCTACCAAGATAGTATGCTTATACAAAGTAGGTACTTCTTGACGGGTTAAGGTTGAATTCAAATTCTTTATTAAACACACACACAATAATATACAATATAATAAACATGTAATATACATCACGTCAATCCAATCCCGTGCTAAGTTAACACTTGTGTTATGGCAATCAGACAACGGATATAGATGCATTTAACAATTATATCCTATGATGTTAAATTATTACACACACTTTACTTTACTTTACTTTACTTTACTTTACTACGTTGAACCGGTGGTAGCTTTTTCTCTTGTCCCCGAAAAATGCTTGTTAAGTTTCATTAGGAAATAATTTCTTTTCATTTTTCATTTCATTTTCATTCTCGAGTTGTGGGTACCATAGGCTCATTGGGGTTTGGAGATTAAAGAGCGCCAACGTACTTGTAAGTTGTTGGACCTGGGCCTTTAGTGTCAAGATGCATTCGATAATTTCGACGGTGAAGTTTCAAATCAAAAATGTATGGGATTTAACATGAGGCATCGCAAGCGACATGTCACTTAGCGAGGACTTATGTCAAACCCCATACATTTTTGCATCAATGCATCTTGACTAAAGGCCCTGTGACCTGTGTGGTGTCGACTGGCGGCGTTTGCTTATAATAAAAAAAAACTAGCTTTTTCCCTCAGCTTCACCCGCGTAAATATTATTGTATCGTGTATCTCAACTAAATAATGCACTTGTGGTAAGAGTGGATGCCCCAAAGGGAGATCTCCTACCGAGCGAGGTGCTATGCTCGGTCAGGCCGAAGCCCACTTGTATGCAATTCAGATGTCGTATATTCTGCTTGAATCGCCAGTGCCAGAGTGCCAGTGAGTCGGAACTGTGCTGCTGCTGCACGGGCTCCAGTGAGTCGGAGTGCTGCCGTGCGGGCCGATGCTACGTGCTGACCAGAAGAGATGTGCTCTGCTTGCTAACCGGTCGTTGTAGTGATACTGCCCGATGAAGCCGGTGAGGGTTCGACCAGGCCGCGGTGCGTTGAGGCTGGTGGTCGAGATACCCGATGAAGCTGAAGCTGGCTGGCGTGGTGCGGAGGGGTGGGGAATAATGATGATGATGTCCAGAAGGAGGCGTGTTCTGTCGAGGGTCCCCAATGTGGGAAGAGTGGATGCCCCAAAGGGTGATCTCCGACCGAGCGAGGTGCTATGCTCGGTCAGGCCGAAGCCCACTTGTATGCAATTCAGATGTCGTATATAATATAGTGCCGATCTTAGAAAACTTCGATAGCGCGATTCAGGATCGTGGCGCTAATTGGTCCGCCACACACTTTTTCAGGATAAGAAGTAGCCTATGTTTCAATTCAGAACCTAAACTACTACCCCCAGCCCTATTTCCTCAAAATCCGTTCAGTAGTTTTCGCGTGAAAGAGTAACAAACATCCATCTATCCATTCACACTCACAAACTTTCAGATTAATAATAGTAGTATGAATGATTTTATTTTATTTTAGGTTTCAGAAATCAATACACAAATAATAAATTATTTTTAAACAAAAAATGAAACCGACTTCCAAAGTAAAAGTGCACAAAAAAGTATGAAATAAAACTTATTATTTCTAAATAATTCCCCTTTTAAATTAGGCTAAAATTTAAACTATTTCTCTATTCAATATCCATAATTTTGAAGTCGGTACCAGCCCAACAATATCCTGATAAAAAAAATATTTTAAAGAACTCACGTTCATGTTTACTGGTTTTTTGTTTATAAATAATATTTTTTTCCTTTTTAGTTAATATAACTTTATATATTATAATATAATTACTAACTTTAACTACTAACTTGCCTTTACCCTAATCCGTTTTTGCATTTTCGTACCTTAATTGACATATGTCTTACGGTGTTGTCAACTGTGGAAGTTCCCTCAACTTCTCAAACAGTTGGATGATACCATAAGACAAACGCTCTCCACTATTTTGAATACAAATTTCGATGACCGCGCATGTACTCAGGCAACGCTTCCAGTTAGGTTCGGTGGCCTGGGTGATCGAAAGCCCTCTGACATATCGCTTCCGGCCTTCTTGTCCTCAGTCCACGCGAACCATAGTCTTATCTCCAAAATACTACATCACCCATCCTACTCCAATACAGTTACCTTTCTGGACGAGGCCAAGGACGCCTGGAGCGCAACTAGTGCTTGTAGCGAATTGCCTGACAATACTTTTTCCCAAAGGCTCTGGGACGAGCCACTCTGCAGACTGGTACGGAATAATCTTCTTAATACATCATACAGTCCTGTGGAGCAGGCTCGCCTCTTAGCTGCGGAGAAGTGGGAGTCGGGCCTTTGGCTACAAGCATTACCGTCACCCAATACGGGCACATTGCTGGATCGAACAGCTTTCCGGTTAGCCACTTCCCTGCGTCTTGGCACCCCCCACGTCGTCCACCATGGCTGTGTTTGTGGTGCAAACGTTTGGACAGCCTCGGACACCACGGGCTGTCCTGTCAACGAAGCGCCGGCCGCATCTACCGACATCACTGCCTGAACGATCTCATCCGTCGGGCTCTTGTCACCGCCGGAGTGCCAGCTGTGCTGGAACCCTCTGATTTGGCGCGCGACGATGGCAAGAGACCAGACGGTATGACCCTGGTCCCTTGGAGAGTGGGACGGGCTCTTGTATGGGACGCTACTTGCGTCGATACACTTGCTCCGTCCCATGTCCAGGGCACCTCGAGTTCTGCAGGTGCGGCCGCCAATCAGGCGAAAAACCTCAAGCGGCGCAAATATGAGAACCTTAGTGGGGATCTCATATTTGAACCGTTTGGGGTTGAAACCTTAGGTACATGGGGTCTGGGTGCGCACAAACTTTTCAGAGAAATCTCCAAAAAACTCATTGAGGCCACCCGAGACCCCAGAGCCGGCACCTACCTGGCCCAGAGAATAAGTATCGCAATCCAGCGAGGAAACTCTTTGAGCCTTCTAGATACTCTGCCTGGTGGGGACGACCTGGGAGATTTCTTTGTTTTGTAGCTTAAAAAGTAAACTTAAAAAGTTTTGGAGTAGTTATTTTTTTTTTAGTACTTACCTACTTTTATGTTACAATTGATTTTAACATAAAAATGAAACAAATAATATTACTGACACATTTTAAGAAAGTTTAAAATAAGCGTTCGAATGTATAATTGAATGTAAGTTACATAATGGCATATGCTTCCAGTTCTTTAAAAAATGCCTAAATTGTCAAACGCGTATATTTAAAGACTGTTCAGTGCTTTTGGATTCAGGGTATTTTCAGGGATTCAGGGTATTCCCTTGGCGCAAAATATAACTATCTGGTAGCATAATATTCTTGATTTACTTCACAAAAGTCAAATCCCTATAGATGACGTTATGAATTTTGAGGAGTTCCCTCGATTTCTCATGGATGCCATCATCTGGTCTCCACTTAGGTGACTAAAGGACCAATTTCCAATTATATCCTTTACAAAAACAAAAGAATTTTGCAAATAGGACCCACAAACGGCAGAGTAATGTTCAAAGATATCCGTGTCGGTGTAAAATACTATGAGAAGTACTTAATATATCATCGTAATGTGATGAGGTATGGTGTGGTGATGATGATGATTATTGTAATTGATATAGTGGCATATGCTTGCAATCCTTTAAACAACGTCTAAATCCCCAAACATGTCAAGGAGTCATGTCACATCTACAAGGAGCCAGGAGTTGCTCAGTACCTTTGGATCCAGGGTATACCTTAGAGCAAAATCTTACTTTTTGGTAGCATATGCTTGGGTTATTTCATAAAAAGTCAAAATGATTATATGTGTCCATATAAATTTGGAAGAATTCCCTCAATTCCTCTTGGATCCCATCATCTGGTCACTACTTTGGTGACAACGGGACAAACTTAGGATTATATACCCTTTACATTAAAAAAAAAAATAATATTGAAAATCGGTATACAGACGGCGGAATTATCGTTCAATCGTAACAAAAAAAATTATATATAATATACAGCTGAACGTCTAACCGCCTCCTTTTTTGCAAGTCGGTTAAAAAGTGATAAAACCTTACCACTTAACAATGGAACATTTTCTACAGAAACAATGCATTATTTTTTACAGTGGCATTACGTTGTAAGGAGCACTTATGCAAACACGGCTACAGCTACGAAACGTTTTACCATGTGGACACTTTGGCCAAGAAAACGAAGACTCCAGAAGTATTGGTAGAGATGCACATAGCGATACTGGCGGCTAGTAACGGCCATATTCTGCTGTCTACTAACTCAAAAGTTGATGCCAATGAGCCTGTTTATGAAATAGGTAAGTCTATGTCCAGAAAGCGCGTAATCATACGCACGTAAGGCCGACGCGCGTGTCCAGATACTAGGCCCCAATACATTGCCTCCAGAAGTTACGCGCGTATTTTTTACTAACGCGCGTATCGTCCATCACATTAATATGTAGGTCCCCAGATATTTTGTCTTGAAGCTCTACGCATGTAGGTTTACGCGCGTAATTCGCCTTTGTGGACAAGGTCTTAGGGGATATTTATTCAAGTTTTGTTGTCCTTTGATGCATTATGCTAAAAAGGAGTCAGGGGGCTTAGCCAAAGTAACAATATAAAAACCGGCCAAGTGCGAGTCGGATTCGTGCACGAAGGGTTCCGTACTATTATCTATAAAAACGGAAAAAGAATGTCTGTTGTATGGGAGCCCCGTTAAATATTTATTTTATTCTGATTTATATTAGGTATTTGTTGTTATAGCGGCAACAAAAATACATTATGTGAAAATTTCCAGTGTAATTATCATGAGATACAGCCTGGAGACAGACGGACGGACAGCGGTGAGCGGAGTCTTAGTAAAAGCACAGATTAATAAATAGTTCCTACATAGCAGATACATCACTCCCATACAAAAGCGAAAGAACGTACGCTATTTTAGCCTCAAATTCTTCATAATAATATCTGCTTTTCGCAGCGAGAAAAAATGTACTAAAAGTACGCGCACAACGAGTCAATATTGTGTTTCCGGCCGTGCGATTCACGTCACACGTGAGTCACGCGCGCCATCGCACGAATGCACCATGAGTGCACCTATGAGGATTAGCGTAATTTATTTATCAATCAAATATGTTTTAAAATGATTCATACATTCAACCTTCATTGAATTCTCGATTATTAAATTTCATAGTTCAAAATATCCTAATCGCGTAAATAATAATTATAATAGGTATATAATCATAGGGACAAAAAGCCGAGAAAAATCAATAAATTCTTAAATAAGTTGGTATTGCAATTTTTAAATTTGCAATTATACTTATTTAAGAACACTCTTTCTAATTTTTTCTAGCTGGAGGCTATTTCCTACAAAAAAACCACTAAGAACTAAATGCCTACTAAAGAGGTCAAAAACTACTGAATTTAGTCGTTAAACTATTACACTGCAGCCATCCACTGCACAATAATTACATGACATATCGACGCGTAATGCATGCGGGCATGCGGCGTGCGGCAGCCTGTGTTATACGTAGGTTCTTTAAAAGAAAAAAAAAATAATTTATTAATTTCCTACAATATAACTTTACTGCTAACTTAAACTCAAATTAACAAAGATAACTTAACTAGGAGACCACGATCCTAATTCGGAGTTATAGACGACTGCCTTATCAAGACTACTGCACACTTTTTGGGTGCTTGGGGTATATTTATCATCTAATACAATACGTATGTAAGGGTTGTGTAACTATGATAGAATAATTGTATGTGTGGGTAAAAAAAATAGATAACAAATAATCTATATTACCAATGTCTTCATTGTTTTACGTTATCAATCAATGAAGCCCTTTGTTCTATTTCTAGAAAGATAGTTTAATGATGATAGAATTTATGTAATGGTGCAATAAAAAGATAGAGGGAAGCTTATATATTTTACACCCTGGCCTTAGATTGGAAATTATACTCAAAAAAAAAATACATGAGTATTTTCCAACAAAAAAATTAAATGGTAAGTAATATTATTTTAATTTTCCTATTAATCGTGGTCCCGAATTCCAATAACAAATTATAATTAATTTTAATCAAAGATTATAAAAATATAAAGAAAAAAGAAATTAAAATTAAAAGTAATATAATCATTTATTATTATTTTAATCTCAGCAAGTTTGTTTTATTATTATTAATTAATTATATTATTAATTTTATATTTGAAATATTTGATTATATTTCGTCTTGAAAATAAAGGTAAGTATAAAATGAAACTTAAAATCTAATATTAGGTACATAGTGTAAATAGACATTACGACTTGTAATATTTTTCCTTACAATTCTAAATTATGCGGAATTACAATTCATATTTAATAAAATTTGAGTTTTAAACAAAAAAAAAATGAATGAGAAAAATAAAAATGTTTAAATTATCACAAATAAAAATTTAATGTGCGTAACATTTTTAATTGCACATGCAAAATATGTTTAACTTTTTATTTATAGATTTTCAGGGATTCGGTGCACTATGGTGGAATAGTGGGGTTTCGTTAGATATTTCCCTATTTTCATGGGGCTGCTGCATCTCGATGTCTTCGACACGATGACGTCGTCTTCCAGGACATCTCAAGGAAAGGCAAAATGCTGGTACGAATTCTTCCTCGTATTTTGGACAGCAACAGTGGTAAATTAGAAAGCCAATTATGCAGATGGCAATGATATATAGTAATATTGAATTTTGTTCGGTCGCAGATTTGTAAGATACGCGATCCAGTTCTTGTTTTATATCCGACATCTGTTGGGCTTCTGCTTTGAGATTATCTAATTTAGCATAGTTATAGTTTACTAGCTTAATTTGTACTTCAGGTAAACTTTGTCTATTTTTCATTTCAGGTAGCTCCAGTTTTGTTTCGATGACACCTTCGCCATGGAGTTTGGTACTTTGTAGAGTAGCAGTGCAGTATTTATTTAAAGTGAGTGAGGCGGTGGTATGCGCCTTCAAAATTTTTTGTGGTAAAGTTGGAGTGGCATCCTTCGACAACGCTTATTGGATTCGTGAATAATATTAGCCATTTATTTTTCTCCAGTCGATGAATAATTTTAAAATTTCCTTTTGTTGACATTATATTGCATAGTTTGGAATATTTTGATTTACCTTGATGTAGAATACTAGTTTCGCAGATGGGGTCAGCGCCTTCATCTTTAATAATTAGTGATTTGCAAACATATTTACTCTCGTCGTAATGTTTGCACGTCGATAGGTCATCAAGGGTTATATAGAACCTTCTGTATCTTGTTAAGCCTACATATTTGCTCTGAACTAATAGGGTGTGGTAGAGGTCGGATTGGTTACATCAACAAGCTCGCGAAATCTATCTTTCACAACGACCATAAAAACATTATATTTCTATAACAGAGACAAAAGTTAAATCTTCTAAGTACGCATTAAAATTACTGAATTTAATTAAATTATGTATGTTATGAAAGCTTGGTATTTTAATTAATTTTCCTGAATCGGGACTTTTCTTTAATTATTTTATTAAATTACTGTAATTTATTATATTTGCAGGTAATGTTCCAGACAAAGCGGATTCGATAGCGTTGAGGAGTTCGTCAATTTTATTGTTAATTATCATTAAATTGTCTATGACAAATTCATATAATTCAAATAAAGTTTCATGCTGTTTTATTTGTTGAATTTCATTCCTATTTTCCTGTACATATTTCTGTATTTTGAGCATATTAAAATTAATTACGCGTTCATTGTATAAAACTGAGTTCATTGTTTTATTAAAATAGTCAATTACTGATGTTGTCACTTGGATTTGCTTACTAACGAGGTTTTTCATGGTATCGCCATTTGTGCTTAAATCACACGGTAAAAATAATATAATGTTTTTATGGTCGTTGTGAAAGATAGATTTCGCGAGCTCGTTGATGTATATTGGTTCAATCGACCCCGTTCGTAGCTGTTGACGAAAATTCTCCATTACGTCATCGCTATCTATAAAATTTATGCACGGTCTAGATAAAGCATCTTCGTTCTGGTTGTCTTGTCGCCTTCGAGATAAAATATATCTTTAAAATCTTTACAAAATTTAAAAATATTTTCGCGTTCCTCATCATTCAAGTGTGGTACATCATCATTCATCTAATTAATTCCTTAATTTTTTGGTCGCGATTAAGGTTTTGCTTTTGTTTCGTATTGAATAATAGTTCTTTTATTTCGATGCTCGAGCCGTTTAATCCCGGTATTTGTAGCTCGATATCTTTAAATGAGGTATTTATGCAAGTTGTGGGACCCATAAAATTTTCGACTTAAATTATTGATTCAGGAATTGAAATTTTATTAGACTGTAAGGAGCATTTTTCTATAATTACGTCTCCGTTTTCTATACCGGGTATTTTGACTGGTAATTTTTGTTCCGTGCGAGCTTTTATTAAAATAGAATTTTCGTGACTTTTTGATTTTATTTGTTTTTCGTCCGGTAACGATAATTTAATTTTATTGTCCTGAGTATTTATTGAGGCGTGAGTATTTATTTAAGAAATCGATACCCATTATTCCATCGTAAGGAATATCTATGTGAACGACATAAAATTTGTGGAAAATATTATATATTATAGGCAATTGTTATATTATTATATTATAGGCAATTCTGCGTATTCCGAAATTTCTAATTTTTGCTCACAAATTCCTTTTATTTTAAATGTTTTTCTTTAAATGTTTTTAAATTTTTAATTAATGCAGTAGTTTTAGGCGATATGGTGCTGACGGCAGCGCCAGTATCTACTAAAAATTTCATGTCTATGTCGCCTACCGAATGTTTAATACATAAAAGTTCATTTAATTTTCCGTCTACGACATTATTTATTAGATATTTATTTTTTATTAAATTTCGAGCAGATTGATGAGGACTTCCGCCTCGTCTTCGGAGGATGAATGCTCGTCCTGATCCTCCGTTTGTTCGTTTAAAGAATTTATTTTCTTTTCTTTATTATTATTATTATTTTTACTAATGTTGCTAGGACCAGGTTGCAACTTCCTACATTACTCGATGGTATGCCCTTGCATTTTGCAATGGGTGCAATAACGCTCGGTATTAATCGGGCGTTTATTATTTTCAGTCCTAAGCGATTTTTCGTTGTTCGAGATACTTGAAGAATTTTGAGACTATTTCTATAATAATTTGTCGACTCGTTCTTACGATTATTATCATAATTTTCTGAATATTTCTTTAAATTACATTCAGGAGTTTTTCGTGTATAATTATTTTTATTATAAAAATTAAGAGCGCGTTCCTCTTCGAGAGCGAACTTAAAAACTTCGTCCGTCGTAGAGGGTCTACGAGATCTAATCGCGTTGTAAAAATGTGGTTCTAAACCAACTAAAAAGTTATTCATTAAGATTTTATCGTATTCTTTTGATAAAATATTCGATTTGTCATTAACAATTTCTGAATTTGAGAGAAGCTCGTTTTTTAAGTTTTCATAATACTTGACAAACTTAGAAACGGATCCTCTTTGTTTGGCCATTTGCGACTCTAATAATATTTCGCTAATATTTCTACACTTATTTAAATGCAGATTTAATTCTGTTAAAAATTCGTCTAAATCAGTAAACTTTCGCCTATTTGCAAAACTTGCTGCTTTGGTTTCCAATTGGGAAATGGCAGCAGGTAATAACCACACTTTTTGTACATTATTCGCCCAAGTTTGTGCTTGGCGGCAATTTCTAATAAAAATATTTAAATTATTTGTGCTCTCACTAAATTTAGGAATGAGGCTAAATAATTGGTTCGTAGGTACCAATGGATCCAGTTTGATGTCCAGGCCCTTAAGATGTTGGGCAGCGTCGTGGGTGCCTGGTTTGGGATCGGTGGTCATTTTGGTAACTACGGTCTTTGATCGTAATATTTTTTTTTAAATATATTATAAGGATAATGGTTTAAGAGCGAAGGAAGATTCACACCCTAAAAGCACGAGAAATATGAAAAGACAGTGTCAATATCGACGTCTTCATCTGCCCCTCGTTGTATGCTGCAACGTGCGGACGGCTGGGCTGCGGCTCCCGTAGGCTTCAAAAGACTTTAAAAAAAAAATCAATTTATTAATTTCCTACAATATAACTTTACTGCTAACTTAAACTCAAATTAAGAAAGTTAACTTAACTAGGAGACCACTATCCTAATTCGGAGTTATAGACGACTGCTTTATCAAGACTACTGCACACTTTTTGGGTGCTTGGGGTATATTTATCATCTAATACAATACGTATATAAGGGTTGTGTAACTATGATATAATTATTCTATGTGTGGGTAAAGAAAAATAGATAACAAACAATCTATATTAACAATGTCTTCATTGTTTTACGTTATCAATGAATGAAGCCCTTTTGTACTATTTCTAGAAAGATAGTTTAATGATGACAGAATTTATGTAATGGTGCAATAAAAAGATAGAGGGAAGTTTAGATAATTTACACCTGTTGTCGATTGTTTCGTAAGAGACACGCCGAGCGGTAGGCAAAAAACGCGTGGTTTTGAGCGAATGACGAACGCCTTGTAATAGGGTGAGAATATTACTAAAACCAGGAGAGTTTTGGGTACCTACGGAACCCTAAAAACGCAAACTAATTTAATAAAGAATAAAAAGGTGAGTACATGGGGTTGACATAATCCGTCGCCAAATCACTTGGTTTGTTCCAGACGTTTCATTCGTTTTAAACTTCGCTATTGTACTTTGTTGACAGTTAGCGGGACTCGATATTTTTTCCTTTGGGCTTGTTCCGTTTTCACTACTTAACTTCCTGACAAGTAGTGAAAATGGACTACAATTCGGATTTTTTACCGTATTCACTACCGATTTATGCTAAGGGCATTTTTACACTTTAACAAACAAGCGGAACGGAACAGGCCGAACTTTGAATGCATGTAAAATCATAACTTAGTACTAGGAATTTTAAACAAAAACTAGTGTATGTGTATTTGTTCGTAAAAGCTTTACGACAACAAAGTTTTAAAAGATTTTACAATTCTAGTAACATTCCTAATTTGCTCACTGTTTACAAATTTATAATTTTAAATCTATCTACAGTCTACGCTACAGTAAAAAAAGTAAATTTTATTTACTGTGCCTACACCTGATGATGATTTTGTCGAAACCGGTCGTGTAATTTAATATTTTTTACATTAATACCATAAAAGTGGAAAAAGTCTAAGAAGTTTGAGTATGGTAACTGTGTAATAACTAATGAGCGTTTTCCATTTAGAAACCATGGAGAATAGAGTAAAGGAGTATCATCTCCATACCTGAAAAGAGTCCGTAAAATAGCGTTAAATAGGGGGCGCTACAGACGGAAGGGTGTAAAGCGGTAAAATTTAAACGGATAATTAAATCTAAGCATCTTCTTCGGTTTTATATATAAAAATATTTTCGACTATACGAGTAATTAGAATTTTCATGATTTACTGAATTAACTACTTTTAATCTACTCTACTAAGTCGTCAAAAATTTTAAATAACTAAACTCACCTCACTTTACTTCATCTCTTATTGCTAACTTCATATCACACACCCTTGCCACTCTAGCGCCATTATGGCCAGTTTTGGAACTATTATTTAATTACTTTTGTCGGACACTTTTTAGCTTTTCTGCCTTAGAGAGATTGTCCTCCTTACCTCTATTCTCCATGTTAGAAACAAAAGCCGACACAGCTTAAACTGTGTTGCACTGTGAAAAAATGTTTTACGTGTTAAATGAGGGTTTTTAAATCCATGACATCTGACAGCTTTTTGACACGACAAGGACCGTCGCGTCGGGCTACCAAGCGTTGCCTGGTGCCAGAAAAAGAATCGAAAATTCTTATTGACCGTTTTCAATACCACTTACGCAACCAGTTGACGCTTTGTGTGCGTTGGGTCTGCCCCCTAAAGGCAGAAAAAAGATTAAACACCCTCATTATACGCAAATTTTTTTTTTCACAGTGCAACACAGACGCCACTGTCTTAGGTACTTAGTGTTCGAGATACGGCCCGTTTCAATAACCTATCTATTTATCTATTTGTTAAAAACGTCGTCATTCAATCATTTGACGGGTTTTTTGCGATACAAATTTTACGTTTCTAACAAATAGTTATTGGTAGATAGGTTATTGAAACGGGCCATTAGAAAATTAATCGACAGAGTGCGACACAGTTTCAAACACAGGGGGTTTTCTCTAAATGGAAAACACTCAATAAATAGATAACAAAATTTGTTTTTTTTTCTTCAGTTGTCGGTGGAGGCGCCAACAAGTTCACGGAGCTTCGGCGCAACGTGAGGAAGAATGCAAAAACGTCCGCGAAGACTCTTGGAATACTGTCACCTATTGACTTCAGGCCATTTTACATCAGAATTACAGAAGGTAAATAGGTACCGTATTACATCAATAAGGTTGCTGACGTCTACCCATTAGGTAGGTAGATAGACGTATTATATACAAGGCATGTTGAGGCAAAAATTGTCCCCACTTAAATGGCCCACTTTTGGGGTTATTTGGGGCCATTTTGACGTTTGATGATATGGTGAAACCAAGATGGCTGACATTTGAGGTATGGTGAAATCAAGATGGCGTAACTATTTCTTGTATGAAGATTTGTTCTGTGACATGTACATAAGGATGGGCTCCTTAGTTTTGAAATCATTGGGTAGGTACTAATTTGTGTGAGCCATGCTTTAGCATGAACTAGTCGGCTTGACCGGATAGATACGACGGCGGACGGCCTTATTATTTAGGACGAGGAACGCAAGTGGGCAGCACCAGACGAGTTACAAGTGTACTCTCTCTGGTGTTGAGAGTGTCCATGGATAGCGCTAATCGCTTACCATGAGGTGATCCAGCTGCACGTTGCTTGATTAAAAAAACACTTACTAGTAATTAATACCACGTGAGTGACACCAATGAGTAATGATTATGTATATGATTAAAAAGCCAAGACACCAGCATAATATTATCATCTAACCCTCAGACGGCGTGGTAGAGTTCGGTAGAGAAGGCGACGCGCTGCCCGTGCTGAGCTACATGGACCACGACCCACTCACAGTCAACTACTTCAGCTTTGCCGCATGGAACGGCGTGGAGGCCAAGTTCCTGTACGACTGTCCCGTGCCGGGAGATAATACTACTGATGGTAATTCTTTTTGATATTGAGATCACAGATTTTGATGTTCTATGGTATTCATTTACTGTTTTAATGGGCTGTGGGTGGTTCCATCTGGTGATACGTCTGCTCGCTGTCCCGCTTACCCATATTATAAAAGCGAAAGTTTTTATGTATAAATGTTTAGATGTTTGTTACTCTTTCACGCAATAACTACTGAACGGATTTTAATGAGGTATGGTAATAGTTTAGGGTCTGAATTAATACATACCCTACATACCTAATTTTTAAATTGCGATGTGAAGCATCGCTATACATAAAATAAATTGATTAGTGCATAATCATTTTAACAGGTGTACGGCGTACCTACTATCTATCAGGATTCAGGACAACGTCCCGTTGGATTTTTGCCAAGCGTTAGATTAGGAATAAAGTACGACCGCGACATTTGAATTCTTGGACATGCACCACCGATAACTTCTAACCCCCACCAACAATTGCCAAATATTATTAACTTAAATATTTATTCACGACAAGCAACGATCTTAAGTATATACACATCGACAAGCGACTGCTTTCAGATACCAAGCTTAGATTAATTATGATAACTTCTATTGCAGACTCCAAGCCGGTAGAACGTAAGATATCCAACTACGAGAACCTGCTGCGAACCGTGTTCTGGTACCGCGACCCCAGCATACCCCCCGCGGCGGAGGTCAACGTGGATGTCGGGTTGCATATAACCAGCGTGTCGTATGATGAGCTGGACTCCGTGTTACATTTTGGAGCATTTATACTATTGGTAAGAGTTCTTACGGGCGACACTGCTATCCGTAGCACAACTGCAACCGACGTTGACTTTCGACGGCTGATATCGTCAACTTTGTGTCAACGGCACTCGAAGGCAGACGTTAACGTTGTTCTGGTTAGTTGGTTAGTCTGGAATGCTAAAAGCCCGTGGTGGGGTGGCGACGCGGAAGACCCGCGAGGAAGGGATGTGTCTGCTGTACTGGAAGCAATGGGTCTACATATACTCAACACTGGAGACACCCCAACTTTCGATACCGTCAGAGGGGTAAAAAGGTACTCCAGTTACGTGGATGTGACAGCGTGCTCCGACGACCTGCTGGACCGAGTGGGCGACTGGAGAGTTGAGGAGGGACTGACGAGCTCGGACCACAACGGCATATCATATGGCATCAGACAACAGAAATCCACAGGCACAAACATAATACGTACCACACGCATGTTTAACACACAGAAGGCAAACTGGACTCAGTACTGTCAAGTAAACTGACCCAGCTGATGTCGGACAGACAATTAACTGTACAGGACATAGACACAATACACAGCACACAACAAATAGAAGAAGCAATAGACAGATACACGGAAGTCATAACGCAGACATGCAGAGACACCATGCCGACCAAAAAACACACGCAGAGATTCACCTTGTCGTGGTGGAATGATGAGCTCGCGCAGATGAAGAAGGAGGTCGCCACGAGGAAACGCAGGATCAGTAACGCTGCGCCTGATCGCAGAGACCGCGTAGTTGGACTGTACCTGGAAGCAAAAGAGAAGTATGAGAAGGCAGTAAAAGATGCACAGACTGAGAGTTGGAAGGAGTTTTGCCGGAAACAGGATAGGGAGGGGGTCTGGGAGGGCATCTACAGGGTGTTGAGCAGAGTCAGAGGGAGGGAGGAGGATCTGCCCCTTACGAGGGACGGTGAAACCCTCGACGCCCGAAGCTCCGCAGAATGGCTGGCGGAGACCTTCTACCCCGAGGACCAGGAAAGTGATGAAAGTGAGGAACATCGGCGGACGCGCGGGCGGGCGGAGTCCTTGTACACCGAACCGCTGGCGGGTTCGGACGACCCTCCTTTCATCATGGAGGAGTTGAAGAGAGCCGTAAGGTCCTTCAACCCCAAAAAGGCCCCCGGAGCGGATGGACTCACGTCGGACATCTGCCAACATGCTGTGGAATGTGACCCGGAATGGTTCCTTGCTCTGCTGAATAGGTGCCTCACCGTCGCCTGCTTCCCCAAACAGTGGAAGCGGGCGACCGTGGTGGTGCTAAGGAAGCCGGGCAAGGAATCGTACCGGGTACCAAAAGCCTATCGCCCGATCGGCCTCTTGCCTGTTCTCGGCAAAATCTTCGAGAAGATGCTGGTCGCCCGACTTAGATTCTACCTGCTGCCCAAGATTAGCCCTAACCAGTATGGCTTTATGCCCCAAAGGAGCACCGAAGACGCCCTCTATAGGTTGGTGAACCACGTCAGAAAACAGAGGGAGGAGAAGAAAATTTCTGTCGTGGTGTCACTGGACATAGAGGGGGCCTTCGATAGTGCTTGGTGGCCGGCCATAAAGGTTAGGTTAGCTGAGGTTGGGTGCCCGGGGAACCTGAGGCGGGTGATCAGCAGCTACTTGAGTCAAAGAGGAGTGAATGTAAGGTATGCTGGTATGGAAGTGAGCAGGGAGACCAACAAGGGGTGCGTGCAGCGATCCATAGGTGGACCTATCCTGTGGGACCTCTTGTTGGACCCCCTGCTATGGATGTTAGAGGAGATGGATGTTTTTAGCCAGGCTTTTGCCGACGACGTAGTATTAGTGTTTAAGGGGGACACCGCTCTGGAGATAGAGCGGAAGGCTAATGGGGTTCTGGAAAGAATAAGTAAGTGCGGGGAGTTGAACAAACTGAAGTTTGCCCCCGACAAAACATGCGCTCTACTCTCAACACGGAGACTAAAACACGACGTACCACGACTTGTCATGGGGGGGTGTCGACATTAAATACTATGAACATATTAAAATACTGGGCCTTATTATTGATAGCTGCCTTACGTTCAACCAACACGTTGGATAAGTATGTAAAAAGGCGATCCTGCGCTATAAGTAGCTAGCCAGAGCAGCTCGCGTAGGATGGGGGCTTAACCCCCAGATAGTTAAAGTTATATATACCGCGGTAGTGGAACCGACTGTCCTGTATGCATCAGCAGCGTGGGCACCCACCGTGGAAAAGATGGGGGTCCAGAAAAGGCTCAAGTCCGTCCAACGGGGTTTTGCCCAGAAGATTTGCAGAGCATATCGGACCGTCTCCCTGAACTCTGCGATGCTGTTGGCTGGGATACTCCCTCTTGATCTCAGGATACTCGAAGCTTCGAGGCTCTATGAGATCAAGAGGGGAGTACCGCACCCGGCGTTGAAAGACAGGGAGGTGGAGCGAATGGCTTCAGCGATCGAGGACCCACATCCGGCAGAGCAGGTAGAGCTGAGGTTCGGGTTGGTAGACGAGGACTCGTATATATATGAGGACGTGGTTAACAGCCACGTCCATAGGATCTATACGGACAGCAGCAAGATTGAGGGTCGAGTCGGAGCCGCACTCTCCGTATGGAAGGGTGAGGTCGAGACGAAGGCCGTCAAGCTTGCGTTGCCGCCGTATTGTACCGTCTACCAAGCCGAGCTTCTAGCGCTCCAGAGAGCAGTAAGTATAGCCTGCAAGAGTGGAATGGCGAAGGTCGGTATCCTTAGCGATTCCAGATCGGCTCTCCAGGCAGTCACCCTTAGTTCCCCTCATCCCCTGGCAGTGCAAACAAGGGAGGCCCTCCCAAAAGCTGCATCGCAGAGGCGGGAGGTTTCCCTGTTTTGGATTAAGGCACACGCAGGGTTGAGAGGGAATGAGAGGGTTGACGAATTAGCCAAGGAGGCCGCGCTGCGATTGAAAAGGAAGCCTGACTACGATCTGTGTCCTGTTTCATTCGTCAAGCGTATCTTAAGAGAGGATACGGTTGAGGAATGGGACAGGAGATACGAAGTGGGAGGGACGGCCGGAACCACGAAGCTCTTTTTCCCAAGCGCTGCTGCTGCATACAAGATAGTAAACAAGATAGACATTACACATCACACCACACAGATTCTGACCGGACACGGCGGGTTCGCCTTCTATTTGAACAGATTCAAGTTGAAGGAGGACCCGTCGTGTTCATGTCAGCCAGGAGTTGAGGAGACGGTTCCTCACCTGTTACTCGAGTGCCCGATTTTTACTAGCAGTAGATATGATACTGAGCAAAAATTGGGCATATCGATGACGGGTGAGAATCTGCCTTCTATCCTGGGGGGAAAGAAGAGGGACTTTTTCCTCTCTTTTTGTAAGAGGTCGTGGGTGTAGTAAATAAGAAACACTGCAATATTTTAAACTGTGATAAAAATTAGTGTTAGGTTCTTTTTAGCGGTAGGTCTTTAAATTGTGATATTAGGTTAGTTGAACGTTGTGCCGTATTTTAATTGTATTTTATATTAATTGATTTATATTTCTATAGACATTTTTAAATTGGAATTTTAATTGTATTTTATTTTATTATTTTCGATTTTATTTTTTACTTTATTATGGATGTTTATTGTAATTTTAAACAATTGCTCTTTTTATATTTTTATATTTCTTCGACTTTTTAGAAAAATAAGTGTATTGACAAGTACGTTGTACTCTACATTGACAGTACTATTGTAAGGACGAAGTTAATGACTGTAAATATAAAAATTAATCATAAGGAAAAATTGTAAAGTAGAAATAAGACTATCAAAAAGAAAAATTGAAAAAGAACTGAAAAAGAAACAGAATAAAAAAGATAAATAAAAAGCCCTGATTATGTTAGGGGGAGGAAAAAAAAAAAAAAAAAACTTTGTTCTGGTAACCCGACCACAGCATATCCGGGGTCAACTCGGGCTGCAGATGACTAGCGTGTATGATGTCCTCACAACTGCAACCGACTGCTGCTGTCGTAAACCGCCAACGCGTCCACTTCCATTGATGAGCTGGACGTCTTGTTGCATTTTAGAGCTTTTATTTTATTGGTAAAAGCACTTTGATTAGAAACGAAAAATAAATGTTGCTTACATAGTTATTGTACTACTTATATTAAGCTACAAATTGTATTTCTTATAAGTGATTATCTTTTGACAAATAAAGAATCTTTAAACCTTACCTAAACCTAAATACGCGGAGAATGACAAGCCAGGTAGGCGAACACCTCCCTTATTCCGTTTAAATAAAGAGCAGAATAGAGACATGTGAAGTCTACGTATGATACGCCAAATCAACTGAGCATATTATTATGTACACTTCATATGTATCAGCCCCTGTGAAAAAAAAAAGTTATATCACTAACATTTCCGACTAATTCATATTGATTTGTGGTTGATAGTTTTGCTTATCAGGCGTTTTTTATATATTTTTTTTACAGAAATGGATGGACAACAGCCTGGCGTGGAACCCCAATAAGTTCAACGGCACGACCTACCTCAATTTACGACAGGGCCAAATCTGGACTCCAGTTTTATATGTGTAAGGGACTAAAATATACTCTTACTACTCACTAAGAAGTATGCTTGACTGTAATTGGCTGAATACTGAAACTGTACTTAAAATTAAGAGACAGCCGAGGTGACAGCCTGTGCGTTCCCCCTAAGACTGGAACTTCCGGAGCATATGCTCCGGAATCCGAAAGGCCGTTAAAATTCTGAGCATTGAAAATAGAACTCTGCGCTAATCAATAAAGTTGAAAATGGAGGTTCGAGTGTGGAGCTGCCATATATTATGACATTGTCATTTGACTCGACGCTCGTGTGTTCGATTTTCAATCCTATTCTATTAGCGCAGAGTTCTATTTTCAATGCTCAGAATTTTCTACGGCCTTCCGGACTACAGAGCATATAGTCCCAGCCTAAGGGGGAACGCCCCAGCCTTACTTTGAGTAACGTTTGAGAATACGGACGTTAGTTTTTAAATTTTTTCATAAGTATTAAAACTTAATAACATGAGAAAAGTTATTTACAACATCAAATGTCGTACGGTGTTTCAGTTTCGAAGACTTCAGTGGCATGGACGTGAAAAATTCAGAGCTCGTGAAAATCGTACATAGCGGGGAAGCGACCCTGCACCTGCGGGTGTCTGTGAAAACCTGGTGCGCGGGCGAGAAAGGACTGATTACAAAGTAACTATGTACTCACTACTCAGTATACTCTGTTCATAATCAGAAGCCCAAGTCTCTCAATTGTTTCCGATATAATCTCGGTTCGGTGAACGCACTGACTCGCGAACTATGTGCTGAGTGCGAGTTTTTGTCACTAATTGTCGTGAAGAAGTTAACTAAGTACAATTTATTTCTTCCAGACAGTCTACAATAAGTGTACCAAAAACATGCAAAAAACCAAGTCTGTGGTTAAACGCATGAATGATAATTTTACTTTTTTTATAAGTATTAAAATTTTAGGGACTCTTTTAGAAAGTAATATTATTTTGTGCTGTTTTTTTCATGCACAGATGGCCACAAGACGAATATACATGTACAATTATATTGGAGCCGTGGGAGGTGCACGACAGAATAATTTTTAAAATCATGGACAAAAACGACAAAGATTTGAAAAGCGTAAGTAAGTCTATGTATGGTAATAATTGTTACGAACACGAAGATAAAAATTATCACAAAAAAAACATTTTCAACAACTGCCAAGGCTTACAGTATAGCTTCCAGAACAAATTAAGATACATGCATTCAGATGAAATGGGTTAACCAAATATCAGCTCCGTGATCTTTGTAAAGTTAAATAGAAGAGAAATAAAAAAAATTTACATGGTTTACTCACTTTTTTCATTTCCGTTCGATACTAATAATCCCGAAATACCGGTATTAGGAAAAGGGGTCGGGATTGAATCCTCTAGGTCTAGCGCTATGTCACTTCAGCGAACGTTATGTCTATCCCATACATTTTCAATTTCGAACATGTAATTAACGATGGTATGTTGGGTGTATGTAGCTATGTAGCCTACATATGAGGGCTACATATGGGTTATATAGCCCTCAGGTGCTGTAACACGGTTCAACACATTTTCTAACTTGGAAAGACCATTGACTAAATATTATTTTCTCGCAGTTTTCAGAGCTACAAACCCCCGTGGTCAACGCGTGGGAGGTCACTTCGCAGCCGTTGGTGGTCAACAGTACAGTGTGGACGATGATGTTCCCCGTGCAAGAGGAGATCAACGCTGTGCAGAGCGACCGCATCATAGTGAATATAGACCTGAAGAGACGCTCGTCTACTTATAATATCGCGTTCTATACGCCGCTGATCGGTAAATAATAATAATAGGCATTATCATATTGTAAGTTAATCTGGTCCCGTGCTAAGTATCCGAAGAACTTGTGTTACAGGTACCTTTCATACTATGTAACATATATTTAAGATTTTTATTATATTTGAGATTATATTATACACATATTTAATTTAATACACATCCATGACCCAGGAACACAGAAAACTTTTTGTTCGAACCCACGACCTCCGGCTTCAGCACCGATTTGCTAACCACGGTCCACAGAGGTCGTCAAATATAAGTGGTTATTAGATATTACGCATTTATATCCCTAGACCGTTTTCCTTATGTCCATTTCGCAATTATAGGTATTATAATATTTTAAAATAGAGAGTAATTTTGTACGAACTTTTTGCTTCGCACTACAGTTTAACACGGTTTAAGCACAATTAACAGGTGTTTTGAAAGACTAACAGTGAACAACAGAATCAATAGTACATCAGAACCTTAGAACCATTCTAAATTTCTAGCCTAGTGCGAACTAGACATTGGGACTTACTAGACTTGGAGGATGAGCTGGTTGAGAGGGACACCGAGCACACACTCACTGCTAGATTCTTCAGCAGGGGCGTAGCTAGCGTTGTATCAGCCGTATCAATTCTATAGGCCCCCCGGGCTACAGGGGCCCCCAAACGTGTGTCAGAAAAAACTTTGGACTCATACAATCGAGTTGAAAAGAATACAGAGTGTTGAGTCAAATGTCAATGTCAAATTGTGTATCTGATTTTATGTTCTATTTTATTGGTCCATAGTTCTATTTTCAATGCTCTGAATTTTTTCCGGCCAGTAAGATTCCGGTAATATAGTCCCAGCCTTATACAGTCTTTACTCATAGCCCGAACTTCCCGGATAAAAAATCATAATATCATTATAAAGCCCATGAACACAGAAACTTGAGAAACACGTAGAAAGCTTATGGATTATCATATTTTGTGTCTAAGATAAAAAAAATATCAGGCCCGCCACTATCATCTATATAAATTTATTAACACTCAGTGTTTTTAACGTGCAAGTAATGATTTCTAAGTAACTTAGTCTTTTAGATATGGACAGAATCTAAAATTTTAATTCATATCTATTATATTATATTTTTAATTATCTCTCTCTCTCACGCGTTACTGCGCTATTAATAATTTCGGTTTGCTCGCTTCGCTCGCTACTAAATACTTGAAGTACCTATATATTTTACTGTAAGTTTTGCAGATAACTAAATAATATTATTATAATGTTTTAATAAATAGGGACCGGTATTATATTTTTATAACTATCTGGCCCGCTGCGCTCAGATAATGATTTTCAACGTGTGAAAATTCTTAGATACGGACAGCATCTAAAATTTAGTTATGTTAACTCCGCTGCTAATTTTATGGCAAGCCATTTCAAAGTCTCGAGCCTTCTAGAAACAAAATTCTATAAAAGTCTATATTTTTATTGTAGAGTTCGCAGGTTACGTTATTATGATTTATAAAATTGGAACGTAAAATATTTAAAATTCCTGGCCCGCTCCGATTTGCTGATGTTTTAGTACAAATTATTCAATGCAACGTACAAAAACTCTTGAATAGGAACTTAACCTAAAATTTAGTTAAGTGAATTATTTGTATATATTTTTTTTTGTTTATTTGTATATTTATTTTTATATAGTTAAATAGTTGATATTATTACCATTTTTTTCAAAGTGACGAATTCAAATTAAATGCGAGAAATTTTCTGTGAATTTTTACCCTTGGGCTGGGGGTCCAAAACTTTTTTGATATGGGGCATCCATAAGGCTTACTACGCCACTGTTGCTTAGACTAATTTATGACTAACTGCTGCCTGCAACTACGTTTGCATAGAACTAACGGAAACGGAACCCTAAGACTAAGACCTAAGTTACTCCTTATAACAATCATTGCTTATCTGCCAGTAAAAGTCCCATGAAAATTGGTCCAGCCGTTTCAGAGATTAACAATTGGAACAAATCAGAACAAGCAGACAGACAGACGGACAGACAGACAAATCATTTAAAAAAAAAAATTGGTGTTAGTGGCCTAGGACTATAATTATCAGCTTTTACTTATGCACTGTTAATTTGAATTAATGAATGAATGATTTATTTTTTCAAAAAATTAGTAATACATGGATGCTATCGTAAAATATGGGTCACAATTTCTGCCTCTAGGGCGTGAAAATATTACAATGGTTTTAATTATCATAAATGTTACAATTAATCAATAAATTAGACATTTACATAATTTTAAAAATACAATTGAAATAATAATTTCTATAGAATTATTTTAAAATAAATCATCAAAATTAGCATTTATAACATATTAAATTTTCTGCCAATTATTACATAATTAAAGAACTCTTGCGTTGTGTAGTAGCATTTATCTAGTAACCAGGTAAATAATTCGTTTTTAAATGAAATGTTGTTGCTTTTAATTTTCTTAGGTATATTATTGTATATTTTAATAGTTATTGAATATGCGTTCATGCTATGAATTGTTAACCGCTGTGTTGGAATTACTATTCCATATTCCATATTTTTATTGATAGTTCTTTTACATCTGGCATTTTTCTTATCATTGTGCTCGTCAAATAATGCATAATATATTTTTTTAAATAGGCACGATTCTAATATATCTATATAGACTAGCAAGTGGAAAAATTTTAAAACTTTTAAAAAGAGGTCTATAATGTTCTAGTCTATCCGCTCCTGCCATAGCTCTAATGCATTTTTTTTGTATTAAGAATGCTCTATTTAGATCAACTGAATTTCCCCACAGTATAGCCCATATCTTAATGTTGATGAATCATATCCGTGATAGGCTGTTAAAGCCGCATCTTTTGAGACAATGCTTTTAATCCTCCTCAGGGCAAATATAAACCTATTAAGCTTATTACAAACATTACTATGTGCTCTTTCCAATTTAAATTTCTATCTACAGTAAAACCTTGGAATTTAGTAGAATGTACTCATTTTATTAAATGAGTACATTACAGTGATAATAATTATTATAAATAAATAATAATAGATAACTTGGATTTATAAATAAAATTTTATTATTTTAGTTTTCTCTAAATTTACTTGTAAATTGTTATTATTTAACCATTTCGTCACTGTTTGAATTTAATTTTGAATTTCTTTATTTAAATTTTGTTTACAACATTTTATTAGCAATGTTGTATCATCTGCAAACATGATGCAACATTGCAAAACCCTCGTGTTTAAAAATGTTTGGTAATTCAATTATAGAGCTTTACTCATATCGAGGAATACTGCTGCTACAGGTAACTTTTTATTATCAATTGCTTCCATTATTTGTTTCATTAACGAAAAACAAGCTAGTGCTGTGGAGCTACCTTTTGTAAAGCCAAATCGTTGTTTGATAAATAGATTTCTCGTATTAAAGTATCGTATCTTAGATTGCATAGCCTTTTCGAAAATTTTGGAAATGACTGGTATAAATGTAAGTAGTCTATAATTAGACATATTATTTTTATCGCTTTTGTTAAAGAGAGGTCTAACAATAGAGTATCTATTGTTAGACCTCTTAATGCTGATAGAAAATGACATTGTTCAAAGGATATAATAACTAAATGACAAATCGGGTAACAAATATACATAGCAGATAATTTTATAATCCTTGTGTTAATATGGTCATATCCATTCGATTGAGAATTATTTAGAGAATTAATAATTTTATAAATTTCATTGGGAATTAAAGAAGATAGATATATTGAATTTGTTTCATTGTTAATAAAAATGTCACTTTTATCACTAATCACTAATCATCACTAATCATGTCATTCAGATTATTATTATTATTATTAGTGTTATTATTCGTTATGTCATTTTTATTATTATCATTATGCATATCATTTAGATAATTATTATTATTATTTGTTATATCAAATTGACACTATACAAGTAGGTGATAAAACATACACAGAAACAACGGACATTACTAAATTATTTAATGATAACTACACATTAAATAATTTAGTAATGTCCGTTATTTCTGTGTATGTAATTTAATGATTACTAGACATTAAATTATTTAGTAATGTCCGTTATTTCTGTGTATGTTTTATCACCTACTTGTTTAGTGTCAATATTATTAGCGTCAAATATTTACCGTCAATGTCTTTTTTTATTATTCCCCATGTAGTTTTGCATTTGTTTTTTGACATTTTTATAATGTTGCTATTTTTTATTTTAGATGTTTTAATGCAGTGTTTTAGGATGCTTGTATATTTTTTGTATTTCTTTATTAATTCGTTTTATTAACTGCCTCTTGTCTATATTTATAATATAAGATACGTTTAACCGCACAAGACCTTTTTATACCTTTCGTAAGCCAACATATTTTATGGGATTAGTGTTGATTTTTACTTTAATCCAGGGAAAACAAAGATTGTAGAATAGTACAAAAAGATCATACAGACTATTAAAACTTTCTTCACAATCTGTTTGATTAATTATATCATTAAATGTCAGCGAGGCCATAGAATTTTGAAATTTATTTAATATTGTCTTTATGAAAATCACGCCGCTTAGTAAAGTAAAAGTTAGGTTGTATTTTTTTTTTTATCGTGTACGGGAAACGTAATTGTCTGTCCAGTTTCATGGTCGGAACGAGCCAAGTGGTGAATATCTGCTTTGTATGTTTTTAAGATGCTCGTAATTATGTCTATGCTACCTGACTGAACTTACAAATAGACACTTCAATTTTATTTATTTGTATGTATACGTATATTTGTATGTATGTAATATGTATAGATTCATTCTAAGTCTACTTCTTGTCTATCTTCAATCTTTATGACATCTCAAATTATGATTCTTTGTTTCAGTGATAGTGACATTCCTACTAATGTCGTTCTGGACGGAGCCACTTCAACCTGACCGAGTCAGGATGTACATCGGCTCGGTGATCATCATGTGCATGGGGCTTTGTTACATAGATAGACTCATACCGTGCTATACGTTGCCTTCTATACGTAAGTTGGTATCAGTCAGGCTGTACATCGGCTCGGTGATCATCATGTACATGGGGCTGTGTTACATAGAAATACTCATGCCATGCTACACGCTGCATACGTAAGTTGGTATCAGTCAGGCTGTACATCGGCTCGGTGATCATCATGTACATGGGGCTGTGTTACATAGATATACTCATGCCATGCCACACGCTGCATACGTAAGTTGGTATCAGTCAGGCTGTACATCGGCTCGGTGATCATCATGTACATGGGGCTGTGTTACATAGATATACTCATGCCATGCTACACGCTGCATACGTAAGTTGGTATCAGTCAGGCTGTACATCGGCTCGGTGATCATCATGTACATGGGGCTGTGTTACATGGAAATACTCATGCCATGCCACACGCTGCAAACGTAAGTTGGTATCAGTCAGGCTGTACATCGGCTCGGTGATCATCATGTACATGGGGCTGTGTTACATAGAAATATTCATGCCATGCTACACGCTGCATACGTAAGTTGGTATCAGTCAGGCTGTACATCGGCTCGGTGATCGTCATGTACATAGGGCTGTGTTACATAGATATACTCATGCCATGCCACACGCTGCATACGTAAGTTGGTATCAGTCAGGCTGTACATCGGCTCGGTGATCATCATGTACATGGGGCTGTGTTACATAGATATACTCATGCCATGCTACACGCTGCATACGTAAGTTGCTATCAGTCAGGCTGTACATCGGCTCGGTGATCATCATGTACATGGGGCTGTGTTACATAGAAATACTCATGCCATGCCACACGCTGCATACGTAAGTTGGTATCAGTCAGGCTGTACATCGGCTCGGTGATCATCATGTACATGGGGCTGTGTTACATAGAAATACTCATGCCATGCTACACGCTGCATACGTAAGTTGGTATCAGTCAGGCTGTACATCGGCTCGGTGATCGTCATGTACATGGGGCTGTGTTACATAGATATACTCATGCCATGCCACACGCTGCATACGTAAGTTGGTATCAGTCAGGCTGTACATCGGCTCGGTGATCGTCATGTACATGGGGCTGTGTTACATAGATATACTCATGCCATGCTACACGCTGCATACGTAAGTTGGTATCAGTCAGGCTGTACATCGGCTCGGTGATCATCATGTACATGGGGCTGTGTTACATAGATATACTCATTCCATGCTACACGCTGCATACGTAAGTTGGTATCAGTCAGGCTGTACATCGGCTCGGTGATCAACATGTACATGGGGCTGTGTTACATAGATATACTCATGCCATGCTACACGCTGCATACGTAAGTTGGTATCAGTCAGGCTGCACATCGGCTCGGTGATCATCATGTACATGGGGCTGTGTTACATAGATATACTCATGCCATGCTACACGCTGCATACGTAAGTTGGTATCAGTCAGGCTGTACATCGGCTCGGTGATCATCATGTACATGGGGCTGTGTTACATAGATATACTCATGCCATGCTACACGCTGCATACGTAAGTTGGTATCAGTCAGGCTGTACATCGGCTCGGCGATCATCATGTACATGGGGCTGTGTTACATAGATATACTCATGCCATGCTACACGCTGCATACGTAAGTTGGTATCATTCAGGCTGTACATCGGCTCGGTGATCATCATGTACATGGGGCTGTGTTACATAGATATACTGATGCCATGCTACACGCTGCATACGTAAGTTGGTATCAGTCATACTGTACATCGGCTCGGTGATCATCATGTACATGGGGCTGTGTTACATAGATATACTCATGCCATGCTACACGCTGCATACGTAAGTTGGTATCAGTCAGGCTGTACATCGGCTCGGTGATCATCATGTACATGGGGCTGTGTTACATAGATATACTCATGCCATGCTACACGCTGCATACGTAAGTTGGTATCAGTCAGGCTGTACATCGGCTCGGTGATCATCATGTACATGGGGCTGTGTTACATAGATATACTCATGCCATGCTACACGCTGTATACGTAAGTTGGTATCAGTCAGGCTGTACATCGGCTCGGTGATCATCATGTACATGGGGCTGTGTTACATAGATATACTCATGCCATGCTACACGCTGCATACTTAAGTTGGTATCAGTCAGGCTGTACATCGGCTCGGTGATCGTCATGTACATGGGGCTGTGTTACATAGACATACTCATGCCATGCTACACGCTGCATACGTAAGTTGGTATCAGTCAGGCTGTACATCGGCTCGGTGATCGTCATGTGCATAGATAGACTCATACTTTGCTACACGCTGCCTTCTATACGTAAGTTGGCATATTTTTTTAATGAAAAATTACAAAACAATAGCTTCTCCATACAAACTCTCATCAGCCATTTTCAGGTTTGATAAAAACTGCGAGACTAAATTCCTTAACTGTTCATGATGTTCCTACTTTGTACGGAACCCTCGGTGTGCGAGTCCGACTCGCTCTTGTCCGGTGTTTTTGTAGTACAGCAAATAATTTCCATGTTTCACATCTGCTATAAACGCTGGATTGTGTTTCAGTGATCCTGTACGTGACGGTGCTGGGCGCAGTGCTGCTGGCGCTGCTGCTGCAAATCGCACTGATGACGTCACTGGCCGACAGACTTTGTAAAGCCTCCGTTGTTCAAGATATACTCATGATCAGACTCTTGAGAGAACTGTTTTGTTTGAAGAAGTCGAAGGTGATTATAAACTGATTACTGGTCCCCCATTTTCGTAATTAACTTGTGGTCACTTTACTATTATTAAATTATTATTGAATCGTCTTGATTTTTTCATAAACCGATTTTTGGAGATTAAACCAATCAAAACGGGTTTGACGTTTATGAGAATACTTTATTATTATAATTATTATTATAATTTTGCAGTTTTAACATATCGGGGCTGGATCGTAACTGTATTATTGCAGGATTTAATTAGCAGAATCGACCTTCAGTTTGATTACTTAAATGTAATGCTAGCTTTTGTCCGCGGCTTTGCCTGCGGTAAATTTAGGCTTAGGGCCAGTTCACGCAGAAACGAGACGATAGTTATTCAAAATTGAACTTTATTCACTACAACAAAAGACGTTTCATATGATATCAGCCATAACTCATACACTGCATATGCGCTGTGCAGCGCGGTGCAACTTGACATTCGAACTCTTACAATGAAACAAGTACCTTCTTGTGTATTGAATAAAGTTTAATTTTGAATACATATTGTCTTAAAAATGCAGCGCCATGTGAATTCAAGTAAAAAATGTATCTAACAAAACGAATTAAATAATTGTAAATATTTCAGGCACGCCCAATATATGTGAATATAAACGAAGGTTACTCGCAAGACGATGAAGAGTTTACCGGAGCCGACACCGAGACTGATAATGATGAAATGGAAACGAAGATCGCGCATAAAATGGAAGTGGCAGTGATCATAGACAAAATGCTGTTTGTTGTTTATTCTGTAACTTTTGCAGTGATGCTAGTTACGCAGTAATGTAAAAAAATAACAAAGAAAGAACTCAACAGAAAATGAAGTGGGTTACGTACCTACTTGGAAGTTGCTTTTAGCTACATCAGGGAATTTGATCCTAAATATCCTAATGATAAATATAATAAAAAATACATATAGATGCTTTCACAATACTATTTATAATATTACTATTTATACTGTAATATAATTATATTTATGCTAATAAATAATAGTTACCCACCCGGATATTAGTTAGTAAGAGAAGCAACATATATATCATTCATTGTCCCATATACTAAAATTTATTATGAGTGTCATAAAGTCGTTATTCAAACGTTGTAAAAAAGAAGACCAAAAGATCACCAAGTCGGGAAAAAGCGAGAAGACATGGATTTGCTTTCTTTTTCACTTAAATTGGTTTTTGTCATTAATTTTTTGTGGTCCAGATAGCTGCTTACAATAAAAAAATACTACTCTAAATACTAATGTATGTATGTGACCTATATTATAAACGTGGCTTTTCCTTTTTTGCATTTAAAAATATTCAATAAAATATTAGGATGATAACAAAGAAAACGTTTATTACTGAAAACAATATTGTAATGATCGTTGATTACTCATTTTAAAAATAATTTTCAAACTTTATAAAAGATAATAATTAATAATAAGCATACATTACGTTCATAATAATAAGTTTTATTTATTTATTGCTATAAAAATAAAAATACTAAATATTATAATAACTTCGTTATCACGTCAAAAATATTATTTATAAAAAGTAATTAAAGTTTGCAATCAGTTTCGTAAAGATAATTGCAGTAGAGGTTCTTCTGGTCCCAATAAGTATACTTTGGACAATTCATGAGTATAGGCGATATATTACCAGCCCTGTCGTAGGCGCACATGTAGTAGGTGGAACAGTCGTGAGGGTTACGTGTTGGCCCTAACTTGCTGCAGATTCCTGAAAAACAATGTGCTAAGGTTACACATTCAACCTAATTTCAGTTCTCTCCGATGGTTTACTTCGTCGGAGACTTGGGAACTATGACAAAATAGTTTGCTGTTATGGAAAAATACCAGCAAATAAATAATATAATGATGAAAAGCGATTTACGATAACAGATATCCATTGACACCAGCATCACTAGAAGGGTAAGAGAAATTTCATGCTGTGCTATTAAGCCACTCACAGTTTCTCTTTATGCTTCCAGACTCGGCGAAACACAACGCAATGCTAGCTTTTATTAATTTTAAATAAAATATTTTATATACCTGCAGTAGGAGCATTGGTTGAAACTGTACTGGATATCGTTGATTTAGATGTAGCAGAAGCGGTTGAACTAGGAACCGTTGGCTTAGTAGTGGTAGATGTGGTTGAATTAGAAACCGTAGGTTTAGCGGTTGTAGACGTAGTTGAACTGGAAACTGTTGGGTTTGCAGCTGTAGATGTGGATGAACTAGAAACCGTTGGTCCATTCGTAACCGTTGTATTAGTCTGGTTGACTTTACCCATGACTCTGTTTATAGCGGTCAGTAGAGGGAACTTCTCGCCGCAGATACCGTGAAAGTCATCAGTTTCTATACTCCAGAGCATGACACCGCTGATATTACGGCTTAAAGCGTATTCCACCTTCTTCGTCACGGAGTCCACGTCATCATATGATACCCAGTTATTTTCTTTGACGGCATAAGGAACTTTTGCCTTCGTGTCGAAACGAACATACCATGACTGTGCGCGCAACAGGCTGCAGAACTTGAAGAAAATATTAAATAATAATGTTATTACTATGAATATTTACAACTTGATATTACTAAAATGGCTAAATAATGGCTTGATGTGGTGAATTCTATTTATCGTTGATCTATAGCCAGCAAAATCTTTTTAGCCAGTAAAATTGTTGAAAGAGAATACATATACAAAAAAAGGGTACCAAAACAGTTTTATTATTGCAATGGTAGAAAAATGTCGTTAAAATTCGTCATTGGCAATCACGCTAACCACTGAACGGATTTGAATGGGTACAGGGATAGATTAGACCTTGAGGAAGGGCAGGCTACTTTTTATCGCGGCAAAATTTACGGCTTCCGCTAGATATATAGATTTATGCGCAAACGAAGATAAGCAACATTTGGTGGTATAATATGGACTTACCTCATTGTAACCAATTGTCCCATTCTCCTGTGTGTAGGGGCCTGCGAAACCCGCACCGGCTGATGGAGCCCCATCAGAGTTCTGTGACACGTCCGCTAACTTAAACGTGTGTCCATAAAACGGCACGCCCATTAGCAACTTCTCAGGTGGACAACCTGGGGCATAGAGTTTAATTTCATCAATTGTAATATTCCTTGCCCCCGTTATATGAAAAGTAACAACTACGTAATAAAAGCATTTTCTTTTATTTATTATAATTATTTATATGAGCTATTTATAGAAGATGATCATCATCTCATCGACGAACCTATTAAGATTCGTTCGGTCCTACGACCTGAAAACCTTTATTGACCAACTGGGCAATAACCAAGGACTTTAGATCCTTGAAAGAAGAATATACATGGAAGGAGTACTAAAATCGAAGCCGTAAGCAGCTGTCTCACAAAACATCCATGACAAAAACCCATAAGGTGAAAGTGAAAGCAAATCTATATTTTTTTCTATGGTTGTCACGCCTTTGGTGGACTTTTGGTGTCCTTTTGCTTCGTTGAAATTACGACTTTATGGCACTCATAATGTGTTAGTATGTGGGGTAAGGAACGATATATGTTTCATCTACTACAAACAGCCGGGTCTCTATGCTATATACTCTGAGGTTCAGTGGCGTGGGGTTTTCTATAACTCCGTTCCTATCGGCTTCACTTACCACTTTACCCTTTGAAGACCCTCATCTAAATTCCTATTATACAGGCTAGGGCTTCCCTATGAAAGAGAATCAGCCTTCGCCACTGCTGAGGTTATGACCCTGGATCACTGCATTAGGACACCGCCACCAGAGACTTTTCGCATGACAGATGAACGTCACTTATAACTGCATGCATTCGTTTTTCTGGTGGTGAAATTAAAAATTTCCGATTCTTAAACGTTACTTAAAAGTGACCCCCTAAATCACAGGATTTCACTGACTCTGCCTGGCAGATTGTAGGTCCTTGACAGCAAATGACTTAGGAGCCATTTAAAATATTTCCGTTTCCGAGCCGTTTGAGTATTCGTGATTATTCACCCTTATGGGTGTAGAGGGCTACGACCTCTTGATTTGTATGTCCTTCTTGTGTCCGAGTGGTGATGATAATAATACAGCAACAATTCTTATATTCTCCTTTATTGGTGCTTAACACTGACTACGTATTACATATGAGGTATATGCTTAACACAATATTATACGTCTACACTATTTATAGCCTTTTGGCCAACTGCAATAAACTAACTAAATAGGCTTTACTTCATGACATCAGTCAATGTCAAAAATGACATTGACACTTACCTTTGTCAATATGCAACAAAGGGTCAGTTCACACCGCGACGGTACGCGACGATACGTGACGCTACGTGGCGCTGTATTTTTAAACATTCAAAATTGAACTTTATTTACTACACAAAAAGATACACGTTTCATATGACATCGGTCATAAAATACACATGCGCTGTGCAACCTGACATTCGAACTCTTACAATGAAACGTGTATCTTGTGTAATGAATAAAGTTAAATTTTTAATAGCTATCTTAAAAATGCAGCGCTATGTCGTGTAGCGTTTCGTTCCGGTGTGAATTGCCCCTTACTCACGAATACTTAAACGCTTCTTAAATTAAATGGCTCTCAAGTCACTTGCTGTCAGTCAAGGACCTACTATCTGCCAAGCAGAGACTGTGAGATCCTGTGAATTAGGAAGTCTTTTAAGTACCGTTTAAGAATCGGAAGAATCGTCAATTTGAATATCACCACCAGAAAAATGTAGACCCTAAGCTAGATCCTGTTACGAAGTGATTCAGGATTTAGTTTAAAAAAATATATATTTTAATTAACACACGAAAAGATATAATATTAAAAGAACTTAGAGAAAGACCTGTACCCGACAAAGTCCAATTCAATTACTTACAGCATAATAACAACAATATGTTTTTATTAAACGGAAATAATATAGGTTTCCTATCGCATTAGCAATAATGCAATGGGAAGCTCAGCAATTTTACTATACCTGGGCTGATTGAATACTGGCCGAAACGACGAACTTAAAAAAATGATACGCAAAAAAGGAATATTACATTACATTCTGGCATCTTTTTGAAAATAGAACCCAAAATTTGAATTTAATCGAACTGATGGAATTTGTTTGAGAGGACGTAAAACTTTCTCTGTCGTAAATTTTCTTAACAATGGAAAGAAACGAAATTCGTGCGGTGATAAAGTTTTACGTTTTAAAAGAGAAAACAGCAACCCAGATTAAAACCAAGCTAGACAGGGTTTTAGGTAATTCTGCTCCTGCATTGAGTACAATTCACACCTGGGTAACTGATTTTAAACGTGGAAGACAGAGCTGCGAAGACGCCCACAGGTCTGGCCGTCCAAATGAAGTCACGAATCCGGACATGATCAAAAAAATTCACAAAATTGTATTGAATGATCGGCGCTTAAAGTTGCGAGAGATAGCAGAGATGGTGAGCATTTCATCTGAACGCGTTTTTAATATTTTGCACCAACATTTGGGAATGAAAAAGCTTTGCGCGCGATGGGTGCCGCGTTTGCTCACTGTAGACCAAAAGCAACGTCGAGTGGACGATTCATCGGAGTGTTTGGCGCTGTTTAACCGAGATCCTAATGAGTTTTTGCGGCGTTATGTAACAGTCGATGAAACCTGGATACATCATTATACTCCCGAGACAAAAGAACAATCTAAGCAGTGGACTGAGAGCGGAAAACCTGCGCCGAAGAAAGCAAAAACGGTTTTGTCGGCCGGCAAAGTGATGGCGACTGTTTTTTGGGATGCTCGAGGGATTATTTTAGTGGATTATCTGCAAAAAGGAAAAACAATAAATGGAGAGTACTACGCAAGCTTGCTGCAAAAATTAAGTGAAGAAATCCAGAAGAAACGACCACATTTGTCCAAGTAAAAAATTTTGTTCCACCATGACAACGCACCTGCACACACGTCAATGGTTGCAGTCGCCAAACTCCATGAATTGCGGTTCGAATTGCTACCGCATCCACCCTATTCCCCGGATCTGGCCCCGTGCGACTTTCACTTATTCCCAAACCTGAAGAAATGGTTAGGTGGCCAGAGATTTTCATCAAATGAAGAAGTCATTGTTGCCGTGGACGAGTATTTTGAGCGGTTGAAGAAAACCTTTTATCAAACTGGTGTAACGGCATTGGAGAAGCGCTGGACTAAATGCATCGAGGTAGAAGGAAACTAAGTTGAGAAATAAATTTATTTTAAATAGATTTTTGAAGTTTTTCTTTGTCGTTTCGGAAACTTATCAATCAGCCCTCGTACATATGAACTCATGCAACTTGCTATATAACAGTCCCCTTACCTTGACTCAGCCAATAGTCTAGTGACACATCAGCGGAGTTGACGTCTTCTCTCGCCACATTCTCCTGGCCCTCGCCCCTATGCAAGGGGGAGTTGTGACCCACCACCGAGTCCCAGGGTCCGTACATGTCGTACGTCATCACGTTTATGAAGTCCAAGTACCTCAAATGTTCGTAAATTAGTAAACAAGTGAATTTGTTTAGGCTGGGACTATATGATCCGGAATCCGGCGGTCCTTCGAAAATTCAGTGCACCGAAATCTGATTATAAAATAGAACTCTGAAATAGAATAGAACTCTGTACTAATACAATGGAGTTGAAAATGGAAGTGGCGAGTGTCGAGCTGACATACTAAATGACATTGACATTTGACTCGACACCCATGTGTTCGATTTTCAACTCTATTGTAATAATCCAGCGTTCAAATTTTACTGCTCTGAATTTTTACCGGCGTTCCGGACTCCGGAGCATATTATAGTCCCAGCCTTACAGTGATGTTGTTAGAAAAGTTTTTAAAACTGCATCTGTAGAGTATTATTTGTTTATCAAGCTTAATTACTGAATTAGGCAGAAGGTTTGTTATTGGTTCACAAATAAGAAGATTCGTTTATGATTGATTAAAAATAATTTGGTTCATTTGTGAATTAAATTCTGGAATAATTTGCTGAAATAATAAATCCCGCCAATCACATTGTTTTTCCTTTATTTATCAATAAAAAATACAAAAACATTACATTTCGGCGCTTTGTTTTTTTAATTTATTGTACATTGTAATTCAGGTGTGAAGTGGTGTACATAGGTGTGTGAGACATGATCATGAGCGTGCGTTGCGCGCGCTGCACTGCGTAGTGAGTACTGACGCGCGCCCAGCGCGCTCAGCACGCATAAAACCGGTTAGTATAACACCATATACAGGCTGTTAGTAAAATACTGGATTGAATAATATCTTAATATACTTTTTATGTATAACTCAGTTGGCGATGTTGAGTTATTTAATATATAATTTTTTAATTTTGATTTTATATTCTTTGGGGGTTAGGCTATTTTTAATTGGATAAATCTGGATTTATATTATTAATTAGTTGGGGAATTACACATTCGAGACAATTTTTACCGTATAAATTTGAGAAACGAGGAACATTTAACTTTACAAGAGAGGCGCTACGGGTATTGTAGGAACTCTTTTTCACTACTTGGATGTTACTATTGAAGTATTGTTTCACTACTCGTAGTAGTCGATATTTCAACATGTCATGTATGGGAATGATTTTACAATTATGAAACAGACCACTATTGTTATTATGGAATTTCAATTTAATTTTATGGGGAACAATCTTTTTTAGTATTCTTAGTTGTAGTTGTAAAATAGTATTTAGATGAGAACGTGAAGTTAGTCCGTAGGAGGTTAAGCCGTAATCGATAATAGATTCACCTAGTGCATTATATAGAGTCAATATGTTTCTGTAAGAAATTTTCCACCTAATGATAGAAAATTTGGCCAAGATAGCCCTTAGCTTCATACAAATAATGTGCTCAGACCATTTTAAGCGATCATCAATGGTCAGTCCGAGGTATTTAAAAGTTTTAACTACTTCAATGACATGGCAAGTGCATTGACTTGTTCTTATAAACGGCGTGTGTAAGCATTTATGATCATGTGATATTAGTTTGTATTGTAGGATCTGTTTATTATAAGATGAACATGTATGCATCATTTTGATTTTTTCTGAGTTAAGAATAAGGCCAGAGTCGTGTGACCATTTAACCAAGTTATCGAAGTTAATCTGGAGCTTATTAAGTGCCACACTAACTTCTCTCTCAGTGGCTATCAAACAAGTGTTATCTGCGAATTGTAATATTTCGCAATATTTTATGACACTCGTAATATTATTGACGTACACCAAGTAGTGAAGTGGACCCAGCACGGATCCTTGAGCAGTACCCTCGGTTACTTGGACCTCATCACTCAAAGTATTATCTACCTTTACGCAATAAGATCGATCTTTTAGATAATCTATATACCATTCTAATACAGGGCCTCGTATACCACATTGATCTAGTCTTTATATTAGCGTCTCGTGTCGTAAAGTATCGAATACCTTAGTATAGTCTACAAAAACTACCAGCACTTGCAGTTTGTTATTAAGATGATCATTTATATGATTCGTAAAGGCAGACAGCAATTGGGTATTACTTTTCTGTGGATGTAATCCATATTGTTGATTATTTATTATTTTATATTGATTAAAGTACAAATGGATTTTATGTGACAACTATTTTTCAATGATTTTGTCAATCGTCGGGAGCAGCGTGATAGGACGATAGTTGTCATAATTATGTTTAATACCTTTCTTAAAAAAGGAAACGTTAGGCCCATTTCTTCTCAGGTCTTCAATTCTTTAGGATAAATCCCATTTTCGATGCTAGAGTTAATAAGCTTGGCAATTACGGGAGATATATTATGGCAAACAGATTTAATGTCTATTGCGCGTATGCCGTCAAGTCCGGGTGCTTTAAGGGACCTTATAATTTTCGAAATATTTTCGGGGTTTGCTTTTGGAAGAAAAAAGGAATTATCAGTCGGTTTACTATAATAATTTTGGTTGTAATAAATTAATATTGCATTTTTCAATAATACTTTTCACAGCATTTGAGAATTTTTTGCAAATTGTTTGGCAATATCTATTGGTTTAGTAATACTACTGCCAAAAGCGTCTAATAAAATACGATCGACCGATAATTTTATTCTTCCTGTTAGTTTATTTATTATATTCCAAAGTTCTTTAGGATTATGTCTGTTTTCACATGTTTCTTTGATAATTTTTACATTACATTAAAGAGGCATAACTATTATCTAAGTACTATCAGAGTCCTAGCTCGTAAAAAATGTAATGTAGCTTTATTCGCTCGAACTTCACAGTTATTTAGAACTTAGTACTTACTTAGAAATGCTTGGAATATCATAAGACTGTGACGCGGTGGCCCCGGTAGGCGACACCGCCGCCGACAGCAGCAGGCCGTACTTGTCAAACTGTACCCGCAGTTCCTACAAAATTAAACGTTCTTTAGTCAAAATTAGACTGACGATTTGCTTTGCTTTAAAGCCATCCATTTATATCCAATAGATATTATTAAATAGCGTTTTTAATTTCCCACTTCTGAGGCCTTCAGAACTTTTTCACGGCAAGTCACAATGCAAGCGTTTTCTTTGTCGATACATTCGTGTGGAAACAAAATCTTCTACGCCTACGGTAATTTTTATGGCGTTGTTACTGCAGGATCGCGTAATTGGCGTTACTTATGTTTAGACGCTAAAACCTTTGGGCTATATCATAATTACCTTGATCAGCTTGGTGAAGTTGTCGACATCTGCGGCGCCGTGGGTAGTGTCGCGGCGCGCCGGATACTCCCAGTCCAGATCGAAGCCATCAAAACCGTACGTCAGCACCATGTTCAGGGCGGACTTCACGAAGTTCGCGCGTGATGTCGCATTGGCGGCCATCTTGGAAAAGTTTTGAACGAATAACGTTAAGTAAGGCTGGACTATATTGTCCGGAATTTCTCCGGCCAGGGAAAAATCAGAGCACTGAAATAATATAACTCTGCGCTGATACAATAGAGCTGAAAATTTAACATACGAGTGTCAAATCAAATGTTATTTATGACAGCTTGACACACGACATTTCGATTCTCAACTCTATTGTATTATCGTAGAGTTATATTTTCAGCGCTCTGGAGATTCCCGGGCCCGCCGGATAACGGATTCCGGTTCATAATAATATAGTCCAAGGCTTAAACAACTAAGTATAGTCACATATTACTAAATAGTTACTACGTAACTATAGTTATTAATACGGCGCGGGTGTGGCGAACGTCCGATAGTTTGATTTCGTTATGATTTCGTCTTTACCGTTTTTTAACCGACTTCCAGAAAAAGGAGGCGGTTATACATTCGTCTATATATATATAGAGCCTGTTGTTGTTGTATATAAACAAAATTCTTTTTTTTTTATGTAAAGGGTATAAATGCCAAATTTGTCCCGTTTTTATCAAAGTATACCCCTAAGTAGGAATCGACGGAACTCCTCGAAATTTATATGGACACATAATATGGCTATTTCGACTATTTCTAAAGTAGTCTAAGCATATGCTACCAAAAAGTAAGATTTTGCACCAGGGTATACCCTGGATCCAAAAGTACTGAACAGAACTCCTGACTCCTTATAGATACATGTTTGGGGATTTCGGCGTTGTTTAAAGATCTGGAAGCATATTCCATCATACCACTTACAGTAATCATCATCATCACCACCATCTTCAAAAGAAACACCAACATATTATTATGATGACATAGGTAGGTAGGTACTCACTTCTCATCAGAGTTTTGTGCACCGATATCATGTGTTCATTATTATGAACTCATTGATATCGGTGCACAAAATCTTTTTTACTAAATTTAACTAAAAAGAGAAAAATAATTATTTTTAAACAAAAAATTAAAACCGACTTCCAAAGTAAAAATGCACAAAAAAGAATGAAATAAAACTTATTTTCTAAATTATTTTCCCCTTTTAAATTAGACAAAAATTTTATATTTTTTTGTGCATTTTTACTATGGAAGTCGGTGTTAATTTTTTCTTCTTCTTTTTTACTTTTACGACCCCGTCACTCGTCACGTCACGTTTTCGCTCACATCCGTCACATTTTCGTTGTGTAGCTGCGCTGCGCATACGTTCATGAAACTCAATAAACGCTAGCGCAAAAGAGCTCGTAGAAACTAAAAGCAGACCCACATATTATGAAAGGTCAGCTCAACGTTTTGAATTATAAAATTACTCACAGTTGAATATTTCGCTGATCCCTCATTCCATCCGCCAACAGCAAGAATGGTTTTTAGATTTGAGTTAATTTTTTTCAGAGCATTGAATTTCCTGAAAGTATCTGAAAAGACGAGATATCATAAGAGGATAAAAATGCATAAGTAAGTATGAAGTTGAAAATGTTTGTCGGTAGTTTCAAAAATTGCATCTTCAGACTTTCTGCGATTTTCGAAAATACCATCTTTCTGATTGCGTACTGAATTTGTATGAAACTCCAATTATCAGTCCCTAATATACAAAAATATGAAATTCGACCAAATTATAATGTTTCACTGTATTTCTTTATTGCGGAGAAAATAAGTGTCATTTAAATTGGTAGCATTACTATTGTCCCTTTGTTTTCATTTAGCTAAAATTGGATCTGAACAGAGTAACTATATCGGCCGATTGCTTGCTTAAGATTTAGGCTGGGACTATATGATCCGGAATCGGGGAAATCCAGAGCATTGAAAATAGAACTTTGCGCTAATACAAAAGAGCTTTTAACCGAACACACGAGTGTCGAGTCAAATGTCAATGTCAATTATGACAGCTCGACAGTCGTCGCCATTACCGCCATAAAAAAAACGCGATACGTTTTTTTTCCAAGATTATATTGTTTTAATGTAAATAAAACCTATTCCTGTTATGTATATTCAATTTAAAAAGGCGGGAAATAGAATTTTAATTAAAGTTTTCAACACCGTATTTCTAAATCGTCAAGTCCTAAGCCTAGTCAAATTCTAAATAAATAGTCAGTGCAGTCAATAAGTCAAGTCAGTCGAGTCAGTCGTTAAAGTGGTAGAAGTTTTACTGAAAGTTCCTAGGGAGTTTTGGCGGGAACACAACACAACACAACACAACACAACACAACACAACACAACACAACACAACACAACACAACACAACACAACACAAAATAGCACTCTTTTTGAAGTTGTACCACTGGCCAACACTTGTGCACGTCTACCAATATTACACATTATGAACCGAATTAACACAAATTTTACTAGAAATACAAAAACAACAACGTCGTACATTGGTCATTGACATATCCGACAAAACTCCGTGTGTCCACTTAATAAATCAAACACTCATAGACTCGGTCTCAAGTGGAAACATGCCGTAATTGAATGCACGGACCACGGATATATTTAAAAAAAAACAAATTACAGTTAGCTGATATGAAAAAAAGACTGACATGGGCGTTTCCCGTTGCTTTTTTTTAGATTATCCTACTCTTTCGATCCCGGGCGCCCCGCCAACCTTGTACGGTTGAATCAGCGGTTGAGTAATAGTACCAAAAAACAATTAAATTACGTGCAAAAAATATATGTTGGTCTCTTTTTAATGTATTGAATATTTAAGCTAATGAAAAGGATGACAAATCTAATATACATACACATACATATTTTAATATCTTATATACATACATTTATAATCCTAACAAATAACAAAAGCGATAACCAATTGAAAACAATATAAGTGGTATCAAATTGCTTTCATTGTTCAGTACACTTCGCGGATGGATTACAGTGTGTTGTGAAGTGCAATTTTGTTAAGAATGTGTTTCGTAAGTAGCTAATTTTATCTTAAATAAAGGTAATAAAAATTTTCGTCATAGTTTTGCTATTAGGAACTTGTTTTTTATAATTTAGTTGCGTCCATATACCAACTCAAATGATAACCGTTACAAAAACAGTTTTGTATTTTAATAAGCTATGAATATTTCTGGTAATATTTAACTTTTAACAATAGAAAATATTATTAACGATTGTTGTACTATAATAAAAGAACTAGTTAGTGTTATAAACAAATCAGAGAATAAAAAATAATAAGACGATGTTTGCTATTAACCGTTGTACGGCGTCGGGACGCCTGGCATTTTCAAAACAAAATGGCGGCGAAAATTCAAATTAGTAATGAATATACTTTTAGGCGAGTCGTGGAGTCGCCTAAAAGTCGGTTTTATACTTTTTTACTTTCGTATAAAAATAAAAACTGTATGATAGATATAACTGTAAATAGATAAAATTATATACTTTTTATTTAAAATCTATAATCTAAAGTACTAATATTTTTATGTAAAATAGTCAATTAAGTTAATTTTTATGTCACAAAAACATTTGAAAAAATTTGACGAAAGACGACTGCAAACATTTTTTGTTCGTAAGTTTTCACATAACTGGGATATTTTGTCAAACAATTTATAATTACTCTAGAAAATTTTAAGAAATGTGTATTTATTTATTTTGGCTCTATATTTTGTGTAGTTTTTGACAAAATAGCTCATATTATGTAAAAACATCAAACTGCTAAACTTTTATCAGCCTGTTATGTAAGTGGTATTTTTAACGTTTTTTTTTGTATTCTAAGATTTTTAATGATCGAGCCACTTAATATACATGACTTTTTTAAAAGTAACTCTTTATTAGGTAAGGTTTAATAGGAGACCACAAAACAATACATTTTATGTGGATAATCAGGTCCAAAAAGGCTTTAAAACTCGCGTCTCTTGCAATGATTATTTTGGAAATAACGCATTCGCTTTAAAAAAAAAATCTGCAATTTTCTTAAGCAGATGATATTGTGTCTAATTTATAATAACAAAATAACTTATTTTTAATATAATTAGTCTATTTATAATGTATCTAGCGTCTTAAATTGTTTTTTAAATCCTTTTTTGACAACAAAGGTGTGATTTTACAAACTTGTGCGAAATTCGAAATAATTCCACTTGTTAATTGTTTTAGATTATATTAAATACTTATCAAAGCAAATTTTACGTAGATTCCGAATATACAAATATAAGTTAGTGCACTCATACGAATTTTCGTCAAAATCTGCATTTTAGCGCTGACCGGCAACTTAGATCATACGTCAGATTTGAAGGGGGGTGCCTGACGACCTATGACATAAACACTAGGGGGCGCCCGAGAGGCTAATATTATAGATATGAAAGTTTGTGAGGATGGATGGATCATGGATGGATGGAAGTATGGATGAATGGATGGATGGATGTTACTCTTTACGCAAAAGCTACTGAACGGATTTGGTTGAAATTTGGTATGGTAGTTGTTTAACCTGTTGAGCGTCGCGTGCTGCACCACAGCATTGACAGCTATTCCAGAGTTCTATTCAATGCTCTGAATTTTCCCGGATACATCTAGTAACATAGTCCCGGTACACCTTAGGACTCCTTTACCTTTCCCGTCCGGCAAGTCTACCCAGGGGTCCAGCGATATGACCTGGCCATGGTCATTGATGCCCACGAACGTGTATATCAGGTGCGTGCACAGGTGAGGGTTGATGTCGGCCACGTCGAACTTGCCGAGTCCGGTCCTGTAGGTGGACCATGAGCCGTGGTAGCACACGATTTTCCCTGAGAACGTACACCAATAACTAGACTTCTTATCATCTGAGTAATTTCCTTCGGACCATATGGGAAATTGAAACACGCAAAAAATGTAGAGCTCATAATGAAGTAGTTACTTGGTAGGCGACAGCGGCCGGCGGCGCGGTGTCATGGGCATCATGGCATAATAGATGGAGATTGGAGAGCTACTATCAAACTTAGAGCAGGTGTTTGAGGCAAGCTGAAACCTTGTCATATACTTCTCCTATTGTACCCTAACACGAGACTGCAGGGCTGGCTGATCAGAAGCGCAGCCAAATCAATCTACCAGCTATATAGGCTACCCGCTGCAAAAGTTTAATATCCTAATAAAACCTACATCATAACAAATAAAACCAATAAAAGAGAGTCCTAAACACATTGGAAACTAGTTTCTTACTCTCATCTGCAGCCGCAAAACTGAGCACAGACACTAATATGAATGCGTACAACAACATTTTGCGTCCCGCCAACAAGTGACTGCAGAAAATAATAGTTTGACACCTTATTAGGCTTAGCTATCTATGGAAATGTACTTATCTCTCCGTCATATTATCTACCAGTGTCTAATCTATTCATATTAATTATTGCTTTTGTTAAATAGTGATTTGTTTTTCTGTATGTACTGTCGCCGACGTCATATTGAACAAAACACTATGTAGGTTGTATAGACAATTTCATCTTGAACATTTAAGGTCAACCGGGGTAAATGCGTTATATTCTCGAATCACTTCAAGTTATCGCCTTATTGTGTGTGAATTCAAGGCATTATCCACTTTTTGAAACTCTAGTCCAATATTATGGCTATTTCTGTGCAAAGTTCTGTAATGTCTCTAATTTCTTCGCCGGAGTTTTAAAATGTGTCATATTGAATGTTTTTAGCTGACTTCCAAAAAAAGGAGGCGGTTATACATTCGGCTGTATATCTATATTATAATAAATCTGTAGAGAGGTCAATTCTGTACATGAAATATTTTTAAAAAATAACTATCAGGGGGTGATCAGGGATCGCTACTGATGTTAAAAATGCAATCAGTAAAATTTTTGTCTGTCTGTCTGTCTGTCTGTCTGTCTGTATCTTCGTTATAGAAACAAAAACTACTCGACGGATTTTAATGAAATTTGGCACAATTATTCTTCATACTCCTGGGCAGGTTATAGTATACTTTTCTTACGCTACGATCAATAGGCGCAGAGCAGTGAAGGAATATATTGGGAAAACGGGAGAAGTTACTCCATTTTTTAAGCTTCCACCGCGTGTGCAGCCTTAATGGTTAGAGCTGCATAGAAATCACGTATGACGGAAATATTTTCCTTAATATTATATAAAAATATTTCTTGACAGCATAATGTCTATCTTTTATGGTTGACTCACAATAGCACGTGAAACTTCCGGTAGCTTAGCAATTCGGAGCTTTCTGATTATATTGGTCTAATCTTACGTTTACAACACTCTCACTCATCCCTAATTAAAAAAAGTTAACATTATTACTTATTCAATAAAAAAAGAATCATGTAAATCGGTGTAGAAACACCAAAGTTATACATGAAATACACTAATAAGTCATCGCGCGTGAATACAGAATCATGCAATAAGGATTATTTTTGTGTATCAGTTGCCGCGCTCGACGCGCTTCGCGGCGGGAGGTATAAAAAGGCGGGGGGTCCGCGTGCGAACTCACATCCGACACGACAACACGTACAGACGTACAGACCGACCCTAACACGGGACCGGACCCGAACCCGAGTTCGAGTTCGCATCCTAGTAGTCTAGGTACACTCCTAAATAGTGTCCGCGACCGCGATATTGATATAGAGAGCTCTACCAATACCGCGAACCTCATCGACATTAGGACTTACGCGCGCGAGTCATCCCGACCGTACGCGGAAGGGGAGAGGGACGGCCCTCTCAGTACCGATATCGAACAAATCGAGAGCTCCTCTATCGCGATAACTCGCACGCCGCTAGTCTCTGCTACCGCGCGCGAGCAACCTCACTCATCAGCGAGTGAGGAAGGGGTCGGACCCCTCAGCAGGAGAGACCCGCGTCTCCCCTGTCATAATAATAGCTCTTAATCCGTAGCTGTCCCCAAAATCCGGTTTGAACATCACCCGGGTGATGTTAGGGAGGGTCAAACCCTCCCATCATCTACCACCAAACAAACTAGCCACCAGGCTAGTTATAGTCCGACTTAGCTACAGCGGTCTTAACCCGACCCTTAGCATAGACCCGTTAGAAAAAAAAAAAAAAAAAAGCGTGCGAACTTCATACAATATTTGGCTGTTGAAGCGATAGGACGTTCAGATTGTTCGACCTTATTGACAGACAATTATAGTTATTAGTGCTTATCAGCGCGATTTTTAGTTTTTGAATAGGTTATTATTAGATTTGTTTTATTGTCTTTATTTTATGAAATAGGTATAGAGGTTTTGTTAGTATTAGTAGTTTAGTTATTTTAGTTTATTAGTTATTTTGGTAGTGTTAAATATTTCGAAAGTAGAATTATTTAGTTTTAGTAGGTACCTATATTTTTCACATTTTATAGGTTCATATAGATAATAGTCTCCTTATTTAAATTACTTTTAGATTAATTATAAGTTAACATTTATTTAGCAGTAGTTTTAAATAGGTACTTAGGTGTCAAATAGGTTATAACATACGCATATTAAACGTAGTTTAGGTAGATACTTAGGTATTTAAGTAAGCATTTAGATTTCATAAGTGTAAGGTAGCTTCTGTTACCGTCGATTAAAAATTCACAATGCCTCCTAAAAAACGACCATCTTTATCTCGAAATTCGAGAGATGCTAAGAGGATGAGAAATACGCGTTCTAAAGAATCGGCTGAGGAAAGAGCGCATCGGTTAAACTCTATGAGAGTTAGTGCCTCAACTTCTCGAGCCAATGAAAGCTCTCCTGAGAGAGAGGTGCGATTAGCAGATGACAGAGCGAGACATGCTACATCACGGGCGTCTCAAAGCTTTTCTCAGCGAGAGCTGAGTCTTACCAATGACCGAGAACAACATGTGTTATCCCGAGAAGCTGAAACTGCTGCACAACGAGAATTGCGTCTCACAGCTGATCGCGAACGACATACATTTTCTCGCGAGTCAGAAACCTTTACTGAGAGGGAATTGCGTCTCACAGCTGACCGCGAACGTCATACATTGTCTCGCGAGTCCGAAACCTTCACTGAGAGGGAATTGCGTCTCACAGCTGACCGCGAACGTCATACATTCTCTCGCGAGTCAGAAACTTTTACTGAGAGGACATTGCGTCTAACAGCTGACCGCGAACGGCATATTTTATCTCGCGAGTCAGAAACTTTTACTGAGAGGGAATTGCGCCTCACAGCTGACCGCGAACGGCATATTTTATCTCGAGAATCTGAAACTTTTACTCAATATGAAGACCGTTTAACAAATGATAGGGTGCACCATAATATTATTCGATCTCTCGAAGATGAACATGAGCATGAACAACGACTAGAGTCGGTACGCGAACATTACAATTCTTTGAGACACGAACGATCAATAAGTCTGTCTAATGAGAGATTAAGAATCGAAAATATTCGGTCTCTTGAAACGGACGAACAGCGAGAGGCCCATCTTACTGCAGATAGATTTCGACATAGTCTTAATAACTTAGATGTATACATAGAAGATCAATTTAGAAATTCGGTGGCGTGGTCCGACAAATATAAAAGTGGGTTTGCTTATAACCTCACAATTGATTACAGATCATCTTCTGTAATAGGCGATATGAACGTGGTATGTTCTTTTTGTAATGCTTCAAAGTGGAGTTAGGAGTCGGCTGGTTTCTGTTGTTCTGGAGGTAAAATAAATTTGCCTTTATTCGAAGACCCACCGGAACCTTTAAAATCACTACTTTTAGGTGAACATGTGCAATCGAAACAGTTTTTAGACAATATTCGCACTTATAATAGTGCGTTTCAAATGACATCCTTTGGTGCTCAACAAATCTCAGAAGGTCCTTTCATGCCTACTTTTAAGATACAAGGTCAGGTTTACCATTTGATAGGATCCCTTTTGCCTGAAGACCAACCTAAATTTCTTCAAATATATTTTGTATCCGACTACAACGAACAGTCGAATATAAGAAATCAATATTTCCCGAATTTAAATACTGAACTCATTTCACAACTTCAGAACATGTTGCATCAGGTTAATTCGTATTTATGCAGTTTTAAATCGGCTTTAGAAGCTCTTCCTCGACAAGATGATAACAATTATAAAATTGTTATAAATGCCGATAGGCATCCAACTCAGGAACACCCTGGGCTATATAATGCTCCATCCACGAATGAAGTTGCTGTGGTATTGGTCGACCAGGAATGTGATAGGCGTGATATCGTTATCCGTTCCAGAGACAATCGTTTGCAACGTATTTACGAAACCCACAGGGCTTACGACAGTTTGCAATATCCTTTGATATACTGTCGAGGAGAAGATGGTTACAATTTTGCTTTATACCAAACTGATCCGCGTACAGGCGCACCTACTTATAATAAAAAGATTTCATGCCTTCAATTTTACTGTTACCACTTGCAAGTAAGACGGAATAGGTTTGTATACTTTCAACGTTTTCGTGGCTTATTCAATCAGTTTATTGTAGATATGTACGCAAAAATTGAAACCGAAAGATTAGTTTATATACGATCTAATCAAAGGCAGCTGCGCGCTGAAGAATACGTGCACCTTCGCGACGCCATGCAGCAAGATAATGATACGGTGAATATGGGCCGTTTATTTATTTTGCCCTCTTCTTTTACTGGTGGTCCGCGCTACATGCACGAACGTACTCAAGATGCTTTTTGTTACGTAAGAAAATATGGACGTCCCGACTTATTTATTACTGTGACTACCAATCCTAAGTGGGATGAAATCACTCGGGAGCTTCTTGAGGGTCAAGCACCGCATGACCGCCATGATATCATCGCAAGAGTTTTTCATTTAAAATTAAAATCAATGATAGATCTACTTACCAAATATAACATTTTTGGAGAAGTATTGTGTTATATGTATAGTGTTGAATGGCAAAAACGCGGCTTACCTCACGCACATTTCCTGCTTTGGTTAAAAGATAAGGTTCGACCTAATGATGTAGACAGTTTAATCAGTGCTGAAATTCCAAGTCCGATTGCAGATCCCGTGTTATACGACATTGTTAAAACTCATATGATACATGGTCCATGTGGTGTATTTAACGGGAATTCTCCTTGCATGCAAGACGGTCGTTGCACTAAAAGATATCCAAAAGCCTTAGTGGATGAAACTGTAACAGGACTCGATGGATACCCATTATATCGTCGCCGTTCGAGAGCATTTTGTCCAGAGCATTTCAAGCTCACATAAATGTTGAAATGTGTAATAGTGTAGAGTCAATAAAATATATTTGTAAGTACATCAATAAGGGCAGTGACCAAGCTACATTTGCTTTGAGAAATGAACATGATGAAGTTACACGTTTTCAGTCAGGCAGATATATAAGTTCTTCAGAAGCTGTATGGCGGATCTTAAGTTTCAACATTCACGAAAGATATCCACCTGTGACTCATCTGGATGTTCATCTTGAAGGCGGTCAACGGATATATTTCAACGCCGAAAATGTCACAGAACGGTTAGAGAACCCTAGACAAACAACTTTATTAGCATTCTTTCGACTTTGCCAAACTGATGATTTTGCAAAATCTCTTTTGTATGAGGAAGTTCCATTGTTTTATACCTTCGATAAGCAACGAGGTGTCTTTAATCGAAGACGCCGTGGCAGGCCTGTAGATGGCGAGTCAGGTATTTTCAAAGAACATGTCCTTGGTAGAGTGTACACAGTTCATCCTAACAACGCTGAGTGTTTCTATTTGCGATTATTATTACATACCGTGCGAGGACCAACCTCATTTAGAGATTTAAGAAAAGTGGACGATGTTGTTTATCCCTCTTATCATGCAGCTTGCCAAGCGCGTCATTTGCTTGAAAATAATCAGCATTGGGATGACGCTTTAGCAGAATCCTGTGTTAGTGATAATCCACGACGGTTACGCCATTTATTTGTAACATTACTCACATTTTGTAATTTATCATATGCTGTACAGTTATGGGAAAAATATAAAGAAAAATTTGCAGAAGACTTTCTTAGAAATATTTCTAACAATGATGAAGGCACTACTACTGACCATTTCCGTGATCTTGCCATAAATCAGTGCTTATTAGCTCTTCAGGATGATTTAAAAGCAGTAGGCGGTAAATCACTCTGTGAATATGGTTTACCAACACCAACCTCAGTCGGAGAGGTAACTAATAGGGATATTCCGCAGAAATTGGTTACAACTTAATGGAACTGCAGACAACATTAGAAAACGGTGTCCCAATGATGACTGCAGAACAACGTTCAGTTTATGATCGCGTGTGCGAAAGTGTTCAAAATAATTTGGGAACAATATGGTTTTTAGATGCACCTGGAGGAACAGGGAAAACCTTTTTTACTAAATTAATATTGGCTTTTGTTCGAAATCAGAGTAAAATAGCTCTTGCCGTAGCTTCATCAGGGATAGCTGCAACATTACTACCAGGAGGTAAAACTGCTCATACTACGTTTAAAATACCAATTGATTTAGATCGCATGGAAAGTCCAACCTGTAGTATTTCAAGAAATAGCGACAAAGCTAAGGTATTACGCGAGTGTAATTTAATCATATGGGATGAATGTACGATGGCCCATCGAAAAGGAGTAGAAGCGGTAGACAGAACTTTAAGGGATATAAGGCAAAATGATCGACCAATGGGCGGTATCACGGTTTTATTTTGTGGTGATTTCCGACAAACCTTACCGGTAATACCACGGGGAACCCGAGCTGATGAGGTTAGGGCTTGCCTGAAAAGCTCTTATTTGTGGCGTGATATACAATTGGTGCATTTGACTATTAACATGCGAGTGAGAACTGGAGATAACCCGGATGATAGTCAATTTTCTGATACATTATTAAAGATTGGTGAAGGTACCTATCCACAACTACACCAAGGAAAACTTATTCTGACGCCTGAATTATGTTGTATAGTGCAATCTCAACCACATCTTATATCGTCGGTTTACGGTGACGTAACAAATATATTAAATAGGGACAATTCTTGGCTATGCGAAAGATCTATTTTAACTCCTCGCAATGACCTGGCATCTGAGATTAATAACAAAATACTGTCGAATATACAGGGGGAAAGCAAAGTTTATAGATCGATAAATAGAATGGTCGATGAACAAGAAGCCACTAATTACCAGATAGAATTTTTAAATTCTTTAAATATGCCCGGACTTCCTTCTCATGAAATTTGTTTAAAAATTGGCATTCCGATTATTCTGCTCCGAAATTTAAGACCACCACAACTTTGCAATGGAACTCGACTCAAAGTAACCCAGTTGCAACAAAATATAATCGAGGCTCAAATTTTAACAGGTTGCGGTGCAGGAGAAACCGTTTTTATTCCCAGAATACCCTTAATACCAAATAATTTTCCATTCCAATTTAAAAGGACGCAATTCCCAGTATCGGTGTGTTATGCAATGACAATTAATAAGGCTCAAGGGCAGACTTTTCGTGTTGCCGGAGTAGATCTCGGTGTCAGTTGTTTCTCGCACGGTCAGTTATACGTTGCTCTTTCCCGTGTTAGCAGTTCTAGAAATCTTTATGTTCACGTGCCGGACGGGTCAACTTTCAATATAGTTTACCCGGAAGCTTTGCGCTAAAGTATTTTCGTTCTATAGGTACTTTAGCCTCATGTGAATGTGAATACATTAACTTAATCTAAACAATATTACCAATACATTAACTTATTCTCAGCTATCTATACTTATCTGCCGGAAGTCACTATTCCACGCGGACGAAGTCGCGGGCAAAAGCTAGTATATATATAATTCGATATATATATTCGACGACCTCTGTGGCTCAGTGGTTCAGATGTTGCGTTGGTGCTTAAGCCGGGGCTCTCGGGTTCGAATCCCGCCGGACAAAAAAATATAGTTTTTATGTGTTCCTGGGTCATGGATGTGTATTAAATATGTGTATAATATAATAAAAATCTTAAATATATGTATAGTATTAAAGTATTAAATATATACTTCCCGTTTTCTGGTACCCGTAAAACAAGTTACTTAGGACGGGGCCAGATTGACGTGGTGTGAAGCGTCCATAGATATTATTATTATTATATTTATTTTATGTATGATCAACGATAATTTCGCCGCCTGTGGATCGATTATCAAAATTATTTTTTTGATGTAAAGGGTATAATCCCAAGTTGGCCCCGTTTTCACCAAAGGCAAAGCTGATTGACTGATGTATCAACGCACAGGCCATACCCAAAATAAGGCTAGAAATTTGAAATTTTGCACACGTATTTCTCATATGACGTAGGCATCCACTAAAAAAAGATTTTTCAAAATTCAACCCCCAAGGGGGTAAAATAGGAGATTTAAGTTTGTATGAAATTTTTTATTCCTTGGACATATTTTCATGAAATTTTGTATGAATTGAGTACGGAAAACATAATGAGTTACGTATTTCAGCGTTTTCGAAAATTCAGCCCGTACTTGGGTAAAACAGGGGATGAAAGTTTTAAATCTAATTTTACGCGGGCGAAGCCGCGGGTAAAATAATGCTAGTAATAATATATAATATTAGTTAATACAAGTCTATAATAGAAGATTATTTTTATCGCTTTTATTAGTGTTCATTACCTACCAATGCTGCTTATCAGGCAACAACGAGTGCCGGTAGTAGCGCTCTTTGTTGCCTGATAAGAAACTACACAATCAAAATATGCAAGTATCAGAATGGTTTATTAGTGGTACATATTATCTTGAGTAGGATAACTTCAATCTACAAGTGTCGGCATATCATAATATATAAGTAACTAGCTTTGCCCGCAACTTCGCCCGCATGGGAGAGTGTTCGTGGCAAGAAACTTCTTTAGCAAATATACCTGCAATATAGTAATATCATAGAGTAAAAATATATACTTTATAATAAATTTTCACACGCACTTTTTAATTTTCAGATATCTACTATAAATTGTATCCGTCTATATAGCTTCTGAAAATACCACATTATTTCTGATCATATTTTTAAACTTTGACTGGCTAGGTATAGTATCTTGTCCTTAAAAGGTAGACATATCTATGCCATCGCGGACTTTTTTGTAGACCTATAAAAGAGAAACGATCCTAACATACATTATTTTGTTATTTACCTCCAACGGCAGCGTTTTCGATAAAAGTCCCGAGACGGCTTGATTTTTTCCGACACCTTCAACAATTATCGTCATAATCAAACAGTTTCCACAAAACCTTAACAAATTATTATCGACCTAAACCTTCCTAAGGATCAACTTGATCGGTAAATGTAAACGTCATGAAAATCCTTTCAGTAGTTTTTGAGATTATCACGAACTTACAGACAGACAGACTCGGCGGGGCACTTAAGTATCCTATGTCCGTCTCCTGGTTCTAAGCTACCTCCCCACCAATTTTCTGCCAAATCGGTTCAGCCGTTCTTGAGTTATAAATAGTGTAACTAACACGACTTTTTTATATTGTATATAGATAATAATATAGTTATTTTCTCTTATATAAATATTAATTTTTTAACAAAAAATTAAAACTGACTTCCAAAGGAAAAATGCAATAAAAAGTGTGAAATAAAACTTAATTTCTAAATAATTCCCCTTTTAAATTTGGCTGAAATTTCAACTATTTTTGTACTCAATCTTCAAAATTTTAAAGTCGGTACCAGACAACTTGAACGTGTGTTCTATTTTGAATATTATTTTATCAGGATGTTGTTCGGGCTGGTACCGACTTCAAAATTATGAAGATTGTGTACAGAAATAGTTAAAATTTTAGCCGAATTTAAATGGGGAATTATTTAGAAAATAAGATTTATTTCATACTTTTTTGTGCATTTTTACTTTGGAAGTCGGTTTTAATTTTGTGTTTAAAAATTATATTTTTTCTCTTTTTAGTTAAATTTATTATCTATATTATTATGAACACATTTCAAGAAAGTTATAAATACAAAAAAGGCTCCGCTATTCTCACTCTCTTCAAAAAAACTCAAGCGTTATTTCATGCCAGTTTTTCTGAGAGGCCGTGTTATTTCCCCAAATAATCATTACTGATCTGTAGACCTACTAAACAATCACCAGTGATGATAATAATTAGATACCATATTATGAAACAATAATTATTATTATCTATTGTTATAGCTTTTAACTTTTACGCCTCAAATATCAATTTACAGCATGATAACCATGGACTATAATATAGATATAATATGATGACAACGATTTAACCACAGATACCTGGGCTGATTGATAACTGGCCGAAACGACGAACTTAAAAAAAATGATACCGTAAACCGGGGTTATTTGGGACCTCCGATGTTATTCGGGACACTCCAAATTATTGTTTTCATATGGCAATGTGTGGTTTTAGGTTAATAGTAGGGAAAAAAAAACATCTGGCAACACTACATCCATCGACAATTTCGACAGTTTGACATTTGAGGTTATGTTGTTGCATGTGCCGCAAAAAAAGCGTGGTTTCTGAATTAATAAATTTTTGCTCAGTTTCTATAGTGTCTCATCATCACTTTCATCTCCAGCCCAAAAACTATAAACGTAAGTAGAATATCATTATAATCAACGAAAAGTAAAGTTATTCAGGACTGAAATGCGATATCTGTTAGTAGAATAAACAATAATCTTATTAGATTTTTCTTAGTTTTTTCATAACGGTGATATTTAGGACAGCATTTGGTGTTATTTGGGCCGGTTAGAGTTAAAAAAAGGTTGAGGTGATATTTGGACCGGCCGTCCCAAATAACCCGGCTTTTGCCAATTGAATATTTTCAGAAATACTAAGGTGATGTTTCAATTGTTCTTTTTCAAGGGACGAACAAGTCTTATGTGAAGAAAGAATGGGACGTTAATATAAAAGGACTTACAGGCATACCAGAAATGGTAAATATTATACACCCTATAATTCATTTACGAAGGATGACCTGGAAACGGCAATGGAAGAAGTTAATAATAAACATATGTCAATTAGGAGCGCAGCAAAACATTTTAATATCCCTTAATCGACATTATCTCGTCACTGCATGAAGCACAATTTAATGCAAGAAAGAGCTGGACGTCCCACAATATTTAGCAGTGAAGAGGAACAAATATTTGTGGATTATTGTTTGCTCCTAAGTGAATAGGGTTTTCCGATGGATAAAATGGATCTAAGGGTTTTCGCTCAACGGTATTTGAACAAGATAGGAAAAAATGTGAGAAACATGAAGGATAATTTACCTGGGCACAAAATTTTGTCGAAAGACATAAACACAGACTGTCCCATCGGTTAGCTGCTAACATTTCATCAGACAGAGCTGAAATAACAACCGCCGTCATTGACAATTTTTTTGAAAATTATTCTAAGTCCGCACACGGGGTAAGCCCGGATAACATCGTCAACTACGATGAAACAAACCTCACAGACGACCCGGGTGCTAAAAAATATATATTTAAACGCGGAACTAAAGACCCCGAAAGAATCGTAAATAACTCCAAAACGGCAGTTAGTCTTATGTTTAGTTGTGCAGCAAATGGCGAGATGCTACCAATATACGTAGTCTATAAATCAGAACATTTATGGGATCAATGGACGTCAGGAGGTCCAGAAAACACACGATATAATAGGTCCAAAAGCGGATGGTTTGACAATGTGTGCTTCGAAGACTGGTTTTTCACTGTAATTATGCCTTACTTCAAAAATAAGTCAGGGCGTAAACTTGTTGTTGGCGACAACTTATCATCGCATTTTTCTGAACGTGTCTTAAAAAGCTGTCACGAAAATGACATTTCATTTGTGTGTCTTCCACCTAAGACAACCCATTTATTGCAACCACTAGACGTGTCATTCTTTGCACCGTTAAAACGCTATTGGCGTAATATACTAACACACTGGAAAGCAACATCAGGCAGGAAGCACAAAACCCTTATTAAATCAGCTTTTCTCAATTTACTCTTAAAGCTTTACAATAAAATTACCGAAAATGATACTGCTGCAAAAAACATTCAAAGCGGTTTTGAAAAATGTGGATTATACCCTTTAAATCCCGATCGCCCAAAATCACGGCTACCACGACAAACATCATCAGCCGAAGATGTAAATAACGCGACATCATCTGCAGTACTTGAAATATTACAAGAAATTCGAGGAGGAGATCAGCCAACAACTGAGAAAAAAAGGAAGAAACGATGCGACGTACAACCTGGAAAAAGCATCACAGCAGCGGATCTTGACCCAAAAGTAAAAACAGATACAAAACCAAAAAAAATAACAGACAGTAGGAATAAGGAAAAAGGAAATAAATATATTCAAAATGCTGAAGTAGAGATTAATGTATACGGCACTTTGAGTAGCGATGAGGAGAACCAGAATCCGGAAATTTTTTCGAATGAAATACCTATAACGCAAAAAAAATCGTAAGCGTACAAGGAAAGCTAACGAAAAATCCATTAAACCTGCAAAAAGAAAATTTTCGCGCAGCATTACATCTACTACTACTGAAGAGAGTGGGGATATGAGTGTACATAGCGATAGCGACATTATAGATGTCAACGATATTGACTCAGATGTTACATATTGTGAGGATGATAGCGAGCTAAAAAGGGTCCATGACTTAGAGGCGAAGATTTGGGAGGATATCGCAATGCTGGATCAAGAATGTTTACCGGAAGAAAATGATGAGAATACTAATATTGACTGCACTGGAAATATGGAAGAAGTCCAGAAGACCGGAGACGAGACGGTCAATGGCCTAGAGGCGGGGAATATCGCTATGCTGGATCAAGAATGTTTACCGGAAGAAAATGATGAGAATACTAATATTGACTGCACTAGAAATATGGAAGAAGTCCAGAAGACCGGAGACGAGACGGTCAATGGCCTAGAGGCGAACATTTGGGGGAATATCGCTATGCTGGATTTGGGAGGATATCGCTATGCTGGATCAAGAATGTTTACCGGAAGAAAATGATGAGAATACTAATATTGACTGCACTGGAAATATGGAAGAAGTCCAGAAGACCGGAGACGAGACGGTCAATGGCCTAGAGGCGGGGAACATCGCTATGCTGGATCAAGAATGTTTAACGGAAGGAAATGAGGAGAAAACTAATATTGACTGTACTGGAAATATGAAAGAAGTCCAGAAGACCGGAGAGACTGATGATGAAAACAGAGAAGTGATTGAAAATTATATAGACACGTGGAATGTAGGCGACACTGTGTAACTGTGTGTGTGTGTGCGTTACTATGTAATAAAAAACTGGAAATATTATATTGGCGTTATTAAAGCCATAGATCATCTAAGACAACTAACGTACCTACTACGTACTAGATCATCTAACGTACACGGTTATATTTTACAAAACTATAAAAAAAAATGGTCTAAAATTTGTTGAAAAGGGATGTCAAGACACAGACCAAGTTCCATTTTCAAATATTGTGAAAAAAATAGCTTTGCTGTCAATGAAATATAAAAATTCGAGCACAATATATTTATTGCGTGACGACCAGGACGCAAATTTATTCTAATTTTTATATTTTATTGTCAGCAAAGCTATTTTTTTAGCCTAGGTACCTTTTATCTAGGTACCTACTACTACTTAGTTGTAAGGAAAACTCGTAATTGTTAAGGAATGACTTTAAAATAAAAGCTTTTTGAACTTGTAGTTTTATTCTTCTTTAAGAGATCTGCCCTCTCCATATATGTAGCTAGGTAGGTATTTCCTCCACGCCAAGCCACAATTTCACCGTTTTCGGCGCTTGCTTGTCACGTATATTATGACTATGGCGGCCAAAAAGTTAATAAAGAAGTGCCATGATTGCCTTTTGGCATTAAAATGGTGTCAAAACTGAGATCTGATGTTTAAAACTAAAGTTAACATTTTATTCAAGTTGATTTTTTTACTTTATTTTTTCTTCTTCACAAAAACGAACTTTTTGTTCTGTGATGTTTTTTAAACGCGTACTTGACAGTTTTGCAAATAGTTTCCACTTGATGTTATTTAGTTTTCTAGTATAATAGTATTTTAAAATCAACCATTTATTTGCATGGCTCAAATAGCACACCTTGACGATTTATTTGGGACACCCATTCTTATATCTTTTTTTAAGAAATGGCAACACACGTGACAAAAGTCATTCGATGTTGTCATTGCTAGAGTGTTGCCTCACTAAGAAAAAAATATTCCCATTTTATACGAATAACGGTTACAATATACACTTTTTCTAAAAAAATGTCCCGAATAACCCCGGTTTACGGTACGCAAAAAAGGAATATTACATTATATTCTGGCATCTTTTTGAAAATAGAACGCCAAATTTGAATTTAATTGAACTGATGGAATTTGTTTGAGAGGACGTAGAACTTTCTCTGTCGTAAATTTTCTTAACAATGGAAAGAAACGAAATTCGTGCGGTGATAAAGTTTTACGTTTTAAAAGAGAAAACAGCAACCCAGATTAAAACCAAGCTAGACAGTGTTTTAGGTAATTCTGCTCCTGCATTGAGTACAATTCACACCTGGGTAACTGATTTTAAACGTGGAAGACAGAGCTGCGAAGACGCCCACAGGTCTGGCCGTCCAAATGAAGTCACGAATCCGGACATGATCAAAAAAATTCACAAAATTGTATTGAATGATCGGCGCTTAAAGTTGCGAGAGATAGCAGAGATGGTGAGTATTTTATCTGAACGCGTTTTTAATATTTTTCACCAACATTAGGGAATGAAAAAGCTTTGCGCGCGATGGGTGCCGCGTTTGCTCACTGTAGACCAAAAGCAACGTCGAGTGGACGATTCATCGGAGTGTTTGGCGCTGTTTAACCAAGATCCTAATGAGTTTTTGCGGCGTTATGTAACAGTCGATGAAACCTGGATACATCATTATACTCCCGAGACAAAAGAACAATCTGAGCAGTGAACTGAGAGCGGAAAACCTGCGCCGAAGAAAGCAAAAACGGTTTTGTCGGTCGGCAAAGTGACGGCGACTGTTTTTTGAGATGCTCGAGGGATTATTTTAGTGGATTATCTGCAAAAAGGAAAAACAATAAATGGAGAGTACTACGCAAGCTTGCTGCAAAAATTAAGTGAAGAAATCCAGAAGAAACGACCACATTTGGCCAAGAAAAAATTTTTGTTCCACCATGACAACGCACCTGCACACACGTCAATGGTTGCAGTCGCCAAACTCCATGAATTGCGGTTCGAATTGCTACCGCATCCACCCTATTCCCCGGATCTGAACCCGTGCGACTTCCACTTATTCCCCAACTTGAAGTTTTTCTTTGTCGTTTCGGAAACTTATCAATCAGCCCTCGTAAGTACGTATTTTGCACATAAATTATCTGTTAATAATCGGATATTCATTACTTTTTTATTCCCAAGTCCAAAAAATATAATATATATTTTTTATATAGAAACTTTTTAAGTACTATAAAACCACATATGTTCGAAACTTGACCGCTCGTGAGGGAAAATCAGGCAGGATTCGCCAGTGTCCTTTAAATGGATACATATAATGGTGATTTGGACTTTTTTTAACGACTTTCAAAAAAAGAAGGCGGTTATACGTTCGGCTGTATATTTTTTTTTTTGTCGTTGACGATTACTCCGCCATCTGTGTGCCGATTTTCAAATTTTGTTAATGTAAAGGGTTTAAAGGATTGGATTCATGAGTAATCGAGGGAACTCCTCGAAATTTATATGGACACATATGGTGATTTAGACTATTTCTGAAGAAGACCAAGCATATACTACCAAAAAGTAAGATTTTGCACCAAGGTATACCCTGGATCCAAAAATACTGAACAGAACTCCTGACTCCTTGTATATACATGTTTGGGGATTTCGGCGTTGTTTATAGAACTGCAAGCATATGCCACTACGTCAATTACAGTAATCATCATCATCAACATCTTATATATTAGGTCCTTATATATGAAATTGGCGTTTTATCGTACTGGCCACTTTGATCTCAAATATATCTTCTTTGGTTAGGAATTCCAATTTCAAATTTATACCGCTATTTACTCATACATTTGTGTTTCGAAAACCGTAATTCATTTGTTTTTTCCTCTTTTGGTTTTTTCTTTGCGTCACTCTGTTTACAAAATGGAAAACTTGAAATATCGTATTATTTTCGAGTACCAGTACCACCGTGGCATCAGTGCTGTCGAAACGGCTCGAAGAATTAATGATGTGTATGGCGGCGGTGTCGCAAAAAAACACAGTACGTTTTTGGTTCCAACGTTTTCGTTCTGGAAATTTCGACCTGCAGAACAAGCCCCGTGGAGGGCCGGAAACCAAAGTTGGTAATTAAGAATTGAGGGCTATTGTGGAAACGGATCCATCGCAAACCACGTCCACGTTATCTGCAGGCTGCGGTGTTAAACTGTTTTAACTGTAAAAAATGAACGAATTTTGAACCGCATTGTTACCTGCGATGAAAAATGGATTCTGTTTGATAACCGCAAGCGCAAGCAAGCGCAAGTTGGTTGGATCCTGGTTCAGCACCTAAACAATGCCCTAAACAAAAATTTACCCCTAGAAAAGTGATGGTCACTGTTTGGTGGTCTAGCGCCGGTGTGTTCATCACAGCTTCTTACCAAACGGGGTGAGCATTACTGCAGATGTGTACTGTGAAAAACTGAAAACAATGATGGAGAAGCTGGAACATCTCCAACCAGCATTGGTCAATCGCTCGTCTCCGCTGCTCCTGCACGACAACGCGCGACCTCATACTGCACGGCAGACGGTCTCCAAGTTGCAAGAACTGGGGTTGGAAGCTCTCCGTCATCCGCCCTACTCACCAGACCTAACACAGACCTACACCTGCCTTACCTACAGACTACTACTTTTTCCAGAATTTGGATAACTTCTTGGCGGGAAAAAAAATCAATACCCGAGAGGCAGTACAAAATGCCTTTGAAGAATTTATTGCCTCCCGTAGAGCTGATTTTTTTAAGAATGGCATCAATAAACTGCCACTGCGTTGGCAAAGATGCATTGATTGCATGAGTGATTACTTCGATTAAAACAAATAAAAAATACCTACATGAAAAAAATAAGTTTAAATTTGTTCATACAAAACGGCAATTTCATAGGTAAAGACGTAATATTATGTTTAAAAAAAAACGACTTTATGTTCCTCCTTTACAAAACGCCAATTTCATATGTAATGACCTAATACAATAACTAATGGAAGCTTGGCGCGTATTCAATTATACATTCGATCGATTATATAAACGTTCTTAAAATGTTTTAATAATAATTTATCAAATATGACTAAAAAGAAAAAAATATTATTTTTAACCAAAAAATTAAACAGACTTCCAAATTTAAAATACACAAAAAAGTATGAAATAACTCTTATTTTCTGAATAATTTCTCTTTAAAATTCGGCTAAAATTCTAACGTGAGCTCTATAAAATAATGATTTATCAGGACATTGTTTGGGCTGGTACCGACTTCAAAATTATGAAGATTGTGTAGAGAAATAGTTAAAATTTTAGTCGAATTTAAATGGGGAATTATTTAGAAATTATTTATTTCATACTTTTTTGTTTATTTTTACTTTGGAAGTCGATTTATTCTGAAGTATCCCAAGCATATGCTACCATAAAGTAAGATTTTGCACCAAGGAATACCATTATATAGAACTGCAATCATAATATGCTATCATATCACTTACAATAATCATCATCATCATCACCAACATCTTCACACGAAACAAATTATGATAACATACTAGGTACTAACTACTCATCAGAGCATCGATATCAATATCTTTTAAATTTTACTATTACCAAAATTTTATTCGTGTATCGTGATCATCATCATCACTATAGTATATTTAATGCTTACTGCTGCATTTTTCCCGCCGACTATAACAATTGATAATAATAATTATTTAATAATATGGTATCTAATCATTATCATTACTAGTGATTGTTTGGATTTTCAAAATAGATTTAATTTTCACTGCACTACACTGCACCCCCAAAAACCTTGAAAACGACACCCATACCAAAGGAAAACAAACTCTAACAGTATCCAAAAATGCGATTTTCCGTAGCCTGCATTTTTTTGCAACTGTCACTGCAATTGTCACCTATTAATATATCAACCCAATCTGGTTTTATAGCTGCTGACATCGTATAATAGTCACCAACTCTGAAATTAAGTCGCCAACTTACAAATTTCGGTTCCAATTTGGATTAAATTTCGCCACTTTTTATGTGCCGATTTTTGTATTTTATGTCACCTAGTGTGTTCGCCAGTTTTGTAATTTAGTCGCCAACATATTAATTCGCTGCCAAATTCAGTAATACAGTATGCACATGTGCAGTCGCCAACATATTTTTGTTCGCAAGATTAATTATATCCCTTTTGTGTCCATTTCACTTTACTGTAACTGTAACATTCAATCCCACTTTACTGAATCTGATATGACTCATTGACTGCACTGAAGATTTATTTGAACTTTGACTAAACTTTGAACTTGACGATTTTGAAAAACGGTGTGAAAAATTTAAACAGAAAATCCGATATTGCCGCCTTTTTTAACTTGACATTGGAAATAGTTTTATGCTCTACTGCTATAATAATTTGAAATAAACAAATTGACAGGAGTTTTGCCGGGGAATTCAAAGGGTGACGTTGTGGTTTTTGTAAATTCCGATTCTTAATGTATAATATTAACCATTAAATATTCATTAATGTGCACAAGTGTGGGAAAGTGGTACAACTTCAAAAAACGTGCTATTTTGTGTTCCCTCCAAAACTCCCTAGGAACTTTCAGTAAAGCTTCTACCACTTTACTGAATCGACTGACTTGACTCATTGACTGCACTGACTATTTATTTGGACTTTGACTAGACTTTAGACTTGACGATTTAGGAATACGGTGTTGAAAATTGAAACGAAAATTCTATTTCTCGCCTTTTTAACTTGACACTGGCAAAAGGTTTTAAGCCGACGCCATATATTTAATTATAATAAAAAAACAAATGATAGCACAGCTTGACAATGAATGACATGTAAATGTAAATAGTTTTCTGTCATTTTCAAAGAAGCAAAAAAATATTACTTGTGTTTAGATAATTTTGCAAAAAAATATGTTTTCGGTTTAATATTGATAATTACTGTACCATATTATATTTGTATAATGGCATCCACATCAAAGGAAAATATGACTTCAAGTTCGCCTAAAGCTAACGAGGACAGCTTAGAGCCAGGTGCATGCCCGGAAAGTATTCTGAATCCCACCGACTCTTTCGAAGAATTTGCAAGTGAAATGAGCTCAAGCCTAGAAGAAAGGAATACGCTCGCAAAAAAGACGAGCACAATCAGTGAGATTCAAAGCGAGATTTCCGAAATATCGTCTGAAACATCGCAACTTAAAAACACGAAATCCAGTGATGACTTGCGGGGTAGAGATGTAAGTTTTATTAAATATATAGGAGGCCGAACATTTATTTAACCTAGTCCTTTATATATACTTTGCGAGCTGCAATTACAAAGGTAAATTTTCTAAGTGTTAACTTACCATAGAACAAAATACCAAAACAGAAGCTCTAATTTGTCATATAAAATGTATAATGTGATCGTCATTATTAACATTTAGTTACTAGTTTCAGGAGAATCACAATATAAATAATCCTATTTCTCTTATGATTTACAGGATTCAATGTCTGCATCGGCAAGCTGCTCAAATTTAGTGGAAGAAAATGGAGGAAATGATGAGATTGAGAACTATTTACATTTACCAGAGTTAATTAATAAAGAAAAGCATGTATTTATACTCAGTTCAGCTGGAAAACCAATTTATTCGAGGTAAGTTTAAAAATATAATTTGAATAACATAGCTTTTGTAATACCAATTTAGTTGTTCCGTTTTACTTCTCATAATTTATGTCTGTTTAGTTTTTAATAATACATAATTACTTCGTTAAATATTGAAAAAAAATCGCAAGCAACTGAAGAGGAAGGACATCTTTTCAATTAAAACAATAATAATCTATGATCTATCCACAACGGTGGAAGCACTCACGACAGCAGTCACGACATAGTACATCTCACCTACTTATAGTAATTTACTGATTGCAGATACTTAAAAAAATATATTGAAAGCAAATAATGTTACTATGTAGATTCTGTAAGTAGAACACAATATGGTAATATGATAGGTGCTTGTTTGGCTGAATGTTATCTAATGTTGAATACATAAAATTGATTAGTATATTTGTAAATTATGTATATCAGACTAAATATATTATTATTATTATTAATATATTATTTTATAAACAATTTTATAGTTTTATATATTTTTGTACTTTTCAGGTATGGCAATGAAGATAAATTAGCTGGACTGTGCGGAGTGATACAGGCGCTCGTCAGTGTGGTTGAAGAACAAAATCAGGATATTCTACGATCTATAATAACGAATAACTGTAAAGCTGTATTCCTTGTGAAAGGTCCGCTGATACTTGTGGCCGTCTCCAAATCTAATGAAAGTGAAACACAACTGGTCCTGCAACTTACGTAAGTATTAATACTTAGTAATGTAAATTTTTTTATACCAAAAAACTATAATGCTAACAATGTCACTTAGCCATTCTGGGAAGAAATTCAATGGCACATCAATTAGGTTGAATTAAATGTTTTTGTTTCCAATAAAATTAAATTGGATCTGAACAGAGTATACTACATACTAATACATATTTTGTTAATATTAGAAAAAAATTGACTGAAGAAGATAATGATATTGCACAACTTTTTATACACTTTTCCACTCATACACTTAAAAATGTATATAAGTTGTGTGATATTATTATGAACATGAATTTCCACCAAGAACCAACAGTACACTCAATCAGTTGTGAAGAAGATAACCAAATTAATAGGCGATGATGATGATTATATGAGATGAGACAAAATAATGTAGGGTATTTATTGAAAATTTTGTTTGGAATAATGTAGAATGATTACCTAAGCAGTAATTTTTATGATACCTTAGTTATAGTTAATCCTATTACTTAATTAGCTAATAATCATGTCACTGAAATCAATAATATAATGTCAAAACTTTTAATATACCTAGTTTATTTAGTTTTAATATAGTTCTACCAATAGTTAACAGAATCAGGTGTTGACGTTCAGACGTAACAAGATCGTTCAAGGCCCCACAACACTATGCAGGTTGCAAACTCGACGCGCGTTTCAAACCCGGAGCATCCTTAGGAAGTGAACCTGTGAACAAAGTTCGTTATACTAACGAGTCGAGTTATGCAACCTGTATGGTGGTCTGGGGCCTTGCAGGATCTTGCTGACATTGTTGCTTGTGTGGTGGTGATATTTGTATGCATAAGCAGTGTGTGAGGAGGGAGGTGCTTTACGCATGCTGATGCGTGCATTAACACATCTGCTTGCAGGTTGTAGGTTTTTACAGGATATTGCTAGATATAATATTAATTAAATTGTATAGTTCTTCCATTTACCAGTAAGACTTTACAACTATTCCTACTTTTTAATTTCAGGTATGCTTACAATCAAATAGTGTCAGTTCTGACACTAACACAGTTGAACAGAATATTTGAACAAAGACGGAACTATGATCTGAGACGACTATTAGCTGGCGCTGAAAGACTGATAGACCATCTACTAATTTTTATGGAGAAAGATCCAGCTTTCTTACTTGGCGCAGTAAGATGTTTGCCGTTACCAGAAAAGTCTAGAGAAAGTATTACGAACGCTATCATATCTTCATGTAGCAAAATAAGAGATTTAGTATTCGCCATCTTGTTGGCTGGTAACCAACTGATTACATTAGTGAGAATGAAGAAATATACCCTACATCCGTCAGATATACATTTACTATTTAATTTAGTGAGAAGTTCTGAATCTTTCAAAACTGCAGAGAGTTGGACACCTATTTGCTTGCCTAAGTTTGATGCGACGTAAGTTTTGAATCTCTGCTTTAATTCTTTCGCTAATGCCTTATTCCTAACACACTTAGGGCCCGTATTAATAAAGCGTTCTTATCTCTAAGACAATTCTCAATAAAGTACTTGAGATGTTGTTTTAATTAATAGACCGTACTTAAGTATAGCTGTAGGTACGGCGTATCAATTGAGTGCGAACGTATTAATAAACGAGACTCGTTACTCAAGTATGCTGTCATTGCTGTCAAACTGTTACTTGAGACGCGGTTTCGTGGGTACAGTCAAACCTTGACTTGAGAATGGCTTGCTTAGGATATAGTATAGTATTGGGATACAGTACATTATTATTTGTGGTGTTTTTGAGTGTGTTACAATTATGTAAATTAAAATCTAAATACTTATGATTAAACAAACTCAGAATTTACACTACATACTCAACACAAAATAAAGTTATAAAAAAAAAGACGCTTATTGATACTTATTCTTATTTTGATTTTTTTTTTTTGGTAATCGCGGTTGCAAAAGTTTTGCACCATTCTGCCAGTGTCGAGTATTTGTAGAAATACTTTCGATTTTATTTATATATTTATATTAAACGAATTACCTATTTGATTTATTAATTGACTTGATTTGATACTTGACAGCAGAACTTTTTTTCGCTGCCTTAAACAATAATCATTATATGATCCCTCTCTCCTACAATTCCTCGCCCTATCAACCTTAAATCTGTTCTGTGTTTTGTAAATACTCCTTTTACTGAAACTTTATGTACATACTGTGGTACTGGTCCTAAATGTTTGTGTCTGTTCTAGGTTTTAGATTATTCAACAGACTTCCTCCTGTACATCGTGCCCTTGTTTATTGATAAAACTCACTCATAAGGCAGAGCCACTTTAAAGAATAAGAAGAAGAACTTTTTTCGAATGGCAATGATCCGCATTCCGTTTTACGTAGTTTTCAAAAAATATTGATATTTTTATGCTAGACAATAATGAATATTAATATTACGTAAAAATTAATGAAAATCAGTTTTTTTAATATAAAAAATACAGACTAAACTTTTTTTGGTATTTATATTATTAAATATTACATTTTTAAAAAGAAAAATTGAATGAATCTATAATCAATAAATCCGTTCTTTGTAGAAGTGTAAACGAAACGTTATTTTATTCGTTCTTTCTCGTGGTAGATGACGCTTAAAAGTTGAGTAAGTTATCTCATTATCGTTATCAACTGAGACAGTCTTGAGATCATACTATGAATTAAAGATCTTGAGAAGCTAATCGTTACTTGAGACTGTCTCAGCCAAGAACGAGTTTGAGAACGGTTTATTAATACGGGCCTTATATTCTAATCAGTTAGTACTTAGTAGGCATGGCCTACCCTAATTTATTATTTTTATGAATTGGCAATAAAAATACAAATACCCTTCTTACACCAATTTTCACCCTTCTAACTTCTAACAATGTACCTAAAAATCTTTAAGTGTCAGTGGTCAATAATTTTTATATAATTTATGTGTATAGTTATGTGTACACAAATAGTTCAGACAGAACAATGTCTGTCAGGTCAGCTAGTGGAGTCATTGTATATTTAACTAGACAAGTTAAGGCAATTTTATGATTGATTACTTAGGTTGTAAAAACATACATAACCCTCATTAATTCTAACGGCAAGTACTAAAGAGTAAGGTAATTACATCAGATATGATAATGATTTATCTAACAATAATAGGCCTGTGGGAATAGTCCAGCCAGACTCAGCCTCATCGGGTATCTCGACCCCAATGTGGGAATAGTGGAAAAGCCCCATAGGGAGATCTCCGACCCAGCGAGATGGTATGCTTCGTCAGGCCGAAGCCTATTTGTAGTCATTTCAGCTGTTGTATATATAGTGCCGATCTTAGAAAACTTCAATACCGCGATTCAGGATTGTGGCACTAATTGGTCCACCACAGGCTAGACAAATGAATTATTTTCTTGCATAAATGAATAGTATTCTTAAATATTACTCGTATTAATATCGTTCTCAGAAGAAAAAGTACATAAAATCAATATTTACAAAGGCACAAAATTTTGCATGTCATCCTGTGAAAATGCACCATACAAAAGTTGTACCTAACTGTGATGATTATGTAACAGCGTATAAAATATCAAGGCCACAGGAACATATTAATATTTGTAAATATCTCTGAAATTTGTGCGTTTAAGTTCTACTTACTATAATTAATGTTTTTGTATATGATGTAAGTAAACTAATGATATAGGGTTTTTAAATAATTGAGCAAAACATTTTGAAACTTTTTTTGTATTTTTTATATGTATGTAATTACTAAACTAAATATAAAATAGTATATATTTTTAACGTTTATCAAGTAGTAATACCTCAATATTTTTGAGTATATATATTAAGCTAAATATTTTACATGTAGCCGTCTCCTGTATTTCAGAGGCTTTCTTCATGGACATGTATCTTACATCTCAGAAGATTGCCAAGCCTGTCTGCTTTTGTTGACTGTACAGAGAGACGCCTTCTATCCATTGTCACAAGCAAAACACACAATCGCCGAGAAATTAAGAAAATCCAAATGCCTGGTAGCAATAAATGATGCTTTGAATCGCAGCGAAGAGTTGCCAACTACAAATCCTTTGAAGCATATTGGCATACCAGAAATTAGGCATTTTATGTACAAGTGTAAGTCTACAGCACAACTCTTTACTTCTGATCCCATTAGTCTTGACAGATTACAAGATTACAGACAGAGACATAGAGAAGGTGGGGATATTACGCTGAAGAAAATAAATAAATTGTCGGATATAGACTATGTGAGAAACTACAGAGAGTTCAGTAATCAAATACACTGTGCCACAACCCCAGCGAAATTAATATTCAGATCTAACTGTGAGAATACAGTGCTAGCTTGGGTAAGTTAAGAAATATATTTTGTTACTAAAACTTAGAATGATCAGCAATGCAACAAAATTTTTTACTCCATAGATTTATAATGATTCTTATAATAATTCTTATAATATGAAGTAAACACTAGATGTTATTATTTAGCCCGCGATTTTATGCGTACGCGCAAAAAACCTCGTGAACCGTACGTTTTGCTGCGATGAAAAGTAGCCTATGTGTTAATCCAGTATAAACTTGACTTTAAAATCCGTTCAGCACATATTACGTGAAAGAGTAAAGTCCACATATCCATACATTCTTACAAACTATTCCGTTTATTATATATTAGTAAGGATTAATTTATTGGCATTAGCTCGGATCTTCTGTTTGCCCGAATGGCGAATGCTACACACTCGATATCTACATCTATCTCGATATCAGGATATTCGAATCAACGATATTTATCGCGTGTGTAGTATAGCTTATCACGGATCATTGTAGGAAAAAATATCACATGTTAAATATTATGAAGCATGTCGAATTGAAATGTTTACTAATATTAGTTGTTTTTTGTTCTTTCAGGTGACCAATGGTTTTGAGCTGTATGTAACATTCGACGCGCTTATGGAAAAAGACCATGCAATTAGAGCAGTAGACCGTCTTCTGTGCTGGATTAAGAGAGAAGAGAAGAGCATATTCATTATGAACGCACCGACCTTCTAGCCCAAAGTTACCCTCAGTACCATGATCAAGAATTCGATCAGTCGAAATTCTAGTACTGAGAATTGAAACTATCACAATCTGTAATACAATGGCAATAATTAACCAAGCCGAATCATGTAATTGCAAGCAATGTATTTTGCCTGGTGGCCAAAAAGGAACTTAAAAGACTCTAATATTAATGCGTTCTATGTGTCTAAACTCTATGGCTGACTATATGCTCCGGAATCCAGAGTTACCAACTTTCAAAAATATTTCACCCCAAACTTAAGTCAAAAGCCCCCAAAATCGCAACAATCACTTGAAAATCACCCTAAATTTTTTTATGACTAAGAATTTCTAATATAAATACTACAAAAATCTATAATGACAAACAAATAATAAAAAATAATGTTCTGTAATGTTATTCAGTATTCTGTCCAACTTTATATTAAGTATGTTAAAATATACTTCCAAAAGTTAATTTTCTACAGGTTGACTTTCGAATCACTTTTCGATATTTCAAATCGCCAATCTGTAGAAAAAAAATATTTATTTTAGTTTATATATTTTTATTATTAAGTATTACAATGCAGACATTAACAAAAAACATTTCAAGTAAAAAAAAAATGCAAAAAAAATTGATAGATTTCCTGAAATTATAAAAGCTTTGATGTTTCTCTATGTCATATAAAAAGAGACAAATACACGGGATATGTGAAAATTGGATAGTGATATTTGAAAGAAAATATTGATAAACTGAAAGATTATACATAAACCAATACCCTTCTTATTTCATGCTAAAAATACTTAGTGCATTTGAAAAAATGTAAATAAATTTTTATCCCTAAAAATACCTCCAAAAAATTGTACCCCCTAAAAAACCCCCTCTATAGATTTTTTCCCCCTAAATTTAGGGGGAAAACCCGGAGTTGGCATCGCTGCCGGAATCCGGGACGCCGATGAAAATTCAGAGCATTGAAAATAGAACTCTGTGTTAACACAATAGAGCTGAAAATCGAACACCCAAGTGTCGAGTCAAATGTCAATGTCATATATGATATAATAGAACTCTGTGTTAATACAATAGAGCTGAAAATCGAACACCCAAGTGTCGAGCCAAATGTCAATGTCATATATGACAGCTCAACACTCGATACGCAGTAACGCAGAGTTCTATTTTCAGTGCTCTGAATTTTCTCGGGACCGCCAGATTCCAGATCATATAGTCCCAGTCTAAACAAACACGGTGAGCTCATAGCGTCGCGCGAACTTTAAAAATCACACTAATTAGTCGAAAAATATAAGATCATTTCGGAAATATGTCATTTTCCTACGTCATTACTATAAATTTTGAGGTAGAAAAATGTTTAGTTAGTAAAACTAAAAATAAATCGTTTTGAAAAATCAATTACAGACATTTTGGGCCAAGTGCTGTTTACTGCTTAGTAATTTAAAAAGTAGTAATTTAAAATTAAAAAGTTTAGTCAGAAAAATAATTCTAAAACTAGTTTTTTTTTTTAATTATAAAATAAAATTTTATTGATCTCTCCACGACACAAATTTAAATAACCTAACCAAGCATGTCAGGACATGTCTAAGGAGGCTTCCGTAACTATAAATGCGTAATAGATTATTTCAAATTACTTCAGATGTATATATTATAGACGAGGTATGTTGAGGCAAAGTGTCTCCAGTTAAATGGCCCCACTTTTGAGATTTTTGGGGCCATTACGACATTTGAAGTATGGTGAAAACAAGGTGGCTGAGATTGAAGTATGGTGAATACCAAGATGGTGTAACTTTATAATGTTTGAATATTTGTTCTGTCAAATGTACGTCATTGCCTATCTTGAGTTTTGAAATCTTTGGTATTTAGCATAATCTATCAGCATGAAAAACAAGTCTCATAGTTTAGAAGTACCAGGGGGGATCAACTTTTAAGCCACTTTGGAGGCCGATTACTCGAAAATGCTTGACTTTGTAAAAAAGCCATGTATGAAACGAAAATGAAATGAAACTTTTTATTTCCAAATGAAACTTAACAAGTTTTTTTCGGAAAGTCAACAGAAAAAGCTATCACCCGTTCAACCCTAACCCGTCGAGAAGAACTGGCGTGAGAAACTCGCACAGGGCCTTTAGCAAAATCATCTTTTAGAAAAAATCTTGCCTTTATTTTAAAATACCTATTCAACGATACCCCTCATAATAGGGTAGAATGAATTTTTTTTTTTTATCCCCACTTCACATGTATGGAGAGCTACCCCTAAAATGTATAATTATTATTGTTTTATCATGCCAAAACCAAGATCAATACACATTATATAACTATACCAAATTTCATCCATTTATATTCACAATTACTGAAGCTAGAGGCTCAGACAGACGGACGGACAGAGCGAAACTATAAGGGTACCTTGAGTATTACGCAACCCTAAAAAAAGGTTATAATATGTACCCAAAACTTTTGTAACTGATATTGCAAAATGTTATAAATATACACACAATGATCCAATATAATCTCTAATCATGTGAATTTATAGGTTTATTGCACCAAATATACTTCATATTATTATAATAATTATAAGTGCTCTTCAAATAAAAATAGTTGCAAAAATCCCTATGCCTAGAGTTCAAGGGAATACTGCTATGTTAATAAAATGAGATAAATTAAATATATTTGTATATTGAATCAAGTTATGAGATTTGTTAATGTAAATATTTTAAATGCAATAAATAGTAAATTATTTTAATGTTGTAAAATGTTTTATTTTTAATTTCTTCGTCTAATAAACACCAAATTCTAAAGTTTTAAAACTAGTATAACTGGAGATTTATTGCCCAGTAAGGGTTATTTAGAGGATGAAATGTCCTCTCCCTTCCCAGGCAGAGGACCGGGTATGGTGCCACGAAATGGGAAAGGCTTATGTCCAGCAGTGTACGTCTACGGGCTGACGATGATGAAGGCTTATTTTGCTATTTACATAATATTGGCTGTGACAAGTAGTGTCACAGCCAATATTATGTAAAAAGCTGTTTTTATATTAACGGGTAAAATATTAAACCATGAATATGCTTTGTATCACTTATATTTCTAAAGTTAAGACTAGTAACGACCCCTGTCTCGTCTTCTTTCAGCTTCGTACCGTTCCCGCCTTTCCTTTTCCCTGTCTCTTTCCCTGACGCGTTCTCTGTCCCTTTCCCTCTCGCGTTCCCTTTCACGCTCGCGTCTGCGATCACGCTCTCTGCTTCTCGATCGTTCTCTCTTACGATCTTTATCTCTCCGCTCACGCTCGCGCGATCTGTAAACCGAAATTATTATACGCGTGCATTTTAATGTCGTGCGTTGAGCGCTTTAGAACGCTCCGCATTACATTCACGAAGCAAACATTTAATTTTTTTGCGAGTCGTGCGGCTGATTGCCGCTGCACGTCAACCATGGCGCTGGTGGCCAACGAGTTGCTGGCGTTCATCCAGCACGCCATCGACATCTTGGACGAGGTCAGCATCATGCAGATCTGAAAGTCGACCTTCACCAGTGAAGATATTTGTATGGGCAAGCAGCTGTTGTACGAAACGCTCGGTCAGAGCGCGAACATGCCATCACGGAGGAAGATGGCGGCGAACGAAGCGTGCAGAACATCATCTCCCTGCTAAAGCAGACGGATCCAGACGACGGCCTTTGTGGCAAAAGTTCTCCTCAAGCTGCCGGTGGTAACGATGTACCACGTCGACGTCTCCAGCCTGCTGAAGAACTTCAACAGACGAGATGCGAGGTAGATTGAATGCATCGGAATCTATCATCCGTGATTTGCGTAGTGAATTATTACAATTAAAATGTAATAATTCATTAACTTTGTCAACATACGTCGTGGTGGCGAGCGTGCTGACACATCGTTTTGCGTGTCAGCAGAATCTGAAGAGTCAGTTTCCGTCCCCGCCGCATGCGTTCCCCTCCGGGTTGCGCCGACGCCGAGTCAACCAGCGACTCAGCATAGAAATTTTGCGAGTGCTGCCGCTCGCCCCGCACCTCTCCCGCGCGCGAAGATAAAGGGGGAGAAAGAGAGCCGTAAGGCTACAGAGAGCCACAAGGCTGACCTGACACGACCTGACAAGGACAGAGCAGAGGGTGCAATGAGGAGGGCATTCTATCTGGTGGATAGAAAAAGAAGAGGAAGCCCGCCGTCGGCAACCACCGCGGTACCGCACACTATGTACTCGAGCTGCAACTGCGGTGTGATGTACCCGCGATGCCGCTGTACGTCTCCCGCCTGCACTGGTACATGGAGGTCGGGGGTCTTAAGGGTCGAATGTCTGCATTCTCGCCACAAGGCCAACATCAGTTCCTTTGTGGTGAGAGTACCAACGCATCTACTGTCGACCTTTGAGGTGGAAGAGTTTTGGCAGACGGGTGTGGTCTACCGGAGGTTCCAGGGGAGACTCTCGAACGAAGCGTGCATCGCGTTGCCAACAACATGTGACCAATAGTAGTTTTTAAGTATATAATATATATGAAAATCTGTAAGGTATCTATAATATAGGCCTATGCAGCCTGAAATCAAAGTTATTTATTTATTTATTTATAATCTATTATTTAACTATAGTTTTACTATGGTTTATCTATGTTAAAAGGCATCACAGTACATATATAAATATCTATGGACGTTTCACACCACGTCAATCTGGCCCCGTGCTAAGAATCCGAAGAACTTGTGTTACAGGTACCAGAAAACGGGAAGTATATTTAAAACTTTTACTATATTATACACATATTTAATACACATCCATAACCCAGGAACACAGAAAAACATTTTGTTCCTTCGACTGGATTCGAACCGGCGACCCCCGGCTTGAGAACCAACGCGCTGAACCACTGAGCCACAGAGGTCGTCAAATATATATAACAGCACAGCTTGGTCTGTACAAAAATGAATAGATTACCATAAAAAAAAATATACACATCCAAATGTATAACTGCCTCCTTTTTTGGAAGTTGTTTAAAAAGACACATACCTTTCTCGCCTTCTATCTTTCTCTCTTCTATCTTTGTCCTTTTTATTTTCTTTGGCTTCAGCATCTGCGTTTTCATCATCTGAAGGCATTTCTTCATCCAAATCATCATCTAATGCTGATACTTTTGGATCTAACTCGTTATTTTCTTCTAGGATATTTCTTTTTTGTATTCTAGGTAATATAACATCACACAGTCGTTCCTCACGTAGTAGTTCGTCAATAAATTCATCCATATGAACAATTTCAAACTGCCCCTCGCGAGATTGCCGCCGCAGCTTCCTATTGTCGTTGTATAGAGGTTCCAAATATTTATAGCAATCTACTGACGAACCTGTTAGTCGCATATAAAAGGCACCAAGGGCGCGAACGTACTTGAACTCCTCGTTTTTAATAAACTCCACTACAATATCTTTTTCAGGTTGTATCTGAAGCATTTTCAATACTAAACATAGGAACGGTGTGGGGTAAATGAATCCTCCGTGTACACCGCCAATATACCGTAACTCCATAGCTTTGTCGACTAACAGTTCTGCTGTTAAAGCGAAGCATTCTTCCTTCCAATATTTAGAATCGTAAATTCGTGATCTTATAATTTTCTCTATCAAATATTGTGGATTTGTTCCCCTGACTGATTTAGCGTCCTTCACCGTGCGATTCGCCATTTTTGAAGTGACATTGACAGTTCTATACAGCATAGACAATTATTTTTTATTTTATTTATATATCGCATCGGCTTATAACAATTTGCCAGTGTCAAGTTAAAAAGGCGGGAAATATAACTTTCGTTTCAATTTTCAACACCGTATTCCTATATCGTCAAGTCTAAAGTCTAGTCAAAGTCCAAATATATAGTCAGTACAGTCTATGAGTCATGTCAGTCGATTCAGTAAAGTGATAGAAGCTTTACTGAAAGTTCCTAGGGAGTTTTGGCGGGAAACACAAAATAGCACGTTTTAGGAGTTGTACCACTTGCCCACACTTGTGCACGATAACGAATATTTAATGGTTAATATTCTACCAATATTACACATTAAATACTGTACGCATACTTGAAGCTTACTGATATGAGCTTACTGGTATGCAAAGAGTCGACATTTAGAAACGTTTACCTCGTCTTTAGCCCAAGATAAAAGTAAGTTTAGAGTCTGTTTGCAGAGCATCGCGCTGTTTTAGCAAACAAAAAGTAATACCGGCGTAAGCTTTATCTGCGTAAGCTAAATGACGTAGACTATCATAAGCTTTAATCTCATCGTTAGCTTCTAAATCAGTAAAACCTGGCGTATGATTATACCGCTTTTGCACTTCTGCATAGCGAACTTCGCTCCATTCATCTTTATCAAAATGTTGAATTTGTTGCAGCAAATTAAGAAACTTCCCAGGTGTCTTTGGTACCGAAGGCTCCTTTAATTTAACTTCAATATCAAAATTAAAATCTAACTTGGCATTATTAGTATGTTCTTCATCATAAAGACTACCACTAACTTGATCGTCAATAATATTATCGCTATAATAGTCTCTGTCGAGGTCTATGTTATCAATAACTAAAGGCGAATAGCTTTTATCTACGTGAACGTGGTTGTATCTAAGATGCCTTTTAAGTTCGCCTACTTCCTGTGTCAAATATTTGTGTCTCTCTCTCTCTATCCTTTCCTTGTGTCTCAACTCTATCTTGTGTTTACGGTGGCGCTGTCGCCGTTTCTTCGTACAAGAAGCTCATCTTGTACGAAGAAATGGCGAAGAGACGAAGAGGAAGATGAAGAATCCGAGCTAGTGTCGTAGTTGGCGGTACTCGGGCCCGGTTTATCTACGACCGGGTCAACTTCATCATTAGTTTTTTCCATGCTAAAAACGAAACCTAATATTAGGACTCCATGCAAAAAGCTTGAAAATGTAAGATATGAACGACAAACAAAATTATTCCTTGACGGTAGTTAAAAATATTTGAAAACCATGGAAAAATTTGTATTTTACTAAAAATACGTATTTCAAACTAAAAAGCACGAACGTAAAAGCATAACCACTATTCATTATATTATAAATAGTTCTAATTATAAAGAAATCTAAAAAATAAGTACAAAAAAGTCTATCTGAAGATAGATAAAAATTTCTAGAAAAGTGGTAAAATTTTCTAAATTTTCTTATAAAATTACTGAATTCCTTTAGAGGGTAGCGTATATAACTTAATTATTATAGATTCTATAAAAATAATTATCTATTTATAGAAATATTTTCAATACGAACTTCATTCAGTATTTATTTTCCTTACAAAGTGAATACTTCAGTATTCACTTTGTAAGGAAAATAAAAATGAGCACTTACATGAATAGCTGCTATAGCGGGCTCACACTTATAAAATAGAATAAAAACTTAAGCACTTATCACAAAATAAACTGTTGGTAAGTGCAGACGGGTCGAAAATTCAGACGCCAATGATTTGAAATTAAATTAGGCCAATGCTTGTGGCGTCGCTATGGTGGGGTTCTCAAGGTAGCTGTGCAAGCGAGAGGGTACGAGAAGGAAAGGACAAGACGAGGTCGAGCTCGCTAGCGCCATCTCATATCAGTAAGCTTCAAGTAAGGTAAGTATTTAATATGTGTTTTATATACAGGTAAAACACCGTCATTAAGAACCGAAATAACACAAATTTATGAAGTTTTACAAATTCCACAACATCACCCATTGAACTCCCCGGCAAAACTCTAGACAATTATCAAATGACAGCATTCTCTTTATTTCTTTCAAACCTAAGCTCAAACATTTGTGTAGCTAATAAAAATAATCAATGGTTTTATTATTATGAGCAGTTTAGAGACTTACTCAAATCGTTTTCACATTAAGCGATACGATATCGCTTTTCGCACCAATAATTACCAAAGGCATGAGAAAGATAGGTAAATGTTTTAATATGAAACATAATACACCACAATACAGACATATTAATATTAGAGCGCTGTCCTTGCGATATTTACTTCTTCCAAGGCAATACCGTTATTCGCCGTAATAACGGTGCATAGCACGCGTGTGTCCCGAGTCCGGGACGCGCGACGCAGATCTCCGGCAATCACAGTCGGACCCTCTGATAAGAGCTTCTGGATGCCGAAGATATCTGGGTGCGGGTCCGAGCTAGGGCCTGGGGAGCCAGATTTGGGTAAGAACGACTATAATGGGGGTGCCTTCTACGAGGGCCTGCATGACGATCGGGAAAACTTCCTCCCCGGCCAGAACCTTCTGGACGCAATTCACGGCCAGGGAGAGGAGAGACTGCAGAAGTTCTGCAGTCGATGCGGGGGCCTCGCTTTGCACCGACTCTTGGGGCGGCGGAGGAAGCGGAGGAAGCACCGGAGGAAGCACCGGAGGCTGTGGGTGCGGAGCAGCCGCGTGATTTGCGGGCTCCAAGGCAGATGCTATTTCCACGGCTGTGGTGGCCGCGGAGGTGTCCCTAGGTGTGCCCGGGCACGCGGGGGGCGTCGAGTGGCCCGCGTGAGGTCCGGCTGAGGTGGAGCGAGCGTGGGTGGCTACAGTTCCAGCTGGGTGCTGGCTACGATAGAGGCGGCATCGCAGGGGGTGGCCACAGGGGATGTGGCATCTTTCCTCCTGGTGCTCGGCTTCTTTTTCCTCCTGGAAGGCTGCGCGGGGGAGTCGGGAGGCGAGGGAGTGACATACCTGGGAGTATGGTCGTTCGCCTCCGCCATCAGTGATGTAGAAGTCGGCGGAGGGGGAGGGGCCTCTTGATCGGGGGGAGGCAAGTCGGCAGGTACGTGGGGGGGGGGGGGGAAGAGCGTGTGCGTTCTCAGCTCGCAATTTCCGTACTTATTTGCCCTACGGAAGACTGGGCATTGTCTGTTGTTTGCGGGGTGGGCCCCCCTGCAGTTCATGCAGGTAGGCGTCTTGGAGGGGGGGCGGGGGCAGTCCCGCACGGAGTGTTCTTCGACACACCGGACACAGGCCACGTTCCGGTGGCAGTTGTGGCTCGAGTGCCGAAATTGGTGGCATCAGTGGCATTGAGCCGGGCCGCTACGGCCCCGCCAGGCTTCGATGCTGATTCCCGGCATATTTAGTAGTTCACTGATCTTGTATATGCCGGGTACGACGTCTGGGGCCCTAGCGATAAGGGCGAAGAATAGACAGCCGCCAAGATCAGACCTCGCCTGAACCAGGGAGATGTATTCCGCCATGAATCCTAGTTCGGCGAGTCCGGCACTGATGTCTTCGGTGTCTGTGGAAGAAGGTAGGCCCTTATACCTACCTTGATTGCCCGTTCCTGTGGTAGCGAGTATGAGAACCAGGAGGCGCGTCCGTGCTTCTCCAGGTACGTAAGGTATCGTTTAACGGTCCTGTATTCGTGTTCGCTTCGGGGCATAAAGCGAATACCAGGACCGCTTTCTTTGGCATTAGGTGCGTGCCCCAGGATGTCGCGGAGACGACGGAAGTCGACAGTCGACCCAGTCGTCGATTTTCTCGGCGACCAGAGGCGGGTAGCGAGACGTATTAGGGGGTGGCGACGTTTTTGTTGTCACCGACGCAGGAGCCTACCGACCCCCCGGGTCAGTAGGTGTCTACCTGTGAACTGGTGGCACTCACCTCGGCGTAGGTCAGCTGGCGGTCGGTATACCTGGCCGTCAGTGGTGTGGGTAGGTTGATGAGTGGTGGCGGGAAGGTGGGCGCGCGGTAACGGTACTCGCGGGGCGAGTTAATGTGGCCGCAATGTGTGCGGCTCGGCGGTTGTCGCACGGCTGTGGGGCCGACGAAGCGTCAGGCGAGCGCGGAGAGCTCGCGGTGGGCTGGTGTGGACCGCGCGGCTGAGCAGCCAGCGTGGCGCGGTGATGTCGCGGCTGAGGAGCCGGCGAGGGGCGGGCTGGGCCCGCGGTGGTGCGGGGTGTGTCCGCTTGAAGGACGTTGTCATGTCCAGGGTGTGCGGCAGGTTCGCGAGGGTCGCTCGCGTGCGCAGTACGGCGCGGTGCGCGCGTAGATTTGGTCGAACCCTGATCGGCTGTGCGGGGCGGGGGCCCAGACTCGCCGCAGGCCGCCTTTGGAGGGCATTGGGGCGGGGGGGTACCAGTACACCCCCGCGAGATTGCCGAAGGCGACCTGGGGCGGGCGGTGTCCTTCCGCACCAGCTAGGTTCGATGAGCAGGCGGTGTCGCGTGTGGTCCTGGGTCGAGCGTGAGCTGGACCTCGATGAGGCCGAGCTGTACGTCGACTCGGAGTCCGCACGAGAATAGTCCAGGTGGTCGCGGCGCGATAGCCACGAATCGTAGTCCGTCATGGTTACGCTGGTAACATGACATAAGCACACGAGTCACAAAAACAAGTAACAAGTGCACGTATCACAACAACAAAAGGTACTCACACTTAACGTGGACAAACGATACACTAAGTGTACATACACGAAGACGGTACACACACTTAGGGGCTGTCTCCTCGTGACCCAACGTTGAGCCGAAACTCATCGGGAGGCCAGGAGCAGGGCAACTCCCCAGCAAGGCGCAAATCCACACCTTATTCTAATGAATAAGGTGTGAATTGACGATCGCTATCAGGAATCACTTGGCACTGCTCTAATGGGCGGAGTCGGCACGAACGTGGAGTGAGGCACTACGACACGCTGAAGGAGACAGGACGATCCAGAATCTGGTCGAACGACGTCGGCGCCGCTAGGTATATTTATACCCAAGCGCCGCGGGCCGCGACACGATCTAGAATCTGGTTGAACGACGCGCGGCGCCGCTAGGTATATTTATACCCAAGCGCCGCGGGCCGCGACACAGTGCGGCGGTATGGAGCGATGCGCAGAAACATGCGCAGACGAACAACCAATAAGAATCAACCTTCTAAGTTTGTAAACAAACAGCCAATCAGAAGCATTTTTTAAAGTTTGTAAATTATGTAATTTTTGTATAAATACGTGTACATTTTACCTCGACAAGTACCTCCAAAGTGGAGTACCTACCTCCAAATATTCATTTAAACCCGTTCTCGATCCCTACACGGTTTCATATCGTCGGTTAATTACTTTTATTGTATTAATGTACTCTAAAAGTGATTAATAAGTTATAATATTAGATTCAGAATCTGAGTAGAGTCTACTAAAATGTGTTGATATTAATATTATTGTATCTTTTAAAGAAACTTGTACTGATTAAAAATCCTAGTCTATGGATAAAGGATTGTAATACAATGCCATGAGCACGGAGAATAGAATTATGGAGTACCATCTCCATACATGATAAGTGTTGGTAAAATAGCTTAAATAGGGGGCGCTACAGACGCAGACGGGAGTAAAGCGGCAAAATTTAAACGTATAATTAAATCTTAGCATCTTCTTCGGTTTTATATATAAAAATATTTTCGACTACCTATACGAGAAATTAGAATTTTCATGATTTACTGAATTAACTTACGTTTAATCTACTAAAATCGTCAAAAATTTTAAATAACTAAACTCAACTCACTTTACTTCATCTCTTATTGCTAACTTCATATCACACCCTTGCCACTCTAGCGCCATTATGGCCAGTTTTGGAACTATTATTTAATTACTTTTGTCGGACACTTTTTAGCTTTTCTGCCTTAGAGAGATAGTCCTCCTTACCTCTATTCTCCATGGCCATGAGTTCAAGACCATAATAGACCCATAACTCAAAAAAAACAATAGTTAGTAGGACTGTGAGACGAGTGGCGCGCTAGGAGTTTTGCCGTGAATGTCGATCAGCGACTTTGTTGTATTTGTATTTCCATCAAAACTTGTGTTATTTCGATTTTTAATTGAAATATTGGTAGAATATTAACCATTAGATATTCATTGATGTGCTATAACTACAAAAAGCATGCTATTTTGTATTTTCTCCAAAACTCCCATGGAACTTTCAGAAAAGCTTCTGCCACTTTACTGAATCAACTGACTTGACACATTGATTGGACTGAATATTTAATTGAGCTTTGTCTAGACTTTGGACTTGACGATTTAGAAAATATACGGTGCTGAAAATTTGAACGACCATTCTATTTCCCGCCTTTTTAACTTGAGACTGGCAAATGCTTATAAGCCGACGCCATTTATTTGAAGGAAAAAAAAATGCGCGCTGTTATAAAATCAAAATTGAAAATCCCAAATCCGAAAACCGTTTTTGTTGTGGATTGGTTACCAACTTCAATTTTAAAACGTAAAAACATTAGTCGAAATTGTTTAGCTAGGTATAAGCATAAACTCATAGATTGACGACTTTTGCTTCAGTCCATTCTTCTAAAAAGTGTTAAAATGCAGAAGAGTAAGAAAAAGAAGGGCACTGAAGAACCGATGGATGTTGATGAAAATCCAAACCAGAATGCAAATGAAAACGGCAACGGAGACCTCGATAATGATGAAATAGATCATATATCCGACGATGAGGAGGGTGGGACGAGGATAGGCGACATATACATACCTCCAGCGCCTAAACCAGCTCTCACATTTGATACAACTGGCCCTAGGTTGATAATAACTCATATAGTTAATGAAAACTTTAAAAGTTACGCAGGTGTCCAAGTTTTAGGTCCATTTCATAAGGTTGGTAATGCTTCGAGCAGGTATGCTGATGGTAAGGCTGAAGCCCCTTAGTAGACATTTCAGCTGTTGTATATATAGCACTGAACTACATAAACTTTGTTACTGCGATTCAGAGGGTAAATTCTGCTAAATAAACCTGCAATAATATAATAACAATCAAATAGTTAATAGAATCAGGTGTTACTTTGTGGAAATCCATAGCATACAATTTAATTAATATTATATCTAGCAATATTCCGCAATAAAAACCCACAACCTGCAAGCAAATGTGTACTGTTTCCCACACTGTTTATGATTATGCGTTTACTTAGAAACAAGATCATGCAAACACCACCACCACACACACACTATTATATTGTCTGCCACAATATCATATTGGATTTTTTTGGCCACTCAGGCATTGGTTACCCCCTGAAATCGTCATATATAAAAGAAGAAGAATTTTGTTTACATGTTGTGATATTACAATACATGTGAAAAACAACTAATAGTAGTGTTATTAAAATTGTTACTATAATCTTCGAAAATAACTTTTATTGCTAAACTTAATTTTGTTTCTTTCAGAGTTTTACAGCTATAATTGGACCCAACGGCAGTGGCAAGAGTAATGTCATAGATTCAATGTTGTTTGTATTTGGCTACCGAGCCACCAAAATCAGGTCAAAGAAGATTTCAGTTCTCATCCATTCCTCAAGCAAATTCCCTAACATAACAAATGCAAGTGTTGCTGTACACTTCTGCCAAATTATTGATGGGGTACTTTTTATTATCACTTTACCTTTCATTATATAAAATTAAATATATAAAAATAAACATTTTGTTAGATTGTCTTTCTATAAGAATTCATTAGTCTATTTTCATTTAAAAAATATTCTTTTTAAAATCACTTTTTTTACACACATTACTTCCCCACATAGCATTCTGTAAAAAAAAAAATTACCTTGAAATAAAATAGTTGCTAGCAGTTTCTTGTTAACATTTGAAACCTTATGGATAAATTTTTTTGTACATTTTTCAGGAAGGAGAGGTGTTTACAGTGGTACCAAACAGTGAGATTGTCGTGGCCCGAACAGCACACAAAGACAATTCTTCTTATTACACATTAAACGGAAGAAGAGTCCAGTTCAAGGAAGTAGCTAAAATGTTGAGGTCTAATGGAATCGATTTAGACCACAATAGATTTCTGATTTTACAGGTAAATAAAGAAAGATAATATTTAGGCAGAAAATACTGAAAATTATTGTAATTGTGGGAATAGTGGAAGCCTCAAAGGGAGATCTCAGACCAAGTGAGGTGATATGCATGGTGAGGCTGAAGCCCACTGTAGTAGTTTTCAGATGTTGTAGGTATATACATCTTCTAATCGTTGAAATATCTATGACCTCTGTGGCTCAGTGGCTTAGAGTGTTGGCACTCAAGCCGGAGATTGAAGGTTTGAATCCTGCCAGAGACAAAAAGTTTTGTGTTCCTGGGTAATGGATGTGTATAAAATATCTAAATCTTAAATATATTATTATTATTATAAACCTACTTATTGTTTCATATATATTATGTCATTACATATCAAATTGATGTTTTGTAAAGGAGGAACATAAAGTCGATTTTTTTAAATAATATATTTATTTAATCAAAGTATATCCCATTGCTGCACTTTTGCCATCTCATAGGTAGTTCATTGATTCATTTACTAAAAAAACCATTTGGACAGGAATCAATAAAATCTTTGAAGGCGCTTTGGACTGCCCCATCGGAGTTGAATTTTTTCCCTTCCAAGAAGTTATCCAAATTTCGAAAAAAATGGTAATCTGTTGGAGCCAGGTCCGGGGAGTACGGTGGATGTCTTAGACATTCCATTTGAAGCTCCTCTAATTTGGTAGCTGGCTGTTGTGCAGTGTGTGGTCTAGCGTTGTCCCGTAGCAGCAGTGGCCTAGAGCGAATGACCAACCTCGGTAGTTTGGCAGCTAGCTTTTCCATCATGATTTGCAGTTGCTTGCAAAAGACATCTGCCGTATCGTCTGGCTAGATTTAAGAAAGCTGTAGTGAATGACACAGGCACTAGTCCACCAAAATGCACACAAGTAACTTTTTGGAGTCAATTTTCGCTTGGGGCAGGCTTTGGCTTGTTCGCCAGGGTTCAGCCATTGCGATCAGCGTTTCCGATTATCGTACAGGATCCACTTTTCATCACGGGTAATGATTTGATTAAAAATCCCTTCATTATTGTACCGATTAAGTAATGTAACACAGCAGTCGATGCGGATTTTGTTGGTTTGCTGCACTCAATTTATGAGGTACCCACCTTTCAAGCTTTTTCACCTTCCCAATTTGCTTCAATTGGATTAAACAGTTTTATTACTAACATCACAGCCTGCAGCTAACTCGGACGTGGTTTGCGATGGATCCGCTTCCACAATAGCCTTCAATTCTTCATTATCAACTTTGGTCTTTAAACTCTTTTATATTTTTTATACATTATATTTTTGAATGACACTGTATGTATGTGGTCAATTGTGTTATTTCTTTCTGAAACTAGCCTGTTCTATAGGTTGTTTTTCGTATGTTCTTGTTATTTGTTGCAACAAGACTAATGAAGTAAATGATAAACTAATTGACCGATAGTTCCCAATGTCCTCTTTAGAGCCTTTTTTATGTATTAAAATTATATGTGATTCTCCCCATTGCTTTGGTAACTGTCCTGTACTTAGGATTTCATTACAGAGTGTTGGTGTGAGTTCCTCCACAGTGCCTCTGAGTATTTGATTTGATATTTGGTCTGGACCTGGTGAGGTGTCAAGTTTTTCGGAATTTATGGCTTTTCTCACCTCTATTAGGAGTATTGAAGGAATAGAATTGCAATTGGATGGTAAATTTACTTCTTCAATGCTGGCATTTTCTTGGGATGTGCTATTAGCTATATGAGTAGGTATAAGTTTTTGTAGTATTTGGTTGCTATTTTTACCCGACTACGGCGAAGCCAAAAGGAAGGGTAATGATTTTGGCAGTCTATGTATATATGTATGTATGTATTTATTTATGTATGTATTTATGTATGTATGTTTGTTCCCTCGGTCCAATTTTAATAAATGAGGTGTCAATAGATTCGTAATAATGCCATTGGTAACATAGACTATAAATTTTTTCAAAATTTTGTATTTCAAAAATTAAGTCTCAGATTCTAACATCTAAAAAAATCAAACCGTGATAATCATCACGTGTATGGTATCAAAAAAAAGGTATTGGGATGCACACTACAAATATGTACATACATATAACGTTTAAAATGCGGTCGTACAATTCGTACTAACTCAGTTGTCCAATTTTCGAACATCACGTAATATAAGACTATAAATATATTATTTATATATAAATATATATTAGGTCTTTACCTATGAAATTGCCGTTTTGTATAAAAAAAATTAAACGATCTTTTTTTATGTACTGCCTCTCGGGTATTGAATTTTTTTCCCGCCAAGAAGTTATCCAAATTCTGGAAAAAGTAGTAGTCTGTAGGCGCAAGGTCTGGTGAGTAGGGCGGAAGACGGAGAGCTCCAACCCCAGTTCTTGAAACTTGGAGACCGTCTGCTGTGCAGTATGAGGTCGCGCGTTGTCGTGCAGGAGCAGCGGAGACGAGCGATTGACCAATGCTGGTTGGAGATGTGCCAGCTTCTCCATCATTGTGTTCAGTTCTTCACAGTACACATCTGCAGTAATGCTCACTCCGTTTGGTAAGAAGCTGTGATGAATCACACAGGCGCTAGACCACCAAACAGTGATCATCACTTTTCTAGGGGTAAGTTTTCGTTTAGGGCATTGTTTAGATGCTGAACCAGGATCCAACCAACTTGCTGAGCGCTTGTGTTTGATAAAAACAGAATCCATTTTTTATCGCAGGTAACAATGCGGTTCAAAATTCCTTCATTTGTGTGTCTGTTGAGCAGTGCAAGGCACGTCTCGACGCTTACTTCGCGCTGGCGATCATTGAGTTCGTGGGGCACCCATTTGTCAAGCTTTTTTACCTTGCCAATTTGACGCAAATGGACCAATATTGTTTTGACGCTAACGTCGAAAGCTGCTGCTAATTCAGCCGTAGATTGTGTATCATCAGCTTCCACAATCGCCTTTAATTTGTCATTGTCGACCAAAGTCTTCGGACGACCGCGAGGTTCATTTTTCAGGTCGAAATTTCCAGAACGGAAGCGAGCATACCAATAACAGGTGGTGCGTTGGTTTGTAGTGTTAGCTCCGTAAACGTCGTTGATGTTGCGTGCCGCTTGTGCCGCGTTGCTGCCACGACGGTACTCATATTCCATAATTACTCGAATTTTTAACGTATCCATGATGACGAAAAAGATTGAAATGCGATGAAAATGTAACACTAATCAATAAACAAATGACTACTTTTGGAAAAAGAATTCCATGTTTTTAAATTAAAATTAATTTGAAATTAGAATTCTTAGCCAAACAAAAATTATTTTGATTTGAAATGGCCAGTACTGCAGAACGGCAATTTCATAGGTAAAGACCTATTATTATTGTACCTTAACAAAATATATTTTATTTTATAAATTAAATTTATTATAATATACAATACTTACATAACAAAATAAAAAATTAAGTAACCCCTGAATTGTTAAGCAGTGAACGAGCTGATGATAATGAATTATAGCTAAGAACACTCTCGATCATGTCAGCTTTCAAACAAAAAAAAAAACTAGATAAAAATTGGTTAATCGGTTCTTCGGTTGTAATTAGAAAACGCATATGAAATAAATTATTAGCATTTTATTACTTATTTGTTCGATAGATGTCACTATAATGGTCCTAAATATTCGCAGTATCGTATGTGTTTGATTTATAGGATATATTCGACTACCTACATTTATTATACGGTGAATAAGTGAATTGGTCGTTGACTGTTGGATGATCTCAATTGCGTTGATTGAGAATCTTGATTAACATAATATTATTATTATCGTTCTTTACATCTAGAAAAAAAAATGCCTTGCTCCTAAATATAATATCAACTAGCTTTTACCCGCGGCTTTGCCCGCGTGGAAAGTGCTAATAATTTATTTCATCTGCATTTTATAATTAAAAACAGATGAAGCAATATACCGATTGTAATTAGTTTTTTTCGTTTGAAAGCTTACATGATCACGATTGTTCTTAGCTATAATTCATCATCATCAGCTCGTTCATTGCTTGACAATTCAGGTGTTTTGAATTTTTTTATTTTGTCATGTATTGTCTATAATATTTTTTATAAAAATATATTTTACTAGCTGTTTCCCGCGGCTTCGCCCGCCTAAATATACTATCGAGTATCCCGCGGGAACACTGTACTTTTCCGGAATAAAAAGTAGCCTATGTTTTAATCCAGAGTCTAAACTACTAACATACCAAATTTCATCAAAATCCTTTCAGTAGTTTTCGCGTGAAAGCGTAACAAACAAACTTACATTCACATTTATAATATTGGTAGGGATGAAGGTACAATCTCTAAAAGAAAGTCGTGTTAGTTACACTATTTATAACTCGAGAACGGCTGAACCGATTTGGCTGAAAATTGGTCGGGATGTAGCTTAGAACCAGGAGATGGACATAGGATAGGAATTTATATATATAATAATAAATGTAAAAACACGTAAAAACTACTAAACCGATCATCATGAATTTTGGCACAGATATAAAGTAGACTACGGGGAAGGACATAGGCTACTTTTTAGCGCGGGAATTTTACCGCATTCTAAACGTGTATTTTGACTTAAACATTATGATATATCTTATTATATATTATACATATTTGTAATGTGCTTTCCAAGACCTTTCTTTTGATACCGAACACGTGATAATTATCCCGGTTTAATTTTTTTTGATGTTAGAATCTGAGGTCCAATTTTCAAAATACATTTTGAAAAAATATTTTAAGCTTACCCTGGGCATCATTACGAATCTATTGACATCTCATTTATTAAATCGGACCAGCAGCTTAAACGCTACGAGGGAACAAACCTACATACATAGACTGCCAAAATCACCTTCGTTTTGGCTTCGCCGCAGTCGCGTAAACCAAATTGTTCTTTCGTTTATCTTTTTCAAGGGATGTAAGTTTTTGTTCTAGGAAGTTTACTTTTATTTTGAGATTATTGTTTGCTTCACTTATGATTTTTATTTTCTCGTCTAAAGCTTCCACGACATTTTTCGTTACAGCATTGGTTGAAGTTATTGTTTGCTCATTAAATTTTGCTTCAAGTTTAGACCATAACGACTGCATGTTTTCCATTATATGCATTTACACTGGCAGAGCTATCGGAATATAGCTAATATTTAAGTCAGAAATGACTGCTATTTTTATTATTATTTTTTAATTATGTGGGTAGTACTGATATGTTTGTGAAGATTTGTAGTTTTTGATTAGCACTTTTACACTATAAATGCAGTTTCTAAACACTGATTCTCACTTCACTTTTTGATCATATGTTTACAGTTTTTTTACTAGAAAATGCACTACTAGTTCCTCTTTTGGACACACTTTTCCCCTCTGTTTGTGATATAATTCGCGGAGCTATCGTAAGTACGTGTTTTCGTTTTGACAACCGGAACCGAAAAAAAAGCCTGTATATAATAGTAAAATTTAAAAATAATAATTTTATGACAATTTTTTTTTTTCAGGGAGAAGTTGAACAAATTGCCATGATGAAGCCAAAGGCTCTTACGGAACATGAATCTGGAATGCTGGAGTACTTGGAAGACATTATAGGCACCTCTAGATACAAAGTAAAGTTTTTAATCATAAAATGGTTGTAATCAAAATTACAACACAAAATATAACCAGGATATTATATCATTAATATGAATAAATTGCTTAAACAGTACACTTTAATTCTAATTATATAATAATTATTATTTATTATATTATACTGTTAAAAATGTTGTTATTATCTCGTAATAAAAAAAGTGGAACAGGTTTGACGGGTTGGGATTTTAAGGACCAGGAATGCAAGTACTCTAACCAGTGGAGTTACAACTATATCTAGTGTGGTTGTATGAGTGTCCACGGGCGGCTTACCATCATCGATCCGTCTGCTCGTTTCCTGGTCCATTTCATTAAATAAAATTACAATATCAGGAATGTTTCAAAGGCACTACAACAAAGAGCTCTTCCAGGAACCGATAGATAAGCTCTCCGTCAAAGTAGAAGAGTACAGTGAGATGCGAAAGGAGAAGTTAAACCGAGTGCGTCTGGTTGAGCAAGAGAAGTTGAAACTGGAACAGCCGATGAGAGACGCCGTTGAGCTGATGAATTTGACGAATACCACGCTGCGGACTCGGAACATGCTGCTGCAAAAGTATATGTAAGTAGAGTAGATAAGGGATGATTTATAATTTCAATAAAATGACATTAGCTGCGTCGCGGGATGCCGCGCGCTCGATTGCCGTTTCGATTTTCTATCGCCATTAAAGAACTTCGCGCTGCTTCGCGTCTCGGTTTGAACTGACCCGTAGAAGTATAGTATGTGAGTCATGTTTTTGTACAATGTACATCTGTGTGTTTAGTATCCATGATACTAAACACAGAAAGAAATGCATAACTTAAGAAACTACAATACAGCGCTTATTACAAAGGCTATAAGGTGTACAATGGTTTACACTTTACAATACATGATGCTGGCATTCAATGCCACTATGCGAGTGAATCAAAATAATAAAAAAACATTACTTTTATTTGTTGGTTTCACATTATGGTAGTTGATAAAATGACGCTTCACACCACGTCAATCTGACCCCGTGCTAAGTATCCGAAGAACTTGTGTGTTACAGGTACCAGAAAACGGGAAGTATATTTAATACTTTATTCTATACATATATTTAAGATTTTTATCATAATATACACATATCTAATACACATCCACATCCATGACCCAGGAACACAGAAAAACATTTTTGTTCCTTCGACGGGATTCGAATCTACGCCCCCCGGCTTGAGCACCACCGCGCTGAACCACCGAGCCACAGAGTTCGTCAAACTTTTTTTCTTGTTTCTTGGTGATCCAAGCGGAGGTGATCATTTTATCAACTAGCACTACTAGTAATCGTCATCATCCCATCATCAAGAACCTAGACATCATCGTCGTAATGTATTAAAAAATTAAAACTCTTTTACAGTCACGAAACAAATAAAATAATTGAAAGTAAGAATAAAGAAATGGAAGAACTAAAAGCTACACTGAACAGCATTGACGAGAAGCTAGCTAAACTGAAGGAAGAACTACATGAGAAGACTACTGAACTTAAAAATGGAACACAGTGAGTACTATTTTATTTTGTGTCTTGTACCAATGTAAAAATGGTTAACCTGTGGGAATGGTGGTAGGTGCCCCAAAGGGAGATCTCCGACGGAGCGGGTGGTATGCTCGGTCAAGCCGAAGCCCACCTTGTAGTCATTTCGCCTGTTATTAGCGAGTTGTATATAAGGTTTGGTAAAATCAATAACGGATATTGATTTCTTAGGTTTACGCGAATATTGTTCATTGTTTTAAACACGCATTGTGTCGCGGTGCACTTTTCTTTTTCCCCGACGTTTCGGCTACTTTCCAGCAGCCGTGGTCACGGGAGGACTTTTGGGTCCTGTCTTTATTAACTTTATTAACATTTCATGTCCGCCTATTAATGTTGTTTTATTAATGTTCTGTAGTCATATTTTAGAAGATTTTACATATAAAATAAAATGTCAAGATTTTTTGTTTGTTATAGAAAGTACGACAAATTACAAAAGCAAAAGGATGAGATAGCGGAGAAGTTGCAATCCTGCAAGAAGAAGACTGTCTCAGTACAGGGAGACACCACACAGGCCAACAAAAAAAAGAAAAACTTAGAACAACTGCTAGAACAAGAGAAAGGAAAGCTTATTGAGTTGGAATTGGTAAGTGATTTTGCTACTATATACTTTTATAAATGTGAAAGTTTGTGAGGATGGATGGATGTATGGATGATAGATGGACGGATGGATGTTTGTTTGTTATCCCACTTTTTATCCCGAAAAGGTAGTGTTCCACCTTTTCGGGATAAAAAGTAGCCTATGTATCCAGACCTCAAACTCCTACCATACCAAATTTCACCAAAATCCGTTCAGTAGTTTTTGCGTGAATGAGTAACAAACATCCACACAAACTTTCACATTTATAATATTAGTTGGACGATTAAGGTATCTTCGACATAATTGTTTTTATGGAATGCACATGCTCGTGTTTCCACGAAAATTAATTTTTTTATTTAAGACAAATCATATCATATTACAAATAAAAATGATGACAATAGTTAGCCTCATACAAAACCCTTTTAGGTTTACCGGCATGGGCAGACGTTCTAGAATCTAGTACATATAATAGGTCTTTACCTATGAAATTGCCGTTTTGAAGTACTGGCCATTTCAAATCAAAATAATTTTTGTTTGTCTAAGAATTCTAATTTCAAATTAATTTTATTTTAAAAACGTGGAATTCTTTTTCCAAAAGTAGTCATTTGTTTATTGATTAGTGTTACATTTTCATCGCTCTTCAATCTTTTTCGTCATCATGGAAACGTTAAAATTTCGAGTAATTATGGAATATGAGTACCGTCGTGGCAGCAACGCGGCACAAGCGGCACGCAACATCAACGACGTTTACGGAGCTAACACTACAAACCAACGCACCGCCTGTTATTGGTTTGCTCGCTTCCGTTCTGGAAATTTGAATGTCGACAATGATGAATTAAAGGCGATTGTGGAAGCTGATGGTACACAATCTACGGCTGAATTAGCAGCAGCTTTCGACGTTAGCGTCAAAACAATATTGGTCCATTTGCGTCAAATTGGCAAGGTAAAAAAGCTTGACAAATGGGTGCCCCACGAAATCAATGATCGCCAGCGCGAAGTACGCGTCGAGACGTGCCTTGCACTGCTCAACAGATACACAAATGATGGAATTTTGAACCGCATTGTTACCTGCGATGAAAAATGGATTCTGTTTGATAACCGCAAGCGCTCAGCAAGTTGGTTGGATCCTGGTTCAGCATCTAAACCATGCCCTAAACGAAAACTTACCCCTAGAAAAGTGATGATCACTGTTTGGTGGTCTAGCGCCTGTGTGATTCATCACAGCTTCTTACCAAACGGAGTGAGCATTACTGCAGATGTGTACTGTGAAGAACTGAACACAATGATGGAGAAGCTGGCACATCTTCAACCAGCATTGGTCAATCGCTCGTATCCGCTGCTCCTGCACGACAACGCGCGACCTCATACTGCACAGCAGATTGTCTCCAGGTTGCAAGAACTGGGGTTGGAAGCACTCCGTCATCCGCCCTACTCACCAGACCTTGCGCCTACAGACTACTATTTTTTCCAGAATTTGGATAACTTCTTGGCGGAAAAAAAAATCAATACCCGAGAGGCAGTACAAAATACCTTTGAAGAATTTGTTACCTCCCGTCCAGCTGATTTCTTTAAGAAGGGCATCAATAAACTGCCACTGCGTTGGCAAAGATGCATTGATTGCATGGGTGATTACTTCGATTAATACAAATAAAAAATACATGAAAAAAATACGTTTAAATTTTTTCTTACAAAACGGCAATTTCATACGTAAAGACCTAATGTATATATATATATATATATATATATATATATATGTATATATATATGTTTAACTCAAAATGTTCATGGCAAAAATATACAGGTTAAGAGTAATACAATATTTTTCGTTATATTAATTCATTCTTATCAGCAATTACTCATGCTTGGATTTGTTAAATATAATCTTTTTGTATTTACCTTTGTAATAGGCTACTTGACTTGAGTATTTCCTTTAGTACTTGGCTTCGGAAAACATATTCTAGCGATATCATAAATTAAAAACTTAAGTTTGATAAATAAAGTTGATTTAAAAATATGTATTTTTGTTTTTTTAATTTCCACTGATGTAAAACACCTTGAAGTAACTTCCGGTAAGGATGTGACGACACAAACATACTAAACACGTGTACAATGTAGAAGTGAAACGGAACGTAACACCGCCATTTTACTACTACGGACTGTAGCACAGATTACAAATAGTGCTAGTATGATGTCATAGCACAGATAATATATCAACCAACATGGCGAATAGTGTTTTCGGCGGTTTTTAAAAAGTGTATTTTTAAAATATTTTTTTTAGTAGGTTTTTAGATTTCAAAATAATGTTATATTACTTTTTTGTGTGTAATGAAACAATTATGAAGCGTTTAGGACATAAATAAAAACAAGGTCAAGTAGCCTGTTAATTGAGTTTAAATACATGTTTTGTAGATCGGCTTAGCGAGTTAGGTATAACATATTTTAGTGCTCTAGAGCGATATGTGTTAGTTATTTTTGTTAGACAATATTTGTTAATATAAAATATTGGTCTTAACTGTCTAGGCTTTACATGTTCCTTTAAATACTCAGTATTTTTCATTTTGGTAAGAACACAACGTTTTATTTTATCATAGACATTAGTAACTTTACAATATTCAAATAAATCTTTGTCATTATTTTTATATTATTTCTTATGTATTACAATACGTAAATATTGTAGTTTTTAGAATTTTAAGCTGTAATTTTTAAATACCCTGAATGTATGATTTGTATGTTAGACCGTAGCTACTCAATCCATAGTTTATTACAGAATCCGCAAGGGACATATTATATAAAAGTCTAAGTATTATATAATATGATAGTTTATACTTCGGAACCGCTAGTCTACCTAGAACTGACAAACAATGCAAGCTGCATCATAAATGTGTTTACCGTCATTTGAACACAATATGTTTTTTATAGGTCCCTGAAAAGAACAAACGCGAGATCGAGGATTGTGAGAAATTGTTGGAGAAAAACAAAGAGAGTAAGAGTGAAACTGAGGAGGAGCTGCAGACTATGATGGCCAGTGTCAGGTGAGAACTGAGGACCAGTGATTATTATCATAATGCTATTTAAAATTAAGTTATTATTTTATACTAGCTTTTTCGCGCGGCTCCGCCCGCGTAAATGTAGTATCGGGTATCCCACGGGAATACTGTGGGGATAAAAAGTAGCCTATGTTTCAATCTAGAGCCTAAAGTACTACCATACCAAATTTCATCGAAATGCGTTTGGTAGATTTTGCGTGAAAGAGTAACAAACACCCATCCATCCTCACTAACTTTCACATTTATAATAGTAGTAGGATATGTTAACCAATTTTTGCATATTTTTACAGTTTTAAATTAACTTTTAAATAATATTTGAAAACTATTACAGTTAAACATAATATCTATTTTTAATATAAACTATAAATATTATTTAATTTCACACACCATGCTATGATGACAGAAAGTATGGACTTGTCTGTATACTATACCACCTACATGTAGTACTGTGTACCTATAGTCAGTGCAGAAAGGATTGAATTTGAATTTGTTGGCTTTGTCTGTCAAGTGACTTTTCCAACATATCAGGCAAAGCCAGCAACACTGATTGTATAATACTAGTCAGTTGTGTAATTTTCATTAGTCGGGGGGTAAAAATCTATGTTGTGAATACGCGAAAACATTTTATATAATACACCACACATGAAATAATGCGTAATTATATTGTATACATTCAACAAACTTTCCTTTAGCAGTTTGTTTACATCGGAGCGTTTTGAGTGCTTACAGACTACTATATTACTAAATCTTTGAAATTATTTTACAGATCCAAAACACAAGGCTTGCAAGAACAGAAAGACAAATTACAAGCAAAATTGATTGATCTAAAGAAAATAGTGGATGAAGCAAACAAAGAATTCAAATTGGCGGAATCTGAGCTGAAAATATACTTGAGTACAGAAGAGAAAGAAAATGATAAACTCAACAAAATGACTGAGTCTTATGAGAACGCTACGAAAGATTTGGCTGAAAAGAAAATGTAAAAATAAATTCTAGTTTATTATTTAAATATTGGCTTATTTTTGCTATGACTATTATTAACTACACAGCCAATATTCCTTAGACTAAGAATACAGCAATACAATTTATTTCGTGGTTTTCTAAATGTTTAATGCAATAATAATTATTTAATATTTACAGCCAGCAAGAAGAGTTGTCAAAAACATTGCCAAGGCAAGAGAAAGAGCTGGTTGAAATGCGCAACAAACTGCAAAACCTCAAGTCTGAGGAGTCTAATATAGCTGCACAGACTAGGACACTAAGGTACAATTTAAGAACATGAATCTATAAAACATTCTTTTGTATGTATTTTACATAGTAGCAAGTGCCAGTGTTAACCTACTAACTAACGAGGAGAAAAGATTGCTTAATGTATTCAATGAAAGTTCAGTTATTTACATTAAACAAACTTGCATTAAATTAGTATAATTTTATGCCAATACTTTTATAGTATGACATTTTTTTGTCGTACAGAGCGCAGCTAGAGGAGTCCCGTCAAGCTATGAGCGCGAACCGATCGCGCGGCCGAGTGTTAGACACACTGATGAAAGAGAAAAAGTCAGGACGCCTGCCGGGTATATTTGGAAGACTGGTAATTGTTTTTCCATCCTACGATTTCATTTTGTTTATGATTGAGTCTTAATTAAATAATTTATAACTCTAGAACCGCTGGTTGGAATGAAAGCGTTGAAAGATAAAGCAGTTACATTCTTGTCTTATGTTATTAGGTTATAAATTTTATGAATCCCGACGAAATGCAGTATTCCAAAATAAATACGAGTAGAACAATACCAGATTCTTTGTCTGTAGTTGTAATGTAAAAAAAACAATTTTCCAGGGCGATCTAGGTGGTATCGACTCTAAATACGACGTCGCCATATCCACCTGCTGCGGTGCGTTAGACAACATAGTGGTGGACAGCGTGGAGACTGCCCAAACTTGCGTCGAGTACCTCAAGCAGCACGATATCGGCCGAGCCACGTTCATCGCGCTGGATAAACAGCAGCATTTGGTGGCGCAGTACCAGAGGAAGTTGTCGTAGTGAGTATATATTATTGTTCCTTTGTTTTAAACCCTTAGAGGGTGAGTTTTGAGAGCTTTTTTGTCAGTGGTGGTCAGCGTGAAGACCGCGCGGACCGCCTAGCAATTACAAAACGTTGTGTCGCACGATAATATTATCTTAAAAAGTAATAAATTTACAAAAAATATAGGATGTACCTTTACAAACCTTTTCAACATTAAAATTAATAATTATATTTTTATGATATTAATACATATGACTTGATGAGTTAGTATATTAAGATGATCATCGTGCGAAGCGCCTAATGATATTTTTATTAAAAAATTTCAGTCCTGAGAACGTCCCGCGTCTGTTCGACCTCGTTAAAGTGAAGGATGAGCGTGTTCTACCGGCGTTCTACTACGCGCTGCGCGAGACTTTAGTGGCCGCAGACTTGGAGCAGGCCTCGCGCATCGGCTACGGCGCCACGCGATATCGCGTGGTCACGCTGCACGGCGACGTTATAGAGATCGCAGGTGAGCGAAGCGGCGTCACGAGACATCGTGTTGTATAGAACGATTGGATGATTTAAAAAACGAATGAATCTGAATCTTGTTTGCACATAATTCCTGCTTATGTAAAGGCGTTTGTTTATATGGAAAAATAATTGTCATACTCATACAAAAAAAAACATGCTGAGTGTTTCTCTGTTAACCGGAAACTCGCCGTTGGAAAATACCGAAGGCTCCTTAGTTACTTTTTGGAATCGTTATAGATCGCCAAAGAGTAGCTGTAAAACATTTTCATAATCTAAAAAAACTGCGTGTGTATTTCAGGTACGATGTCCGGCGGTGGGCGCACGGCGCTGCGTGGGCGCATGTCGAGCAGCGTTCAGCAAGACACCGCGCACGATCCCAAGGACGTCGCCGCTAAGGAGGAGCGGCTGGAGGGGCTGCAGCAACGGTCAGTAACTCTGCATTGTTTATAAAATAATAAATATAACACAAAAGTATTGCCATGTTGGCATGTTAGTATCATAATTCATACTGTAGTATAAATTATGGGAATAGTGCATTGGTGAAAGATTTTTTAAATAAAAGCTTAAATTCATTTGGGCCACTTTGGGTTTTTAAAGTATGACATTTTTTGAAATCCGTGCAATATTTTTAAAATTAAATATTTCTTTAACAATTAATGAATGAAAAGAAAAATCAATTAGTAAAACTAACAACACTCACACTATTTAATAGGCTCAGTGAACTAAGAAGTGAACAATCCGAGCTGGAAGAGTTACTAGTAGCCGTACAAAACAGTACACGCGAGGGCAAGACCACGCTACAGAAACTGGATATTGAGCTCAAGAGCTTGACAGACCAGGTGCCGGCATTGAAGGTATGAATTGATTCTAGCTAAGCTGTGTATGCACTAGGCATCAATTAACGCGCATGGCACAACTCGTGACGGTCACCTTGGGGTCCATCTACATATTACGTCACAGCGCAAGGGGGAGGGGGAGGGCATACTAAAAGACAGTACATGTTAAGCACAGGTACAGGGATACTAAAAAAGTGTGACGGGGAGGGGGACGGGGGGAGTGATTCAAAAAGTCGAAATTTTGCGTGGCGTAATATGTTGACAGCCCACGCACGACGGTGCCAGCTGGCGCGCTACATGTTTACTAGTAGAAGCGTAGACGTTGTTAAGCAAAAGTTCCGCATTAACAACTTGAGTAACATGTCGGGCGCCAAAAATTTGCCTACTGGATACGAGGCTTTATGATAAAAACTTATGCTTAAAGTGACAAAAAAAAAGTTATAGATATCAAATATTGAATTTGTTCTGTCAGTAGATTTAGTTGAATTATAAAATATAAATTTCATTCTGAAATTATCGCTTAAACATAAGTGTTTCTTCGCGCTCTTTGTGTCACATTGCTCAAGTAATTTTAGCTTGTTTAATATAAAAGTGGTTTCCTACTTTGAAAGTATTTATAAAAATATATTCACGTTATTTCGTTTAACTATTCAATGTTTCATTTCCAGGCTCAAATAAAACAACAACAATCCAAAGTGGCGTCTAGCAAGGTGGACGCAAAACAGAAGCAGAGACTGGAACAGAACCTTAAAGCTGCTGATGTGAAGCTGGACAAGGCTAAATATAATGCTGGGGAGGTAAGAGAAGAAAACTTAAACAAACTTAAGCAACATCTAAACCTGAAATTGCAATGTTATACATATAATTGTTTGAGCCTTATCTACTACCGCACTGTAAACCATTGAATAATAGTTTCACTGAAAAAATTAAATAACCAAATTTTTTAACGTGATAAAAAATTAACTTTCAATATGACAAACATATACTTGGGAACAAGTTGACACATCACACAGCTAAGAAACATATCACGCGATGACGCGAGAAACGGCCTGTTAGTGGTAGCCGTTCGCGCTTCTTCGTTCCTTAGGGCCTGTTTCACAATCTACTGATAAGTGTTAGATTCTATAGTATAGTTTATTTACATGTTTTATCTCTGTCGCTCGATATAAAGTAAGTAGCGACAAAACTTCCGAATAAACTTTCAGACACGTCCATAGATATTATTACTTATTAGATAGAAGATTGTGAAACAGGCCTTTACTGTTATTTATAGGCTATGAAATAGAGATGCCATTTTAAGGTTCAGAATGTATGTCAAAATAATATTATCTTTATAAGATCAGCATTTTGGCTTGGAGAATAACGTGATAAATATCTGTAGATAGAGAAAGAAGTAGCCGGCGTAGACGCACAGATCTCAGCAGTGGCGGGCAGCAAGGTGAAAGATCTACAGAAACAAGTCGATGATCTAGCGAAAAAGATCGATAAAGTGTCCAGCGAGATCACCAAACTGAGAGTCGCTATTAACACTAGTGTGAGGTGAGATATTGTATTGATAAGGACTAATATATTAAGATTCTTATTTGAGTTTTGTTTGATGCCCGTGATTTCGTTCGCGTAAACAAAAACTCGTATCTAACTACTCTAATGTATGTATATATATAATGTAACTCGTAATGGCTAAATGTAATGGCTAAATGTATCTATGTGATAATCCGGGCACGAACTGCGATGCGTCAAATTTTTATGTAATCAGCTGCTTTTTCTTGAAAAAGTAACACTTAAGTAAGCTTACACATTAAAAAAAAAAATATTAGCACTAAATTAAGAAGTAAAATGGAAGACAAGATACATATTATATTATACAAGTTTCGATCTTTTAGGAATGCTAAAAAATCAAAAGACAAAATAAACCAAATGGAGGCCGATCTGCAGGAGACATTGAAGAACTTGGAGAATCTCAACAGTCAAAAGAAACAGCTCACTCTAGACACCTCACAGTTACAAAAGGAGTTTGAAGAGGTCAGTATAATACAACATTTTACCTAAACCATACAACCGGGTGTAAAATATTAAGATTTATTATCTGAAACATGTCTAACAGCCGTTTTCAATAACATATCTACGATTAAAGAAAGATAGCTATCCCGATAAACAGAAATCTTTAACTTGCGTTTTACAATCAAATATAGGGCCTATTTATTCTTGTCCAACTATCCTATCCAAGCCTCTTGAAACGTTTCATTCGTTTCTAACTACATAACTATTATAATATGTTTATTTACAATTAATCTATTTATTAGTTAAAAGCGTAAATATGTACTTAAAATTGAGAATCAAAATTCGGGATGATTTTTTACTATAGTTATCGTGTTTTTTTATCAAATTCAATAGTGAAACATAACAGTTTGATTCCAGGAGTCGCGTGAAAAGGAATGTGAAATTTAAAATTAAATCAAATTTCGAAGCAAAAAGAATAAAACTATACTACGTAATAAGAGTATCCGAATAAAAAAAGTGTTCGAAATTCAAAATTATACCTATCTTTTTTACGTATTATCGTAAAAGTGCAGTAGATTCAAGCTTTAATGAAAAAAAAATTACAAAAACTATACGTACAATTATAGGGTTAAAAAGGTAAATAAAACAACAAAACAACTATAATTCAATAATTTTTTAAGAAAATAAAATACAAAAGTAAGGCTACGTCTCAGTGATTCGGTGACAGATAAGCAAATGACGTTATTACAGTAAGCTCCGCATATCGGAGAGTAAGTTGAAACTTAAATTGAAATGCAGTTAGCTAAGATTTATATGAGCGTCCCTATCTCTTGTAGGCTAACCGTCCTCCCGCCGATAGATGAGCCGCTTCGGTTGGAAATGCCATCTGTCAGTAGGTTATTGAAACACTAGTAAAGACAAAAGCAAACATTTGTTTATCTTTAGTAGCAAGGATTACGGATAGATAGGTTATTAAGAACGGCCGTTAATGACCAAGTATCTGCTGCCACACGATTCGAAGATTTGTCTATACTAATATCATAAAGAGGAAATATTAGTTTTTTTTTGTTTGCATTGAATAGGATCCTAAAGTACTGGGCAGATTATGGTGAAATTTGGCACAGATATAGAGTAGACTACGGGGTAGGACATATGTACGGTTCCCCGAGATTTTCGTTTGCGCGCACAAAGTCGCGGGCAACATTTGCTACAAAATATTTTCCAAGTTTCACATCTGGACGACGTCCTACGACTGTTTTGATTGTTATTTATTCTTAAATGAAATTCTCATATGCCGCATAATGTGATTTTTACAACATTGTCAAACTACGTCCAATCCCAATGTTTGCCTGATTATATTTTTTAATTCTTATTTTTAATTTTTTGTACTAAAACACAGCTCGAAGAACAAATAAACGAGGGTACCGGAGAGTTCTCCGGCCTGCGACAGGAGATATCTAAACTCCAGGCCAAAGAGAACAAGGCCAAGAGCGAGCGGCTCGAGGCCAACAACGCCGTGGGCAAGATGGAGAAGAGTATACAGGACTGCACCAGCAAGATGCCTATGTGGCAGAAGGAGGTGAAATATATTATAAAGGATTATTTATCAAATAAATAATTACATTTTATTTCAGTAAAATGCAGCATCAAAAACTAATACGATTTGTCCAATGCTGCAAACAGTAGAATACGTATTTCTCAGGGTAAAAATATTCACGTAATCAAGCTCCTTAACAAGTTTTAATTAACAATGTTATGTTTTAATATTATAACTAATTCAATTATTTTGTATATATGGACGCTTTCACACCACATCAATCTGGCAGTGTGCTAAGTTCACGAAGAACTTGTGTTACGGGTACCAGACAACGAATATTTTACACTTACTATGTGCTATATTATAATATGATACTCTACATAAATTTAAGGTTTTTATTATATTATACACATATTTAATACGCATTAATGACCCACGAACACAGAAAACTTTTTTGCACCTTTGGTGGGATTTGAACCCGCGACTTCCGGCTTGAGCATCGGCGCGCTCAACCGCTGAGCCATTGAGGTCGTCGTTTAATAACACCACGATATTTCCAGCTATCGACTCTCAAGCTCGAAGACCCCGGGCTAGACGGTGTACCGGGTATAGACCGGCCTGAGCCCCTCGCTACACACACCGCAGAGGAGTTGGACGAGTGCGCCGTCGACGAGCTGAGGAACAGATTGGCGGCACAGAAGGCGAGAGTCGGGGATAACAAGCCCAACGTGCAGGCTATACAGGTAAAAATATGTACAGACACGAGCACTGACATAGATATGCTTACACGTCGTGTGCAGTTCACACGCGATAGAAGCAATGAATATAATATATTATATTACAGATCAGTTTACGAGAGATGACCATTTTTAGAAGGCATATTACGGTCCCCTAGGAGGTGCGGAGTGATGCGCGTGTGGTCAACCAGCATTTTATAATATTATGTAATTTTACTAACATATAAATATTATTTTGTCTTAAGTAGGTCTTCTCTTCATGTGTGTACGTATGGTAGACGGCCGGAAGTTGTGCTCTTTTGTGAACCGAACTATAATACTAACGTAAAGAATCGTCAATGGATTTACATGAAAAATCGCTTACAAATACGTCGCCGCTATGTGTGCACGGCTAGACGCGTGCGGGGGCAGCGTGCGCGCTTAACGCGGGCTTACATAGTCGTTGACTTGTTTTCACGGGGCTGGCAGTTTCGTGCTTTGACATAATTTCATATTAAGAAAAAATTGTCTGACGCGACGTTTATAATTGTTGTGAGGGTTGTGTATTTGGTTATAATACGAAAGAAATTCGCCGGCGCTCGGGCTGTCATGTAGAGTGACAGCCCCTGTGATAGAAGTAAACCTTCAAATAATACGCCTAAATATTCTGTATGGACTATGAAGTAACTATTGCATATGCTCGTGGATGGATACCGAAAACGCCTAGGAGTTATATTATACGTACCCGGACTTTTATCACAGTGTAGAAAATATATTACAGTAGAGAAACGAGAGAGCTTTCATAGCACGATCCAAATTTGAATATTTTGACGTCCCATTCAACGACCCACAATTTTTCCACACAATCGTGGACACACCGTATGCTTGTAGTAGTGCAATAAAATCGAAAGCTAACTATGAAGCTGTTTATCTGATCCTCTTTAATCTGTGCTCTCTCAAAAATCTCAAAAACTGCGTTACGTTATACTTGAACGCCAACTTTATATTGGTCATGAAATATTATTTTATTTCAGGATTACAGAACAAAAGAAGAGTTATATCTAAAGCGAGCGGGGGAGTTGGACGAAATCACAACCAAGAGGAACGAAATGAGAGCGCTCTACGATCAGCTCAGGAAAAAACGGACTACAGACTTCCTCAGCGGTAAGTGATTAACTTTCCCACTATGTCCTAGTCCTTTTGTTAAAGTATTTTAAGTGCAAGTGCTAGGTGAAGTTATAGTTCGTTAGCAACATGCCGGGAGGGTTATAATATCCAATTAAAAGGAATTATACAATTAATTAGAGATTTTCTAATTTCTGTTACTTATTTATTAGCTTTTCAAAGTAAATTTTTTTTTGCAGATTATGACAGCAAATAACAATAATGATAAATTATTATTATCTAAAAAATAATTGCATCAATCTACGTTTTTTATAAATGAATCTTATGTAAAACATTTGTTTGTTTGCATTAAATAGGCTCGAAAGTACTAGAGCGATTTTGATGAATTTTGGTACAAAAATAGACCACAGGGAAGGAAATACGCTACTTTTTATCGCGACAAAATGTACGACACCAGCTGGATATCCTTCTGCGCATACGAAGTCGCGGGCAACATCTTGTATTGTACAAAATATTTTATTTGATGTACCAGGTTTCAACACAATAACGAACAAGCTGAAGGAGATGTACCAGATGATCACGCTGGGCGGCGACGCGGAGCTCGAGCTCGTCGACTCGCTTGACCCGTTTACAGAGGGGATTATATTCAGGTATTTATTAACCTCCAACGAAAATGAGGTGTGTTATAAGTTTGACGTGTATGTGTGTCTTCGTGGCATCGATGCTTCCAGACGGATGAACCGATTTTGATCTACTTTTTTTGTTTGAAAGCTGACATTATCTAGTATTGGCACTATTTGACAATTCGGAGGTTACTTAACATACATATAAATAGTTCATGACATCTTTTAAAGTTATTTCAAACACTCTAACTATAATCACACCGCCATTTTGTCTGAGCGACTATAGCACAGATTACAAATAGTACTATGACATCATACTATGACGTCACAGCACAGATGATATATCAACCAACATGGCGAATAGGGTTTTCAACGGATTTTAAAGTGTATTTTTTAAATATGTTTTTAGTAGGTTTTTAGGTTTCAAAATAATGTTTTTGGTATAATGGAACAATTATGAAGCGTTTAGCACATAAATAAAAACAAGGTCAAGTAGCCTATTCAACGTCTCGGACCGGTTTGGTTTTTAACATTCAACCTATCGTTTTATTTCCAGCGTCCGTCCTCCTAACAAGTCATGGAAGAACATATCAAATCTCTCCGGTGGCGAGAAAACTCTCTCGTCACTAGCGCTGGTGTTCGCTCTGCACTACTACCGGCCCACGCCGCTGTACGTCATGGACGAGATAGACGCCGCGCTGGACTTCAAGAACGTATCCATCGTCGCCAACTACATCAAGGTTGTCTATACTTCTACACTGACCCCCTTACTAATAAAATTATTACACACACAGTGGAGCTATACAATGTTTTGGTCCTTGTCTGATACGTTCGAAAAGTCGCTTGACAGACAAGGAGAAAACATTGTACAGCTTATCCATTGTGTAAATATTTTTATTAGTAAGGGGACAATATTATAAAGTTTGTGAATTTGTATTGCGTAATTTCTGGATATACTGAACCAATTTCGATTTTTTTACTAGTACAAGCCACATCATTTTGGAGTAATATCCCCTTAGGGACCGTCCATTAGTTACACGTTTTTAATTTTTTACATTTATGTGATATAAATACCTCACGTAATTTATGGACGCCCTTACTAATAAAAATATTTACACAACAGCTACCTTATATGTTCAACGTTGCTGTTTTTGTCTGATATGTTGGAAAAGGCACTTGACAGACAAAGACAGCAACATTGTATAAATTATCCGTTGAGTAAAATAAATAATGTTTTATTAGTAAGGGCATTAGGGTTTAAATTAAGATATCGTGTAAAATCCAATGTACCGCGGGCGAAGGCGTGGGCAAAAACTAGTATAATATACATTGGACTCCAATGCCATTAGAAAATATTAGAAAAGTATTTTACGCTCCAGTTTCAAGAACTATAGACAAGCTTTGTATCATCCTGAATACAATGTTTGTGTCAGTGATCGAATTTCCGTAAATAAAAAAAAAAAAATATGTGTATATTAATATGGTATGTATTCCATAAAATAATGTAATATTTTGTCAAAAATAATTTAGAATTTACTTTTCTTTTTCAGGAGAGAACGAGAAACGCTCAGTTCATAATCATATCTCTGCGGTACAACATGTTCGAGGTGTCCAACCGGCTCGTGGGAATTTACAAGACTGAGGACTGCACAAAGTCGGTCACAATTGAGAACAAAATACCCGCCGAACCTAAGGGCATTGTCACGTCAGTTTAAATATGTACAAATAAGATTAAGGAATTTATATTTGAAATAAAGCTATTTTTCAATCATATTTTGTTTTATACCAGACTGGCAAAGCCAAAACGAACGGTAATCATTTTGGTAGTCTATGTATGTACGTTTTGTTCCATCGTAGCGCCTAAACTACTGATCCGATTTTCATGAATGAGATGTTAATTGATTCGTATCAATGCCCCGGGTAACATAGACTATAAAGTTTGCGTAGTCGGGTTATAGTTTTTTTTTACTTTTGATTATTATTATACCAACTACGAATTTTTATACGCACCTAGCCGTAGTGTGAAGTGAAGCATGAAGGTTTTGCCCAAATATTGCTTTCATTTATTTATTAGCCGAAGACACTAGTTTTCTTGCTTCAGAAAAACTTTTATATGTGAACATTCTTTTTTAATACTAGCTTTTTCCTGCGGCTCCGCCCGCGTAAATACCGTATCGGGTATCCCACGGGAATACTGTACTTTTTCGGGATAAAAATTAGCCTATGTTTTAAATATCTAGAGTAAACTAATAACATACCAAATTTCATCAAATCCGTTTAGTAGTTTTTGCGTGAAAGAGTAACAAACATCCATCCATTCATACATCCATCCTCAAAAACTTTCCCATTGATAATAGTAGTAAGATTTTTATAACGTTACACGTGTATTTTAAATTAAAGAGAGAATTAAGAGGGACATATCTCAGTACTTGTAAAGTTCAACGTGTCTAAAAAAATACTTTATATCAATCATATATTTATTATGATAACATTTTACATAAATATACTTTCTGATATCACATACACATATAAGAAATAGCTGAACAAGCTATTCATTGTTATTTAAGTAACAAATATTAGACCATAGTCCTTAATTAATACTTGGGATATATAATAAATCTTGCGAACAAAAAATAAGTTGGCGACTGCACATGAGCTTACTGTATTACTGAATTTGGTAGCGAATTAATATGATGGCGACTAAATTACTAAACTAGCGAAAGCACTCAGGTGACAAAAAATACAAAAATCGGCAGATAAAAAGTGGCGAAATTTGATCCAAATTGGCACCGAAATTTATAAGTTGCCGACTTAATTTCCGAGTTGGTGAATATTAAACGATGTAAGCAGCTATAAAACCAGATTGTGTTGATAAATTAATAACTGCTAAAAATTCAATTTGCAGGCTACGGAAAATAGCATTTTTGGATACTACTAAAATTAATATGGGTGTCCTGTAAGCTGTGTGTAAGCTATAGAAATTTTCGGAAATTCAGGATTATCGAAAAAAACTCTTATAAAGAAAATACGTGGTTACGGGGTTACTTGGTGGGGGTCATCATTTACTTATTACTGGCACATTGTATTTTTATTTTTAAATGTTTTCAAATTTAGAAGACTAATGTTAATTTTTTCACAAAAAAAAGTCTCACATTGAACACATTCATTTTTGTAAATCATTTAACCTAATTAATAAACCTTACTATTTTAAAAAATATTATTATTTGAGACCTGTAACTTTCAAAACCCCAAATATATCTTCCGTCCTGAAGAACGAGCTATGTATAAAACGCACCATTTTCATAGCAGTATTTTACAGAAATTAAAATATATCCGCCATTATGAAATTTCAAAATAAATATTTTTTTTTGTAATTAAGATCCCCTAAACCTAGAAAAGGACATATAGATTCATTTTATTAAAAATAAATGTCCACTATCTTTGAAATTCAAAATGGATATCATTTTTGTATTCAGCTACCCCAGAAACCTACAAAAGGACACCCATATTAATTTTTGTAAAATGAAGTATGCCATTTTGGAATTAAAAAATGAATGTCATTTTCATATCCAGGACTCCCAAAAACCTGGTAAACGACACCCATATCAATTTGACGAAAAATAAATAACCGCAATTTTTAAATTAAAAAAAAAAATCTACACATTATCTACACCCCCGAAATCGAGAAAAATTAAAAATATTAATTTTGTACGCTCCTTTACGTTTTTTTTATGTGCGCTCGTTTTGCTGCTGATTATGTTTTTTGAATTAGCTACATCAGGCCTATATGCGCCTATTATTAAACAAAACGTGTACTCTCAAATTCTCGCCAAGATGGTTAATTGTTCGCTAAAAATTGTCTGTCTGCCAGTTTGGAATATTCAGTGAAAAAAACTGGTATTAATTAGTCACCAGATTTGAAATTTTTTATTCATAAATTCTTTCGCCAACTTGGTAATTTAGTATTCAATATTCGGTTTTTTCACACCCGAAATTTGATTGTTTTGTCGCAAGTTTAAATACATGCCATAATATAACAATAAACACATAATATTATTTACGCTATCTTTTGTGAAAATTCTTAATGTCGTATTGCTTTATGTATAAAGTGAATTCGAAAACTTTTAATAAATAAGCAATAAATAAAAAAGCACAGAAACATTTACAACAAAAATTATACATATCGTATGCCAGAAAAGTACAATTTGTTAGAGTTAAAAAAAACTGGAAAACAACTCATAATGTCATAAGTACTTAATTTAAGTATAGCAAACCTTTGGATGGTAAAAAAATTTGCATCATGTGATTTGTGAAATATCGTGCGTGCAATATTTAGAATATAATTAAGAGTATACCATTTAAAAAAAATTGCATTTAAATTATTGCAACTATAGTTAGGATATAGTGAACAGAAGTGCTACTGACTTCGATAAAATAAGAACCGGCGCAGACGAGGGATTAAACAGACTACAGTCTGAGCAGAGCCTTATTGTCAGAAAATTAAATTTAATATAGCAATAAATTGACATGACTTACCAGGCTAATATGAACCGTTTACATTAATTAATATGTGGCACGTTTACATTGGAATATGGAAGTTTTCTCTGGCATTTTTATGAAATGTTAATATTGTAGTATACCTTATTTTATAAGCCTATTTTAGTCTATAAAAGCATAGCAATATTTGTGCCATTTGAAAGTGTACTAGAATACTACAGAATTTTGCAGTCCGATTGATCTGGTGTTGCCATATAAGCATTAAAATCCAATGATTTCATAACTAAGGATGGGCCATGACGTACATATGACAGAAAAAATATTCATACAAGAAAAAGTTACGCCATCTTGATTACAGAAGATTTTGTCAAGTGCGGAAGTTATGCGCAGTTTATGCGGAAATCAAATGTCAAGATTACAAATGTTAAACCTCGACTGCCCTAAAGTAGGACAGTTTAAGTGTGGACACTGTTTGCCTAGACATTCCTCGTCTATAATATATAAGGTTTGGTAAAATCAATTACGGATATTTTGGGTTGTTAGGCAAAAAAATATTGTCATACTCAATGCAAAAAAATCATCTCGAGTATGGGAGAATCTCCACTCAACGCAAACTCGGCCATATAAATGATTTTTTTTTCGAGTATGACAATTATTTTTATGCCTAAACGTCTATACATGAGCACTAGATTATATGTCCAAAATATCCGTAATTGATTTTACTGAACCTATATAGGTTTTTTTTTTCAGTGAGTATCCAAACATTCAGGAGTGAATATACTCTTGAATATAAGCAACTTTTACTATGGGATCAACTTTCGTATTTGAAAAATAATCAGCCGTTTCCTACAAAAGGGCTACGGCGTAGATAGTATTTTGTAGGAAACAGCTGTTTTTTTTTCAATAACATCAATAAGAGTATATTCACTCCTGAAAGTTTGGACACTGACTGAAAAAACATTCAGTATGTGACTGTGGGTCTATGCTATAATCAGTGTAATTTAGAATTTGTCTTAGTGTTATGAATAGCACTTTTTTGGTTTCAGAAACCTATCTCATGTTGAATAAATAAAAAGTCACGCAATTATTTCAAAATAATGTACACGACACATTGCATCAACTATTAATATTATGTAAGCATATTTAGCAATTCCTTAATAATGAACAATATCTATGCCGTTTACGTTATTACAAAATGATAAGCTGCTTATGGTCAAGGCTGAAAAATAAAGAAATATTCGAAAAGAAAAAAAAAACACTAAATAAATTACAATCTTTACGGTGCTGTTGAGGTCATAACCCTACACAGCTGTTTGTATTGATCAAAGATTTCAAAACTCAATATAGTCTGTGACGTACATTTGACAGAACAAATCTTCATACAAGAAAAAGTCACGCCATCTTGGTATTCACCATACTTCAAATGTCAGCCATCTTGTTTTCACCATACACATAAATGTCAAAATGGCCTCAAAAATCTCAAAAGCGGGGCCATTTATCTCGAGGCATTTTTTGCCTCAACATGCCTCGGCTATAATATATACGTCTATGGTATTGATGTTATTTAGGCAAAGTCTTTGCTCCCTCTTTAAATCACCTGTTTCAATGTAACTTCATTTAGTACATTTATGCATATTTTTTTCTAAACTTTTCATTATTTTTCTGTCCAAACGTCTTTACATAAGCAGTAGATCTTATTATGCCCAAAATATCCGTAATTTATTTTGAATAACCTTATATATGATTTAGACTGAACAAAGATCACGGAATAAGTAACCTTAAATCTCTTGAACCAAAATCATCACTTCTGGCTTCAAATACACATCCTTGTTTGGACTGTTATTAATATCATCAGCCACAGAGTGGTGCCACGCGAAAGTGAGCACTGTCGCCGGTACTAGTCGTAGGTCAATAAGTGTCTTATTCGCGTCCTCTTCGTATATTAGCTTGTGTCCGGTCGGCGTGTTCAGGACGAACGGTAGACCGCTGTGCTCGAGGTTCTCTTGCACGAACTCATGGATTTCGTTGTACCGCTCGTACACTGAGAATGTGCCCTGTAATATAAAATACATAATGGAGAATAGTACTCTTAAATCCTACTAATATTATAAATGTGAGGGTTTGTGAGGATGGATGGATGTATGTTTGTTACTCTTTCACGCAAAAACTAAACGGATTGTGATGAAATTTGGTATGGTAGTAGTTTGAGCTCTGGATTAACACATGGGCTGCTTTTATCCCGTAAAAGTACAGTGTTCCCGTGGCATAAGGTATTTACGCGAAGCCGCGGGTAAAAGCTAGGATGAGAAAATTCTCAGAAGAAACAGTATATTAAAAATCAATATTTTGAAAGGTACGGCGATTTGTAATACATAATTTAGCAAGTCTCGTGAAAACGCTAGATACAAAAGTCTGACGTCACGCGTTCCTGCAGTTGTATGAGATACGTAGGTCGCAAGAACATTATTGCTAACTCTCCGAAATTATTGCGATTAACTTTATAATTACTCGATTGTGTTAAAATATATTCCAACTTTTTTGTAACCTTGAAAGGCACCTAAATATACAAAAGTACACATAAACTTTTACATGTTTTTTACATTTATCAAGTAACAATGACTCAATATTTCAGAATATAAAATAAATAAAAATATATATTTTACATGTAGTCAACTACCCTATTGCTGAATGTGAACACAGCTTAAAGTGTCATTGGTATTGCACTGATGACTCACTGCAATCTTACGCGTTTATTTCGTATCGTTACGGGATTATGGTCCGATATTCGGAGTAAAACGCCAGTTTCCTCTAAGGGAGTTTATTCGCTACGAGTTTCCATACCTAAATAGGTCTGGTCTTCCGACACGCCGAAATGTCCAAATCGTAAGCCTTCGTAATCACAATTCGTAGCCGGAGTCGCAGAGAGTAATCGCACTAATATTTTTAGGTATCGCTCGAAATTAACTCGAGGAGCACTCTGTAGTTAACTGAACTGAGGCGGTCGGCGGCGGCCTCTTTATATACCGACGACAGTTACCTACTAGAAAGTTCGCGGTGTAGAATTTTCTAGATCTTTCTACATAGAACAATCTAGAACTTCGGAGTCGGGGTGAGAATGGTACAGTGCACGTTCGAGAACGTTCTAATACTTTCTATACTAGAAGCCGTAACAGTATTTTATACAAAACGATCATTAATATCAATTTTATAATATAATATTAAGTTTTGATAAATATCCCTCAGGATATATTATTAATGAGCTACATTCCCTTCTTCCACTTTGTTAACTTGACGAATGTGGTCCGATACCGATGTGGTCTGGAGCAAACCATTATGACAGCACGACACTCGTGTGTTTGATTTTCACCTCTATTGTATTATCAGAGAACTATTTACAGTGCATTCCCAAACTTCAATAAACTGTTTTTCAAATAATAAAAAAAAAAATGTTCCGTAATATTATTCTGCCCATGTAGTATTATTTTATACATTGAGAGTGTAGTATTCTTTTATACAGGTATTTCTACAGGTTGACTTTACAATCGCATGTAGATATAATACTTCAACAGCTTAAAACATAAAATACAAACCTCTAAAAATAACCCTAGAATATTCCCCAAACCCAAGAGGATTTTTTTCTCTAATTTTAGGGAGAAACCCTTAAGTTGGCAACCAAATCCGTGGCCTGCTCCGGACCAAATCCGTATGTGTGTTAATGCTATAATAGAACTAATAGATTTATATGACGTAAACTAAAATGACGTAATTTAGTGTTCGCACGTTACTTCGTAATTTTTACCAATTATTACACAGTATGAGCATGTTTTCAACACCCTTGCCTTAGCCACCAAGCTAGTTATAGTCCGACTTAGCTACAGCGGTCTTAACCCGACCCTTAGCATAGACCCGTTCGAAAAAAAAAAACCCTTGCCTTATGTGGAAAACTTGTCAATATATAAAGAAAAACATAGGTTCCATTACTTTTTGGGTTGTACATTATTTAAACATAACATATATTTTTTAATTTACATATTTCCATAATATAATTTTACAGTTTATAAAAATAATATAAGTGGTTTATTTAGTTATTTTCAAGTAGACATCATTAGATAGTGAATTATTTATTTCGATTACTTTTTTAAGCAAACTTCTTGCTAGTCGCAGGATGTTTGCTTAGCCTGAATTATGAGAACTGCCACGCATATCATCATACAAGGTTTTATCTATAGTTGACATTAAACATGGAAAAGTGTTTTTTCATATTTCCTATATTTAATAACTTTTTAAAAAGTTATTGATATATTACCTGCAGCAGTATGCCGTCGGGGAACCGCACTCGTATGATGGCGAACTTGTACTTCCGCATCTCCCTGATCTCGTCCTTCTCCCGCATCGCCTTGGTGCGCAGCATCTGGTTCTTCTCGATCGCCTCCGTCCTGGAATATTAATTTATTAACAGCCGTTAGTGTCCCACTGCTGGGCAAAGGCCTCCCTTCTCTTTTTCCACAAGTCCCGATCCTAAAGCTGGGACTTTATGATCCGGAATTCGGAAGGCCGGGGAAAATTGACAGCATTGGAAATAGAACTCTGCGCTGAGAACATTAGAGCTGAAAATCGAACACACAAGTGTCGATTCGGAGTTTTGACTGGGAATTTAATGGGCGACGTTGTGGTTTTTGTATTTCCTCATAAATTTGTGTTATTTCAGTTCTAATGTGTAATATTGGTAGAATATTAACCATTAAATATCCGTTAATGTGCACAAGTGTGGGCAAGTGGTACAACTTCTAAAAACGTGCTATTTTGTGTTACCTCCAAAACTTCCTAGGATCTTTCAGTAAAGCTTCTACCACTTTACTGAATCGATTGACATGACTCATGGACTGCACTGACTATTTATTTGGACTTTGACTAGACATTGAGTTGACGATTTAGGAATACGGTGTTGAAAATTGAAACGAAAGTTTTATTTCCCGCCTTTTTAACATGACACTGGCAAATGATTAAGCCGATGCCATATATTAAAAAAAATTTCGAGTCAAATGTCAATGTCATACATGACAGCTCGACACTCGACACTTCCATTTTCAACTCTATTGTCATGGAGAATAGAGGTAAGGAGGACCATCTCTCTAAGGCAGAAAAGCTAAAAAGTGTCCGACAAAAGTAATTAAATAATGGTTCCAAAACTAGCCATAATGGCGCTAGAGTGGCAAGGGTGTGCGATATGAAGTTAGAAATAAGAGTGGAGTAAAGTTAGTTGAGTTGAGTCATTTATTTTTTTTAAATACTATGAGTAGTTTTTAATAGTTAATTCAGTCAGTTAATATTTTTATATAAAAACCGAAGAAGATCCTAAGATTTAATTATCCGTTTCAATTTTGCCGCTTTACACCCTTGCGTCTGTAGCGCCCCCTATTTAACGCTATTTTACGGACACTTTTCATGTATGGAGATGGTACTCCTTACCTCTATTCTCCATGTCTATTGTATTAAAGCAGAGTTCTACTTTTAGTGCTCTGAATTTTCCCGGGACCATTTTCCGTCCGGGTCCCGGGTTTCTGGCCATTCTTTGGACAATGGTCACCTCTGTCCTGGTATATATCAATGATAAATAAGCCTAAACATAGACGTATATTCTAGGGAAAAAAGGGCATATCGAGGCTAAAAACGTCCTTAATTTGAGTGCCCCATCGGGTCACTCGAGTTTTACATTTGACAAAATGAAGGTCAGTGTTGCCCTGTAAAATTATGACAAACGAGTAAAAATATGGCCGAGATATAATGTCATAGGTAAAACAAGCACAATATAATTTGTTGTCACAGTAATAACACACAGGACTTCTTGCACTATTTCCACTTTAATAAGTATTTTACATTAATTTTAATATATTACATCAGGTGTAGGTAGATTAAAATTAAAAAAAAAATTGTAAACATTGTGCAAAGGGTTGTCAGCATCATGAAATTTTTACAATTTTGTGCAACGTAATTTACATTTTTATACCAACTTATTCTATTTTCTACTGTATATCACAAATTAATATTAGTAAAAAATTATAACACATTAGATTGATAAATTAATTACTTATTGATTTGTAATTTCATAGAATTATGTAATTATATAGAATGGATGTCAGAATATAAAATTAAAAGTACTACTATCATCAATGATTCAATTAAATTAAAAATGTCCTTAATACATAAGAATCTAAGATATTATAAATAATGGCAAATAAATTATATGAAATTAAAACATATCAAAATTAAAATTAATAAATTATGTCAAAAATTCATCCAAAATTAATACCAATGTCAAAAGGTTACAACAACAGAACATAGTATAACCTATAAATAATAATTAAATTAAATGTCTTGCCATAATATGGAACTCGAAAGGCATGTCTGGTCATTTAGTAAGATCCCACATTTTTTGTGTCTGTTAATTTCAAGCGCTTCTAATGCGTCCATCTTCCTGCTTTTTGGTAATATATGTAAATATCTTATATTTTTATCAGGGTCAAAGTTGTGTCCATTACTATTTAGATGTTCGGCAAACGTAGATCTTTCAGTATTTTTCTTCCAAGCAGTTATATGTTCTTTTATTCTAGTTTTAAACTTTCGCCCTGTCTGACCTATATACACTCCTCCACATGTATCACAAGTGAGACTGTAAATACCGCTATTGTCCGTGATTTTAAACTTATCTTTATTATTGCACAGTAATTTTTTTAGTGATCCTGTAGTGTAGAACGCCACTCTAGTCTCCTTGTTTTGTATAATCCTCTGGAATCTGTAGGAAGATGGGCCGATGTATGGTATTTTTACCCACATCTTTCTTGTTTTTTCTCTGTCTTCCGTCTGATTGTACAGCATTTTTTCTGTCATTTTCTTTCTCGCTCTTCTTAAAATTGTGTCAATCAACTCGCTTTTGTAGCCATTGTTTACGGCGATATGTTTAATGGTGTTTAGTTCTGCCCTGAAATCGTTTGCGTCTAGGGGTACATTCAGTAGTCGGTGTACAAAAGCATGAAACGAAGCGTGTTTATGTTGGTGTGGATGACATGAGTTCGCATGGAGAATGTTTTCGCTGTATGTGGGTTTCCTAAATATATTAAATTTATGACGGCCAAGGTTTATATCAGCAGTTAAATCTAGAAAATTCAAAATTTTATTGCCTATTTCCATTGTCATTTGTATTTTATTATTAAATGTATTTATGTAATTGAAGAAGTTATGTAAACTGGTATGTTCACGTTTCCATAGGCATATCACGTCATCAACATATCTATACCAGTATACGATATTTTCCTTATATGATGTTTCCAGTATTCTTTTTTCTAACTCGTTCATAAATTTTTATGAAAAACTATTACGAATCGTATATTTTGGATTAAATTTTGTCAGACTTTTAAAGATTGTATTTGTTTTTTTGGCTAATTTATAGGCTGGTGCTGATGTATATGAGACCACTGGTCTTATAGGCGCTTCATGTTTATGTAACTTGTAGAAACCATACAATCGCGGCGGCAAAGGGTTCATATGTAAAATAGATGCTATGTGGGTATTTTTAAGTACACTGTCAGTAGATCGAACTATGTCTTTGACTTCAGTATTAAAAACTTCAGTAGGATCTTTTTTTAACATTTCAACATCACTACTATTTAAAAAATCTGTTATTTTATTGTGGTAGTCAGTTTTTGTAGCAATGACTACTGTGTTACCTTTACCTGCTTTAGTGATTACTAAATTATTTGTACTTATCTTCTTTCTTAAACTTTTTAATACAACCGACTCATCAGACATAGTTAGGAAGGTATGATTGTGTTTTAATTTATGTAATGTTATGGCACAAGATTGTTTTACCATTTTATTATCTTTAGAAGCAATTTCAAGGTCAGCTGCCAGATTGTCTATTTCCTTCTTTGGTATATTAATTCTGGGACAGTGTTTGAGGCCTTTTCCTAATATATTTACTTCTTCTTTGGTAAAGTTTATGGGTGTATTGTTGACAATTTTAGGATAGAATGTAGTCTTAATATTTATATTTTTGGGTTTTTCTTGACTTAATAGGTGATTAAGCTTCTTACTTTGCAAAACAAATTTTTCATAGATTTTATTATTTATGTATTCATGTATTTCTCTCTGGAGCCAGTCCAGTTCAACCGGGTGTAACTGACGAGCTAGTTCCATATGTACAACTTTGAAATGGGCTCCGAGATTATCTCTTTGCTTATATAAGTGATGGATTTCAGCTTCTATGCATTTAAACTTTATTCGCGTCATTAATTTATCAATATATGGTTTAAACATCTGGCATCTTATCTGAATGTAATTTGGAATTATTTTAAGTTTTTTACATTGGGAATTAAACCATAAATGTTGTGATTTTATCTTTAGTTTCAATTTTAAAACTTTATACAGTACCAGTAATTCAGCTGTGTTTGCCGCTTTTAAATATGTTATTGATTGTACTGTAGATATAGATAAGTACAAATAATTTAGTAATCACTAAAGCAGATAAAGGTAACACAGTAGTCATTGCTACAAAAACTGACTACCACAATAAAATAACAGATTTTTTAAATAGTAGTGATGTTGAAATGTTAAAAAAAGATCCTACTGAAGTTTTTAATACTGAAGTCAAAGACATAGTTCGATCTACTGACAGTGTACTTAAAAATACCCACATAGCATCTATTTTACATATGAACCCTTTGCCGCCGCGATTGTATGGTTTCTACAAGTTACATAAACATGAAGCGCCTATAAGACCAGTGGTCTCATATACATCAGCACCAGCCTATAAATTAGCCAAAAAAGCAAATACAATCTTTAAAAGTCTGACAAAATTTAATCCAAAATATACGATTCGTAATAGTCTGGAATTAATAAATAAAATTAAAGATGTTCCCGTCCCAAAAAACGGAACTCTAGTATCTTTTGATGTAAAAAACTTATTTTCAAATATACCGGTTAAGGAATGTATGAATATAATTGACGAAATTTTATGCACCTCACATTTAGACGCACAAGAAATAATAGATTTAAAAGCCATTTTTAAGGTTTGCCTAGACCAAAATTATTTTATATATAATGGTAAGACATATAAACAAAATGATGGACTAGCAATGGGCAGCCCCTTGTCTCCACTTTGTGCAGATATTTTTATGAACGAGTTAGAAAAAAGAATACTGGAAACATCATATAAGGAAAATATCGTACACTGGTATAGATATGTTGATGACGTGATATGCCTATGGAAAGGTGAACATACCAGTTTACATAACTTCTTCAATTACATAAATACATTTAATAATAAAATACAAATGACAATGGAAATAGGCAATAAAATTTTGAATTTTCTAGATTTAACTGTTGATACGAGGGCGGGTCAATAAGTCCGTGACTTTTTGAATTTCTAACCTCCTTACTGAAAAAGCAACACTACTCCTGTCAACAGGCATCTGTCAGTTGACTCCTATCAAAATTTGAACTTGCTGCGTCAGTTAGTTTGTGTTTTACAGCTATCTTTATCAGACTATCCAGTAACTTACGGAAACAATGGAAAAAAGTGAATTTCGTGTGCTTATTAAGCATTATTTTTTGCGAAAAAAAACCATTACCGAGACCAAGGCTAAGCTTGATAAATACTATGGGGACTCTGCACCATCGATTTCAATGGTAAAAAAGTGGTTTACTGAATTTCGTTGTGGCCGTACAATCACTGAAGATGCCGAACGTCCTGGACGCCCAGTTGAGGTCTCTACACCCGAAACAATCGAAAAAATTCACGATATGGTGTTGGCCGACCGAAGATTGAAAGTGCAAGAGATTGTGGAAGCCATAGGCATCTCGCATGGCTCAGTGGTTTCAATTTTGAATGATCACTTGGGCATGAGAAAGCTTTCCGCAAGATGGGTGCCGCGTTTGCTCACAGTCGACCACAAACGCAATCGTGTAACAACTTCACAGGAAGGTTTGGCGTTGTTTAATCACAATATGGAGGAGTTTTTGCGCCGTTTTGTAACCGTGGACGAAACATGGATCCATCACAACACACCAGAGACCAAACAACAGTCAAAACAGTGGGTTTCTAAGGGTGAATCGGCGCCAAAGAAGGCCAAGGTGGGTTTGTCAGCCAATAAAGTTATGGCGACTGTTTTTTGGGATGCACGTGGGATAATCCACATTGACTATCTTCAAAAGGGAAGAACAATTAATGGGGAATATTATGCCAACTTATTGGACCGCTTCAATGAGGATTTGAAAAAAACCGACCTCATTTGGCCATGAAAAAAGTTCTTTTTCACCAAGACAATGCAAGGGTGCACACATGTGCAGTTGCCATGGCAAAAATCTATGAATTGGGCTATGAATTGCTCCCACATCCACCCTATTCTCCAGATTTGGCTCCGAGTGACTACTTCTTGTTCCCAAACCTGAAAAAAAGGCTCGGTGGAAAAAGATTTGACTCCAATGATGAAGTCATCTCGCAAACAAAGGCCTATTTTGAGGACCTCGACAAATCATATTTTTTGGAAGGGATAAAAAAATTGGAGAAGCGTTGGACAAAGTGTATAGAGCTCAAGGGGGACTACGTTGAAAAATAAAATGATTTATTTATCAAAAAATCTGTGTTTTATTCCAAAAGTCACAGACTTATTGACCCGCCCTCGTATAAACCTTGGCCGTCATAAATTTAACATATTTAGGAAACCCACATACAGCGAAAACATTCTCCATGCGAACTCATGTCATCCACACCAACATAAACACGCTTCGTTTCATGCTTTTGTACACCGACTACTGAATGTACCCCTAGACGCAAACGATTTCAGGGCAGAACTAAACACCATTAAACATATCGCCGTAAACAATGGCTACAAAAGCGAGTTGATTGACACAATTTTAAGAAGAGCGAGAAAGAAAATGACAGAAAAAATGCTGTACAATCAGACGGAAGACAGAGAAAAAACAAGAAAGATGTGGGTAAAAATACCATACATCGGCCCATCTTCCTACAGATTCCAGAGGATTATACAAAACAAGGAGACTAGAGTGGCGTTCTACACTACAGGATCACTAAAAAAATTACTGTGCAATAATAAAGATAAGTTTAAAATCACGGACAATAGCGGTATTTACAGTCTCACTTGTGATACATGTGGAGGAGTGTATATAGGTCAGACAGGGCGAAAGTTTAAAACTAGAATAAAAGAACATATAACTGCTTGGAAGAAAAATACTGAAAGATCTACGTTTGCCGAACATCTAAATAGTAATGGACACAACTTTGACCCTGATAAAAATATAATATATTTACATATATTACCAAAAAGCAGGAAGATGGACGCATTAGAAGCGCTTGAAATTAACAGACACAAAAAATGTGGGATCTTACTAAATGACCAGACATGCCTTTCGAGTTCCATATTATGGCAAGACATTTAATTTAATTATTATTTATAGGTTATACTATGTTCTGTTGTTGTAACCTTTTGACATTGGTATTAATTTTGGATGAATTTTTGACATAATTTATTAATTTTAATTTTGATATGTTTTAATTTCATATAATTTATTTGCCATTATTTATAATATCTTAGATTCTTATGTATTAAGGACATTTTTAATTTAATTGAATCATTGATGATAGTAGTACTTTTAATTTTATATTCTGACATCCATTCTATATAATTACATAATTCTATGAAATTACAAATCAATAAGTAATTAATTTATCAATCTAATGTGTTATAATTTTTTACTAATATTAATTTGTGATATACAGTAGAAAATAGAATAAGTTGGTATAAAAATGTAAATTACGTTGCACAAAATTGTAAAAATTTCATGATGCTGACAACCCTTTGCACAATGTTTACAATTTTTTTTTTAATTTTAATCTACCTACACCTGATGTAATATATTAAAATTAATGTAAAATACTTATTAAAGTGGAAATAGTGCAAGAAGTCCTGTGTGTTATTACTGTGAAACATGAATTTCCACCAAGAACCTACAGTACAATCAATAACATATAATTTGTTGTCATTAAAGTACGTAAAGTATTTTAAAATTAGAGCTTGTTGTGGAAGCCATCGCGGCCCACGAAAGTACGCATATTACATATTTTGGAAGTGTTAATACAGGGGTCTGTATGTTTTGATAAAATTCTGAATTGAAACTTGTAGGTACCTAACATCTTACATCATTTAGACAACCACAAGTATGTCGGGACGTCTACAATGTTCTCAATAAATCTCATCCAGCGTGAGCGCGTAGAAGGTGGGCGGCGGTTGCACCTTAGCGGCGGCCTGTCAGAGCATTGGGGGTAGACCATACATCTCGGGAGCCATTCCCGTAAATATAACCGGTTGGATCCCGATTGGATTTTCAGACTGTCCCGCTCGCGCGCGCACGTATTTGCGCGTACCGGAATGAGTCAGCGCGTGGACCAAAACGGGATTATATCGAAAGTAGTGAAGAGAGTTGGGTTTCTTAAGTTTCAGTTCCAGCTGTACGCCAACTATATTACCTGAGCTGTTGTTCCCTCTTCATCTCCTCGGGAGTTAACGCGTAGAAGGCAGGCGGCAGTTGTATCTTAGCCGCAGCCTGTGAGGGCAGCAACACCTGGAGGTTGCGGTCCAGCTCCAGCTGGATGGGCTCGGCCGAGCGCAGGGCGTCTATTAACGTCTGGAAATATAACATTTCAGATATTTGCTCAACAAAAGAAACTTAAGTGAGTGCATGTTGTTTGCGTAATTATATATTTTCGGTCTTATAAGAAACTCGTAATTTAAATTTATCCCGTTTATTATATTTTTGTAATTACGAATTAATGTTATGCACGAGAATCAATGAATTGCTGAATATGTAAGATATATTAAATTTAAAATATTCAAAATAGCTGGTAGAAATAGTTATACTACCAAGTGTCAAATTTTTTTTAAAATTAAACATTTTATTTATAGCCTCTTTTCAGAAAATATTTTCTGTTTGACCTTTGGCAAAGGCCTCCAATCCTGTCCATTTCTCCCTATCTGCTTTTTTTAGTCTGTAATCCTATGGTATCCTAGAGCCGGTCTGTAACACCTTGGTAGACCCGGTCTGTAACACCTTGGTACCCTAGAGCCGGTCTGTAACACCTTGGTAGAGCCGGTCTGTAACACCTTGGTAGACCCGGTCTGTAACACCTTGGTACCCTAGAGCCGGTCTGTAACACCTTGGTAGACCCGGTCTGTAACACCTTGGTACCCTAGAGCCGGTCTGTAACACCTTGGTAGACCCGGTCTGTAACACCTTGGTAGACCAGGTCTGTAACACCTTGGTACCCTAGAGCCGGTCTGTAACACCTTGGTAGACTCGGTCTGTAACACCTTGGTACCCTAGAGCCGGTCTGTAACACCTTGGTAGACTCGGTCTGTAACACCTTGGTACCCTAGAGCCGGTCTGTAACACCTTGGTAGACTCGGTCTGTAACACCTTGGTACCCTAGAGCCGGTCTGTAACACCTTGGTAGACTCGGTCTGTAACACCTTGGTACCCTAGAGCCGGTCTGTAACACCTTGGTAGACTCGGTCTGTAACACCTTGGTACCCTAGAGCCGGTCTGTAACACCTTGGTAGACTCGGTCTGTAACACCTTGGTACCCTAGAGCCGGTCTGTAACACCTTGGTAGACTCGGTCTGTAACACCTTGGTACCCTAGAGCCGGTCTGTAACACTGTGGTACCCTAGAAAAATGAGAAGGAAACCACTAAAAAGATAGGAGGACCTTGCAGGAGATAAGGATAAAATTAAACATTAACTGAGATTATTTGTAGAACCTTACTGTCAAACTCTCTACAGAGGGCACATTGTTGCTGTTGAACACCAGAAAGTCCTCCTCCACTCCGCCAGCGTTGGGCAGTTTCTGTTGCTCGAAGCCCGCCGCCTGCAGCAGGTCCATAGAACCCTCTATTGGCTGGACGCGCTCCGTGAACACCCTATAAAACAAAAACATGTGTACTGGCAGTTTACATGTAGAAATGAAATCTTCAATGCCTTCTATTTATTTCTCTTTATTATTATATATTAATTCATTCGACGGCCTCTGTGGCTAAGTGGTTAGCACGTCGGCTCTCAAGCCGGAGGTCGAGGGTTCGAATCTCGCCGAGGGAACAAAAAGTTTTCAATGTTCCTGGGTCATATGTATTAGATTTTTATTATATTATATACATATATAATATAATAAAAATCTTAAATTTATGTATAGTAATAATAATAGCCTTTATTCAGACATAAATTACAGTTATTACAAAAAAATAACATATTAAAAAGAAAAGTTTAACAGTCTATTTGCCATGCTTTGGCAAAGGCCTCTTCTAAATCCCTCCACATTGCTCTATCAAGTGCTTTTGTAATCCATGTTGGCCTTCCTTGGTTTTTTTCAGATTGTCTCGTCTCTATTTTTGTGCGCTTTCTAATTATTTTATTACTTACTTTGTCCAGTTTTCTTAAGTTTAGCATACTTCTTTTGATAGAAGTTTGGCATGTTTTTAATTTAGTGTATTATGCTTTTGTAAGTGCCCACGTTTGGCAGCCGTAAGTGAGTACTGGTAGGATGAGTTCTATAATTTCTTTTTAATAAGTGCACTTGTTTCTGGATTTTTCATAACATCCCTTAATCCCCAGTAGCTTTTCCATGCGTTGCCTATCCTTTTATCTATTTCTTTAGCCATTATGTCTTCAGTTGAAATCATTTTTTTTATTTAATTTTTTTATCTATGGACGCTTCACACCACGTCAATCTTGCCCCGTGCTAAGTATCCGAAGAACTTGTGTACAGGGACCAGAAAACGGGAAGTATATTCAATACTTTTATACTATACATCGTCAGCCCTACCTCTCGACTTCTCTTATCCAAATCGGTAATCATCGTTTGTAGTTGGTTTTTAGAGGTAGCGAATAGTATAATATCGTCGGCGAATCTAAGATGTGTAAGCTGTTCTCCGTTGATATTCAATCCGTATTGATCCCATTGTAGTTTCCGATAATATTTCTTCGAGGACAGCTGTAAATAGTTTGGGTGAGATTGGATCACCTTGGCGTACGCCTTTATCTATTTTTATTTCTCTTCCTACCTTTTCAAGTCTTATCCTGCCAAGGATTATTTTTGCAAAAAATTTATAAATGTTCGAAACGAGGGTCGACCTCTACTAACTGTTTATCTCTTTCTCATCTCCCATTTTGTGCAGTAGTATTTTTGAAGATGATGTCCATTGTTCTGGTATACTTACTCTCAGTTATTAAAATAACATTGAAAATAATTTTTAAAATTACTCTCAGATGAAATAGACAAAGCGATAAAAATACAGAAAAAGGATAAAGCTTCCCGGCTCTGATCAGATATCCAACGAAACCCTCATAAAACTTAAAAAGGAATTAATTCCAATTTTTTAAATTTATGTATAGTATAAAAGTATTAAATATACTTCCCGTTGTCTGGTCCCCGTGCCAGATGGACGTGGTGTGAAGCGTCTATAGATATTATATTATTTATATTCATTTAGTGCATCAAAAATATTTGGTGTTACAGTTTTATAATATAGATAATTATATTTCATTATAATTTCAAATCCTTAAAATATGATGTGATTTATTCTTTTTACTGGCGCTTTTTCGTCTCAAATCACAACAATGCTTTAAAAATCTTTATCATTGTTAGTTTAGTATAATCACTGCCTTTCAGTTTATTTGAAATTAAATATTAAATGAGTTGTTTAAAATCTATAAAACAAAGGTTAAGACAATAATACAATTTTTATTAAAAAAAACTACAACCCGACAATGTATATTATATAGCCTATGTTACCTGGTCTATCATTACGAATCTATTGACACCTCATTTATTAATATCGGACCAGTAGTTTAGGCGCTACGGTGGAACAAACATACATAAGTAGACTGCCAAAATCACAACACTTCCTTTTGGCTTCGCCGTAGTCAGATAAAAATAATTTTAGTAAAATAGTAAGCACACCTGTTAGACATTCTTATTTTCTTATATTTTTCTTCTTCTGGATATGTGATTATGTTCTCTAAATACTTGCATAATGTCTCCACACAAATGTCAATCTGAAATAACACAGGTTTTCTACAATTAATACAATATGCCAGCTTATGGACTTGTACACACACTTGTAATTGTTGCAGGTCCATGTGGATCCATTGATGATCCTCACTAGTATTATGTATACTATGATAATTTATAATCTACCAAAAAGCTTTGCATTTATTTTTTGTCTTATTTATATATTACAAGAGTAGATGAAACCCTTGGGAAAGACATTAAGTTCTTTTAATTGTGGAAAATGTACGGTTTCAGCACAATATAAGTGTTTCTGTGTGAACATTTAGTTAGTGCAGGCAACATTTAGTTGTAAAAAAAAATTAAGGCTCACCTTTTCCCTATTATGATTACAAGACTGTATCATGAGACAGGCTGTCAGCCCTCTCTCTTCCTCCAACTGCTCATACAAGAAAGTCTTTATATTCTTCTTCCATTCATCTCTTGGGAGTATATCATTACTAATTAAAGGACATCTGAAAAAAAAATAATTAAGCAACTTATTCTGTTCTCAATAAATATTTAATTGACATTTTATTTGTCGAGTACAACTACAATCATAATGTTTTTTTGGGAAACTTGGTTTTCCATACATCATCTGTCAATGCCATAGAAATATTATGAAGATTGCCGAGGAACATTAAGAAAGTAGTTGTAGTAATGAAGTTTATTTTACCTGAAAAATACACCTGACACAGCTATGTTTTTAGGTAAATCTGACTCAATTTCAACCCTTTCCTTTACTTCAGTTTGTTTTGAAGATGGCTCCGCCTTTTCTGTTTCTAGTTCTTTTTTAACTTGTGCCTTTAGAAAGAAAAAATAAATGAAAAGCACCCAAACATACAAAAATTAAAAACTTAAGAATGATAAAAATACAATATTTACTATAGTACATTCAGTGGACGATTATAGTTGGGACAGATTGATTTTCAGTTTCACACCACATACATACTACAGACAGTAAAACAATTTTAACAAAAATTATTAAGTCATATTTATTACTAAAAGTTTATATAAAATGAAATTTTATATTGATAAATACGAGAAACAGTGTTGGACCTAGTATACTGCCCTGGGGAACCCCAAAGTGAACTGTTGTATCATCGCTTTTGTGGTTTTCTATTTTTACACACCGTCTTCTCAGACAAATAACTTTTAAAGAGTTTTAGTTGAAGGTCCCTAATTCCTAAGCGCTCCAATTTGTTTAATTATATTTATTATGCAGAAATCTTAAATTCTGAAATACTGTAATATTCAAAACATTATTTTACTATAAATAATAAGCTTACTTTAATTGCAGCTAAGGAAGTATTAAATGCTGGGTTCTCTCTTTTCTGTTGTAGTCTCGATAATGCTGCATCTGCAGCAAGTTTGCTTTCCTCAGACAAGCCTGAGCGTTTAGGAGCTGCTTGCTTTGTTGATGAGTTTGAGGGTTGGTTTCTCGCTGTAGTTTCACTTAGTTTATGTCCTGGCCCAGCCAATTTGAACTTAGCATCAGCTTTCTTCTTTTGAAAAAACTTTTTTATTTTGTCAGCCATGTTAGTTTCTTGGTGTGTACTCTTTTGGTAGTTTGAGTTTAGAGACACTCTCCTTTAGCTGTTCAATTGTTGCTGATGTAGCTGGAATGAAACCATGATTCATTTAAAATGATTATAAAGACAGAAACAGAATAATAGTTATGGATTTAATAATGACTTAGCCAATGATACAGTTAACTGAACATAATGAGTCATTGTTGGTATACGAAATTAATTTCTTTGTTCTACAAGGTTTTGAAATAGCTATTTCTAATCTCACCGGGTCTCATAAACCGCTCCGAAATTCTATTACCATACACTCGCCACGAGATTAATATCAGTAGAAGCGTAAATAATAGAATCAAAAGGAAAGTTTTCAGCAACAACACTTGGAACTCGTTGAAGTAGAATACTTCAGCGAATTCAACATAAAAAGATAATTCAGGTAAGCCGATTAGCGACTTCGGAAAACTTTCAATTGGCAAAGACGAAACACAGGAGTCGAAGAATTCCTTCGCGAAGATCAAAGTATCTTCTATCTGAAGATACAGAGCTTCATATAAGGTGGAATTGAAAACTGCTTTATCAAACACAGACATTAGTTAGTTTTTAAAGAATTTTTCAAAATATTATATTCAGAAAAAAAACATCATTGCACTTCTGAAAAGTCAATTGTCATTTGTCAGATGTCACAATTTAAAAAAAAAATTATATATGGCATCGGCTTATAACCATTCGCTAGTGTCAAGTTAAAAAGGCGGGAAATAGAAATTTCGTTTTAATTTTCAACACCGTATTCCTATATCGTCAAGTCTAAAGTCTAAAGTCCAAATATATAGTCAGTACAGTTTATGAGTTATGTCAGTCGATTCAGTAAAGTGGTAGAAGCTTTACTGAAAGTTGCTAGGCAGTTTTGGAGGACACACAAAATAGCACGTTTTTTGAAGATGTACCACTTGCCCATACTTATACACGTTTAAGAATATTTAATAGTTAATATTCTACCAATATTTAATAAAATTATGAACCGAAATAACACAAATTTATGGAAAACATACAAAAACCACAACGTGACCAATTGAATTCCTCGGCAAAACTCCTATTGTTTTGATGTAATTTTTCGGAAAGACAAAAAAGCTTATGACGGTAATTTTTTTTTATTTTCAATTAATTTCAGACTGTAACTTTAGATTGAAAATGAAATGAAAATAAAATATTATGGTAATGAAAATATACTTTATTGTACACAATCAGCTGTTACACAAACATAATATTATATTAGGTCTTTACATAATATGATATTGGCGTTTTGTCGTACTGCCCACTTTGATCTCAAATATATCTTCTTTTGTTAGGAATTCGAATTTCAAATTAATACCGCTATTTAATCATGCATTTGTGTTTCGAAAAACGTTATTCATTTGTTTTTTCTCTTTGGTTTAATCTTTGCGTCACTCTGTTTACAAAATGGAAAACTTGAAATATCATATTATTTTCGAGTACGAGTTCTACCGTGGCACCACTCTTAAATCGAAATCGTATCAATGTATCGGGAGTAAGGCCCCAGTGCTGCAGAAACGGCTAGAAGGATAAATTATGTGTATGGCGGCGGTGTAGCAAAAGAAAACACAGTGTGTTTTTGGTTCCAACGTTTTCGTTCTGGAAATTTCGACCTTCAGAACAAGCCCCGTGGACGGCCGGAGACCAAAGTTGATAATGAAGAATTGAAGGCTATTGTGGAAGCGGATCAATCGCAAACCACGTCCGAGTTAGCTGCAGGCTGTGGTGTTATGATAAAACTGCTTTAATCCACTTGAAGCAAATTGGGAAGGAGAAAAAGCTTGAAAGGTGTAAAAAAAGGTGAAAAGGGTACCTCATGAATTGAGTGCAGCAAACCGACAAACGCGCGTCGACTGCTGCATTACTTTACTTAACCGGCACAATAATGAAGGGATTTTAAATCGAATCATCACCTGTGATGATAAGTGGATTCATGTGGATGATTGTTGGCAGGCTTTGGCTGGTTCGCCAGAGTTCAGCCATTGCGATGAGCGTTTCTGATTATCATACACTGTGATGATAAGTGGATTCTGTATGATAATCAGAAACGCTCATCGCAATGGCTGAACTCTGGCGAACCAGCCAAAGCCTGCCCCAAGCGAACATTGACTCAAAAAAGTTACATGTGAGCGTTTGGTGGACTAGTGCCAGTGTCGTTCACTACAGCTTTCTTAAATCTGGCCAGACGATTACGGCAGATCCAGTAACTGCAAATCATAATGGAAAAGCTAGCAGCTAAACAACTGAGGTTGGTCATATCGCTCTAGGCCACTGCTGCTTTAAGACAGAGCTAGACCACACACTGCACAACAGACGGCTACCAAATTAGAGGAGCTTCAATTGGAATGTCTAAGACATCCACCGTACTCCCCGGACCTTGCTTCAACAGATTACATTTTTATTCGAAATTTGGATAACTTCTTGCAAGGGAAAATACCAACTCCGATGGGGCAGTCCAAAGCGCCTTCAAAGATTTTATTGATTCCTGTCCAAATGGTTTTTTTAGTAAAGGAATCAATGAACTACTTTTGATGAATATACTATTGTATATTCTTTGATTAAATTATTATATTATGTTTTAAAAATCGACTTTATGTTCCATCTTTATGTCCTTTACAAAACGCCAATTTCATAATATTATGTAATGAATATATATTAATAATGACGGTGTTTTACCTGTAAATAAAACACATTAAATACTTACCTTACTTGAAGCTTACTGATATGAGATGGCGCTAGCGTGCTCGACCTCGTCTTGTCTCTTTCTTTCTCGTACCCTCTCGCTCCCACATCTACCTTGAGAACCCCACCATGGCGACGCCACAAGCAGTGGCCTAATATAATTTCATATCATTGAGTCGAATATCACCAGGCAGTATTAAAAATGTAAGCTTCAAGTAAGGTAAGTATTTAATATGTGTTTTATTTACAGGTAAAACACCGTCATTAAATACTGTACGCATACTTGAAGCTTACTGATATGAGACCTGTTTGTTATCGCCTGGTGGGAAAAAGACGCCAATGTGAAGGCATATTATACATTAGAAGAGCTTAGAAAATAGGAATGTAAAAAATACCTTACTAAGATCAATAGATTTATTGATTTGTACTAATTAATAAAGTATATATTAATTAGAGAATAAAGTATAAGTAAATATAAAATCAGTTTGTAGGGCTAAATAATTGAACCAAACTTGTTGATTTACCTGTGCGAGACGACTTTACTTCTCTGCGATTAAAACGCGAAAAGGTATTACTTGATCGCCAGTTTCCTTTGGCCAATATTTGATCAAGAGGTAAATTATCATCCCAGTTTTTAGACGCTACGGCAGAGCGAATACTTACTGGAGGGGCAGTAATACCTGCTTCACGAAATACAGTTTTTACCCAACCAGCAATAACCGTTCTGGAGGCCGGCTTAGGGTTTCTTCTTAGATTAATGAAAAGATTATGTAAATTACTGTAGCGGGCTTCGACCTCTTGGTTGTAAGTCCTAATGTGTGTCTGAGTGGTGATGATAATAATACAGCAACAATTCTTATATTCTCCTTTATTGGTGCTTAACACTGACTACGTATTACATATGAGGTAAATGCCTAATACAATAATATACGTCTACACTATTTATAGCCTTTTGGCCAACTGAAATAAACAAACTAAATAGGCTTTACTTCATGACATCTGTCAATGTCAAAAATGACATTGACACTTACTTTTGTCAATATGCAACAATTACATTCTTTCCGTTTTTCTTTTAATAAACCAATGGTCCGCTTAACACAAAAAACAGGATCTAAATTTCTGGAACTATTGTTTGAAACTATCTTCCATCCCGACTGTCTGTAGTTCGCACTATTATTTTTAGATCCGTAAAGAGGCCAAAAACAAATCGAGTCTTCAATTTATAGTGAAGTGTTCTGAATCAACCGCTAATAATGTCAAGTCATGGACTTTTCGGCCTGAGCATAAAAGGAGCAAGGTGGCGGTAGTTATGTCGATAAGTTTGGCAAACATTGTTTTTATCGATAATTTGCTTTTCCAAATACTTCAATAAATCGTCTATATCCCATACACTTGTTTTTCTAGAGACTGGTTTATTTACAGCGATCGACTTAAGCATATGATTTACCAGAACATGTGAAGATAATTTGCCCGCATCTTCAACACTGCACAATGTCGACACGACCGACTTGTGTACTAATATAGTATTGTAAGCTAGACCATCAATAAGATGAAGATCAGCTAAATATTTTGCCATAACAGATCCCGACGGATGAGTGGCATTTTCTTTATTAGTGCGGTACCATCTGAGCCAGCGGTTCCACGCCACTTTGTAAGTTTTTAGTGTCGATGGACGCCAAGAGTTTTTTAGGAGATTAAGGTGGTTTATATTCCAGACCTTTAGCTCCTCTGTCCACCCCCACATTTCCACACCTGCAATTCCATGTCTTGGGTTCCTGCTGGGGGATGACCTGTCGCAATGTCTATTAAATTCAGGTGTAGATTCTGTATGGTGAACGGGGCTGCTACTGCTCGGGTTCTTAGGTCCGCCCTCCAAAATACTCGTTCCCATCTCGGGACTACCAACAGATAGAACCCTGTCGCCTTGTTCAAGTGCATGAGCACCTTGGGAACTAGATAAGGTGGCGGGAACACCCAAGCGAGGGGATAATTACAGGTTCGGGAGAACGCATCGTGATATATCGCCTCCTGATTCGTTTGATCTAGACTCACATAATTGGAAACTACTTTCGACGTTTCGATTGCAAAGAGATCGATCATCGGTGTTCCGAATTTCTTGAACAGGTTCTCTGTGCAATGAGGCAGTAAATGCCATTCCGGAAGACTCAGATGTCGTGATAAATGATCTGCATGACTGTTTTATCTTCCCGGTAAGTGGTGTACCTGTAGTTCTATGTGGTGTAAGTCTAAAAGGTTAAATATTTCTTTTGTCAACTGGAGCAACGGTAATGACCCCCCTCGTTTTTTAAATAAGACACAACAGTCTTGTTGTCGCACTGTAGGAGGACTGTGGATTTCTTTATCTTGTGATATGAGACTTTGGAGTGCCTTTAACACCGCTAACATTTCTTTTTGGTTGCTGTGCAAATTTTGTTCTGGACCTGTCCACATTACACTCAAAGATATTTTCTCCAATTGGGCTCCGCAGGCTATGTCCGAGGCGTCCGTAGTTAAGAATTTTGCTGGAGATGAAAAATGAATTTGTGATGACAGGTCGCAATTGGCCATCCGCCATTGCAGTTCCATTTCTACTGTGTTTGGCAACTGATGCACGGCAGTAAGCGGGCTCTTCATGGCAACGTTTAAGAACATGAGAGTGTCTCGAAAGTGTAGTCGTCCCCTCGGAAACCTTGAGATGTGCCCTGCGAGGGCGCATGACTATTTCCCTGCGGAGGATGATTAGAGCCACTATTAACTACCTGCGAGGTAGTTCCAAAACTTTTTATTTTTATCAAAGGCACAAAAGCTTTCTTAATGCCACCTGCCTTATCAAGAACTCCCGATAGCAATTCAGAATTAAAAATGTTTTTATTTGAAGGAGGGATTTTGCGTAAATATGATTTGGTTAGTGGATCACGTGCATATTTTATGATCCCATCTCGGCGCATCTGTATCACCTCAGCTCTGTGACCACAAACGAGCTGTAAGAGGTCGGCAGAAACAGACGCCTAATCGCCGCTTGTAAATTATTCCTTAACCTTCGTATGCAAAGAGTCGACATTTAGGTTTACCTCATCTTTAGCCCAAGATAAAAGTAAGTTTAGAGTCTGTTGCAGAGCATCGCGCTGCAAACAAAAGGTAATACCGGCGTAAGCTTTATCTGCGTAAGCTAAATGACGTAGACTATCATAAGCTTTAATCTCATCGTTAGTTTCTAAATCAGTAAAACCTGGCGTATGATTATACCGCTTTTGCACTTCTGCATAGCGAACTTCGCTCCATTCATCTTTATCAAAATGTTGAATTTGTTGCAGCAAATTAAGAAACTTTTCAGGTGCCTTTGGTATCGAAGGCTCCTTTAATTTAACTTAAATATAAAAAATTAAATCTAACTTGGCATTATTAGTATGTAACAAGAGTGTTACGGGTGAAATTAAAAAAATTAAAGAGAAATTTCCCGTGACAGTATATATTTAAAAAAAAGTAGTAGTCGTAGGCAGAAGGCCGTACGTATCTGGTTTAGCTTCTTGGTGTCTGTGGGTGTCGAAGGGGTTTTAAGCCACGTGGAAACTTAGCTGAGTCCAGGAGCACGTGGTGAGGGCGAACTGGGGCTGCAACTTCTGGTAGCGTCTCTCTGTCACCGCTACGTCCGATCGTCGTCGATAGATCGTCCAAGGGGGGCGGGGCAGCCTGATTCCAAATCCAGTTGTACAGTCCGGAATGTCTAGCGGCCTCAGAAATCCGATTGTGGGAAAGTAGCCAATAGTCCCTGTATAAGGATGCCTTTATCCCGGTATATAGGTCCCTGAAAAGTTCATGATACGAGTAAACGTGTGGGTAGGAGTCCCGTCACACAGCGTGATCTTAACCCCAAACGATCAAAATCACGGGCTGTGTGACCATCACAAAAATGAAGGGTAGGCAAAAACAAATAAAAAGATAAGATGATATTAAGGACAATTAATATGATACAAACATCCTAATATTTTAACAATGCTAGATCGGAAAGATGAAACTACAAATTGAGCACGTGGCCAATCAAATTTTTCTTTTAACAACTAATTTTACCAAGGTGATATTTTACATGAAAGATAATCTGTTATAATTACAAGCGTAATTTTCCAAATATTCGTAACACAGATATAAAAGAGAACTCACCGTGAACGCGGGATTATAATATAAGATACACTTGTAACTAGAAAAACTTGAACAATAAAATTCGGCAGGAGAAAAAGGGCGCTGTCATGTCGCGACAGCCCTTATACCCCTTTTTTAAGTTTTTAAAGTAGCCATTAAGTATTTTTTTTAACTGACAAATAGCGGTAATGCGTAATCCAAATGCCACAATAAAGAAATATTAGAGATGAAGCTCTAGTTAGAAACGTTTGCCAATAGATGGCGTTGTCTAGCACAAATTAGCTATTATTAATATCAACAACTGCTAATAGATGACGCTATAAGCGTCGTTATCAGCTATAATAATGCGTTAAAAATGTAGCTATGCTACATATCCCCCTCTGATACCGAAGGATTTCGACTGTTCTCAGGAAAAATCTTGAAACAGCTTCAAAATAAGAAAAAGGTTCAACTTATTAAAAAAAATTGAAAAAAAAAGAAAAATAAACTACGACGATGGAAGTTATATGCTAGTCTTGTGTCTACGCGCAAAGAACCGACAACCTTTCATACTACGTTTCACACTATATTCATACATCCCATACATACATCCACTTTCATTATTGCATCCCGAACCAAATAATATGATCCGAGACGCCCTAACATGCGAATATTGTTTTCCATAAAGAGGAAAACAACACAAGTCGAGGATAATAATGTACACAGCTATAACGTTATACAACAAGATAACGAACAGCGTCTGAATAAAGCGCGAAACTACTAGCCTTCCTACAATAGTTAACCAACTATTTAGATAAAATTGGTAGCTTAAGGTCTTTTAAATGCCAGGCACCAAGATCTTTGCCTTGCATGTCTTGCAGGACGTAAACTAAGGGAGAACGTTTACCTACAATTTTACATTTTACAAATTTAGGAGCCAACTTTTTGTTAAAATGTTTCTCCTTGTCGCTGAGAAAATAAGTTCTCTTAAAATCATCAACGTTAAATTCAGCAGGCTTTCGTCTCAAATTATATTGAGCAGTGCTCTTAACATGAGCTTGCCAAAGACGCATCTGAACGCTGTCAAACAAAGATGACATACACCCCAAATTTTCTGCGTAGGCGTCACGAGGCGAAAACACGAGGTCTTTTATACTGTCGGTATCTAGGTAGTGAGTACCGCAAGACACTAGTTCCCTACCATAGACCAAGAAAGATGGTGTAAAACCGGTTGCCTCATTCACCGAGTTGTTGATGGCGAATTGTATTTCGGGTATGTGTATCCCTGTCAATAGGGACATTGGTAAGATTGATTGGTCTGTGCTTCAGAGTTTTAGCTCACTCGATTCTGCAGTGGATTATTTCTATGAAACTCTCTATAATATAATTAAAACTCATGTTCCAATTAGACCTGTTAAGTGTAACGAATATCCTATCTGGTTTTCTCGCCCACTGATACACATCTTTAAAAATAAAGAAAAGGCATGGGTTAAGTGGAAAATATATAAAAATTGTTCTGATTATGAACAATTTTCCTTATATCGAAAAAGATTTAAGTCAATGTCTGCAGAATGTTTCAACAAATATATACAATCAATCGAAAACAGTCTAAAAAAGGATGTTAAATATTTCTGGTCATTCATAAAAAGCCGTTCTGCTACTCCCGGTATAACTAATACTATGCATTACAATGAAGAGGAGTGTAGTGGCCCAGTAGACATATGTAGGCTGTTTTCCAAATTTTTCAGCTCAGTTTATGAACCAAATGACAATAATACCGACGTACACATCGATACACCAATAATTAATAGTCACTTATTATTGAATGATATAACATTCTCTGGTGATAAAGTGGCTTCAACGCTGAAAAGCCTGGATATAACTAAGGGATGTGGTTCGGACGGGATTTCTCCTCTTTTTCTTAAACATACCGCCGATTCATTGAGTATTCTTTTATCAGTGCTATTTAACTGCAGCCTCAAAGAAGGTATTGTGCCTCGGGTATGGAAGACTGCTAATGTAACTCCTGTATTTAAAGCTGGCCATAAAAATCAAATTAGTACTTATCGGCCAATTTCATTACTGTCAGCCTTGTCTAAGGTCTTGGAGAGGTTGGTACATGATGCGATTTATCCTTCATTACATAGTATACTGATTCCTGAGCAACATGGTTTTGTTCGAAATCGGTCAACAGTAAGTAATCTAGTCTTGTACTCAAATTTTTTGTTTGAATGTATGGACAATAAAATACAGGTTGACTCAATCTATACCGACTTCTGCAAGGCCTTTGACAAGGTTGATCATAAGATGCTTTTGAAAAAGATAGAATATAACGGTATACGTGGTAATTTACTTCGCTGGTTTGCATCCTATGTTACAAATAGGACCCAAAAAGTAGTGATTCAGGGGTTTTCTTCTGATGCGATTACCGTTACATCCGGCGTGCCTCAGGGGCCTCTGCTTTTCGTTCTCTTCATTAACGACATTAGCAAATGTTTTCTAAACAGTTATTTCCTCCTGTATGCTGGCGACTTAAAAATATTTAGAATAATAAGATCGCTTGAAGATAGTGTAAAATTGCAAGAGGATCTGGATAGACTATCCGATTATTGTGCTGCTCATAAGCTATATTTAAGTCTGACTAAGTGTAAATCAATCACATTTACAAAAAAAATCAATGTCAAAAATTTTTCATACTCTCTTTGTGGTACTGCATTAGAAAAAGTCTCGTTCATTAGAGATCTTGGTATTCATTTTGACTCTAAACTACACTTTGATGCTCATGTAGCCCATATCACTGCCAAGGCCTTTAAACTCTCTGGTTTCGTAAGACGTACATGTACTTTGTTCAGAAAACCTGCAACTATGTTAACGTTATACAAGACGCTCATCCGATCGCAACTGGAGTACGCCACAAGCATTTGGAGTCCTTTATATAATAAATATAATGATCAAATCGAATCAGTGCAACGTAAATATCTAAAATATTTAATTAATAAAGTCGAACGAAAACGATTAGGTACCATACAACACACTTCTGGAAAATTTTTCTTTTCAAACTCTTACACAAAGACGAATATACTTTGATCAAATGTTTCTCTATAAGATTTGTCACAATCTAATTGACTGTAATGATTTGATAAACAAAATTTACCTTCGCATACCTAGTCGCTCACAACGAATCCGTGACAACTACACTCATAAGGTGTTTGCTCCTACACCGAGCAGGACGAATGCTGGTGATAGGGCACCATTAAAGCGAATTATGAAAAGCTACAACGATAATTTCACGAACATCGATATATTTGTATTATCTTTGTTTCAGCTTAAAGAACAGCTGTTAAAAAACATTCATTGAATTTAATCAAAGATTGTTGATACCACAAAATTCATATTATGTGTCATTATTTAATCAAACTGTCGACGTATGATGTAGACGTTACCGGTGTGCCAATTTGCTTGTAATAGTTATTGTTATATTGTTCATAAAATAAGTTATATTGTGGATAATGGTGTTGGTTGCGTAATTACCTTAATTTCATTGTTTACTTATGTGTTAGTATTAAGCATGTACGCAATTGTTTGTTGTCCCAAATAAAATAAAATAAAATAAAAAAAATAAAATCCCATGACCTATGATATTCTTCCACGTAGGTCGAAATACAAGTGATAATAGTCCTATTGTAGCGTTCGACCGTATTTACCTGAGGGGCATAACGCGGTGTTAAATAAACTTTAGGTATATTATATTTAAAAAAAAAACTATTTGTTTCGTTACTAATGAACTGAGGGCCATTATTCATTATAATAGTTTGTGGTACACCATGCACCAAGAAAACACTATCTTCCAAAATTTTAATTATGATATCGGATGTAGCACATTTTCACACACAGTTTCATAGAAAAGATAAGGCAAAATTTTGAAAAGCAACAAGTTACAACTAAAATTAAATTATTACGTTTCCTAGTAGTAGGTAATGGTCCCATTATGTCGACAGAGATGACTTGAAATGGTCTTGAACAGTCTTTAGGGCGACCCATTTCACCTAAAACTTTATGATTTTGAGATTTATACTGTAGACATTTAGAACATTTTGAAATGTAAGAGACGACATCGCGATACATATTAGGCCAAAAGTAGTTAAGTGCGAGCCGCCTATAAGTTTTAAAAATTCCCATGTGACCAGCAGTGGGCTCATCATGGTTAGCACGAAGATTTTCCTCGCGAAAATCGTTAGGAACTACCTCTTTCCAAGAAAATTCAGAAGTAAGTTATGTTTATTTTTAGAAAGCCTAAATAATCTATTATCTTTAATCGTGAAATTTGAAAAAGAAGATGGCGTGTTATTGCAACCGTTAAAAATATTAAGATACCAGGTATCAGCGCCGGTATAGCTTGTCCAAGTAGAAATTGCGTTGACGTTAACCGCTCGAGACAAAGCGTCCGGAATAACATTATCACAGCCTTTCCTATGTTTAATTTCAAAATTAAATTCGGAAAGTCTGACACACCAGCGAGCTAGCCTACCAGTGGGGTTGGACAAAGACAAGAACCATTTAAGAGCACTGTGATCAGTGTAAGCTAAACTTTTTATCGTTCTCTAAATAACAACGCCAGTGTTCTAAAGCTACTAAAACTGCTAACGTCTCACGCTCAGTAATCCCATAAACTTTCTCCTGTTTAGTTAAGGAGCGACTCATGTACGCGACAGGGTGTTCTTTACCCTCGAACTTCTGGTTGAGCATGACCCCAATACCATAGCTACTGGCGTCCGTATGAATCTCAAAGGGTTCATTGTAATTGGGACAGCGCAGTACTGACGCGGATACCAAGCTCTCTTTAAGTTTATTGAACGCCGAGTCCGCCTCTGGAGTCCACTCGAAAGGAGGGGCATTCTTACGTGTAGACGTCACTTTATTTAAGGGCCCTGCCAGAGTACTAAAATTAGGCACAAACCTTCTGTACCAAGTGGCAGTACCAAGAAAACGTTTTACGCTTTTCCTACAAGAAGGCGTAGGAAAATTTATGATCGCGGCGACCTTATCAGGATCAGTACGAAGACCGTTACCGTCGATTACATAACCTAAATATTTAAGTTTAGGCCGAAAAAATTTACACTTTTCAAATTTTACAGTTAAATTAGCTTCCTTGAGGACTTGAAGAACCCTCAAAAGAGTAGCTACGTGTTCATTATAATCCTCACTAATAATAACTATATCGTCTAAATAACAAAATGTTTTATGACCAAAGTTACCAAATAGGGCATCTAATAAACGCTGCTGCGTAGCAGGTGCATTTGTCAAACCGAATGCGTTGCGCCATGTATTTAAAACGAAACATTCCACGACCCGGAACATAAAAAGCAGTCTTATCGCGATCAGACTCATTAATAGCAGTCTGCCAAAAGCTGTTAGAAAGGTCAATAGTACTTAGGTAACGAGCATCGCGTAAGCTGTCTAAAATCTCAGAAATATACGGTAAACTATAAGCGTCTTTTTTAGTGACAGAGTTTAACTTACGACTATCTAAGCAAAATCTAAATTCGCCAGTATTTTTCTTAGGCACCACTAATACAGGAGAGCTCCAAGCAGATTGACACGGCTCGATGACGTCCATAGCCCACATTTCGTCATCCTGTTCAACTAAAATACGTTGTTTTTCAGGTGACATCCTATAATAACGTTGACGGATAGGTAACGAATCACCTGTATTAATTTAATGAGTGATAAGAGAAGTTAAACCTAAACCTTTCTCTTCAAAAGAAATAGAACGAAATTATTTTATTATGTCGTCGCCTACCGAGCGCTCAGACGAACTCAAATTTTCATAGCCGTTAATGGCCGGCTGGGTCACCTGATGAGGAGTGATTTGTTCGGTGGCCGTACTAGAATTAATAGAATTTAAATATTTAGAACAAAGCTTAAAAATACGCCAGAAGTCAATACCTAAACTGAGGTTAGAAGTAACCTGAGGAACTACGTATAATTTTAAAATATGAAATTGATCTTCAAAACGAATTGGTAAATTTATATAACCTATAGACTTTAAGCATTGACCGCCCGCGGCGAAAGATGAAAAATTATTATCATCATTATTGATAGGATAGCCTAGCTCAATAATGTTTAAATGAGAATTATTACCTAACAAAGAAATGCAAGAAGCCGAGTCTAAAAGACCGCGCATGCTAAAAGCGTCTATATGTATATTGACATAAGGTCGAGAATCTAAATTGTTGTTAATACATCGGACCTTATTAATGGTGTAATATTTAAAAAATGTGCCTACAGTTTTAACCCATTGTTTCCGATCATCAAGGTCGGTATGGTTAGGTATAACACGATCCGACAAAACTAGTTTTTTGAACGATGTTTATTAAGACAACGAGTACAATCGGGCCGGCGCACGCCAGGATTGCCACAGCCAAAACAAAAAATCTTCGACTTATCAGCTGTGCACTCATAATAGCTGTGCGAGTTAACCTTACAACGTAAACAAAATTTAGGGATATTCGATTCCAAACTATTAACATGATTATATGAATGTTTAAAAGCAAAATTATTATTATTATTAGGTGGATTATTAGAAAAATTATTATTTCGAAATGGTCTACTAAAAGTTTTAATAAAGGTTTGTTTGTTCTCAGTTTTATTAATATTACAAGTATGAGCTAGGTCCGGTGCCAAGGTATCCGACGTTATCCTAGGCGGTTCATTATATAAAGTTAGTCGAGATTGTACATCCTCATAGTTCTTACAAAGAGACTTTAGTTGTTCAATAGAGTTGACCGTAGGAGAAGAAGCTAAAATGTTTGCATAGCATCTCTGGGACAGGTTTAACAAGACGGTTGAACATACCTTCCATTATAGTAAATTGTAATGGTTTCTTTTTCGCCCTGAGTTCTACTACGGATTTCCGACATAAACCGATAATCAAAACTCGGTTTGTCAAAGTCACAATACAAAACATTTAAAAGGTCTGATCAACTGTTAACATTTTGATAAATACTTCTATACCAATGTAAGGCATCACCAGTAAAAAGATCAAAAGCGTGAGAGAGAATCTTTGAATCGCTAATGCTATGCTGTGTACAGTACTCATTCACTCTGGATATAAACGCGCGGACACAAGACTTGCCATCAAATTTAAATTTTTGTAAATCAGCTAGATTATTTTTTTCACATTGAACTGTAATATTTAAAGGAGGCATAGGTGGTGCTACAGCAGGAGCTGGCATTACGGAACAACTACTAGACCCCTTTAATTGATGTAATAAACCCAAATAATTTTGAAATCTTTGTAAGCAACTATTATATTGTGCGGCAAATTGTTCTATATTATTAGTAGAAATTCTATTAATCCTATACTCAATGTGGTTTAAATTATTTTCAGCTCTAAGCAATGAGTTACCGTCGGAGTGAGAATCTAATTGTAATTTTATTTTTGTTAGGGTTTCCTCAATCCCCGACAAATCATCTTTTATAGAAAGACAAGAGTCTAAAATATCCTCAGACGGGTCAAGCTCAGCTAATTTAACTATTTGCTTTCTTAACTCCACAACGGTGGAAGCTGGCGTTTCATTTCTAACCAAAACTTCATACTCCAATTCCGATTTTTGAAGAGAAAAAAATTTAATTTTCTCCGGCATAATGAAAAGTTAAGTTAAGTTGTCAGAAGTAAAATTTATTAAGAAGTTAAGTAACTAAATAAATTCAAAAGTTAAAAAAGAAATTAAGTTAAGAAATTAAGTTTTTCTAACATAAGTCAATGAATTTATCAGAAGTTAAATTCAATTTTAAAAGTTAAATTACCAAGTAAATTCAAGAAAAATATTCACAATCCTAACGGTGAGTATATCTGTGTTGAGAAAATACAAAAATAATCAGATGTATTCTCTAAAAAATACACAAAAAAAATATAAGTTGTAATCAGTACTATATAAGATAACTAACTACAACAAGTTCTACAGACTATATGGTACATACCATATACAGTAAGATAAAAAAAACAGTATAAAGTTTATTAACAATTTTAAACTTTACACTACAACAATAAGTAGTAACCTTATTGTTACTACACTAAGTATATCCAACGCTCATAGTAAGTTAAGATTAAAATAAAGTTAGATTCAAGTTTAAAGTGATAAGACAGTAGCAAAATAATTTAGAATACGAATTTAAAGTTATATGTAAATATCTGTAATTAAATAATGTTGGTGAAGTAAAAAGTTATAATATAATTTAAGTTAATCAAAGTTAAGGCCAAAAAAATCACATAAACATCATTTAAGATGATGTTGATGTGTGTGCATGTATAGTGTGTGGGTATGTGTAAAATAAAATAATATGTATATTACAATAAATAATTTACAATATAAAAATAATTACTAATATCCTGCCAAAAATGACAGGACAAAAAAGAAAAAAAAATAATAATAAATATATTTAATAATAAAAGAATAAATTTAATAGATTTTATAAATTTAATATGATGTCCAATGAGAAAAAAAACACAGGGTTCCTTATGTATCACGGAACCCTAAAAAAACAGTGGGTGTGTGCTTTTACAAGCACCAAGTTACCTGCCTCTTACACGTGTCCGTTACGTAACCTGAACCAATTCTACCTCGGGCCCAGACGGGTTAGAGTACTGAGAGAGTTGGATATGAAAGACGGCACAAGACAAACACCAAATACTAGACACACAGACCCGGGAAAAGTCACCAGATGCCAAACCAGATGAAACCACGTTTATGGGTGCCAATTGTTACGGGTGAAATTAAAAAAATTAAAGAGAAATTTCCCGTGACAGTATGTATTTTAAAAAAAGTAAGGGTCGTAGGCAGAAGGCCTTACGTATCAGGTTTACCTTCTTGGTGTCTGTGGGTGTCGAAGGGGCTTCAAACCACGTGGGAACTTAGCTGAGTCCAGGAGCACGTGGTGAGGGCGAACTGGGGCTGCAACTTCTGGTAGCGTCTCTCTGTCACCGCTACGTCCGATCGTCGTCGATAGATCGTCCAAGGGGGGCGGGGCAGCCTGATTCCAAATCCAGTTGTACAGTCCGGAATGTCTAGCGGCCTCAGAAATCCGATTGTGGGAAAGTAGCCAATAGTCAAAATGCCACAATAAAGAAATATTAGAGATGAAGCTCTAGTTAGAAACGTTTGGCAATAGATGTTGTTGTCTAGCACAAATTAGCTATTATTAATATCAACAACTGCTAATAGATGACGCTATAAGCGTCGTTATCAGCTATAATAATGCGTTAAAAATTTAGCTATGCTACAAGAGTAAGTCACCGAGCGGGATTCGAACCCATAATACTCGTTTCTTGCGGTCCGCGTCTTAACCCGCTGGACCAGACGGACAGTTGATCGTCAATAATATTATCGCTATATTAGTCTCTGTCGAGGTCTACGTTATCAATAACTAAAGGCGAATAGCTTTTATCTACGTGATCGTGGTTGTATCTAAGATGCCTTTTAAGTTCGCCTACTTCCTGTGTAAGATATGAACGACAAACAAAAGTATTCCTTGACGGTAGTAAAAAATATTTGAAAACCATAGAAAGATATGTGTTTTACTAAAAATACGTACTTAAAGCTAAAAAGCACGAACGTAAAAGGAATTACCACTATACATTGTATTATAAATAGTTCTAATTATAAAGACATTTAAAAAATAAGTACAAAAAAGTCTATCTGAAGGTAGATAAAAATTTCTAGAAAAGTGGTATTTTTCTTAAAATTTTCTTATAAAATTACTGAATTCCTTTAGAGGGTAGCGTATATAACTTAATTATTATAGATTCTATAAAAATAATGATCTATTTATAGAAATATTTTCAATACGAGCGGTAATAACCGTTAGTTAGTTGTGAAACGCCAATGATTTGAAATTATATTAGGCCACTGCTTGTGGCGTCGCCATGGTGGGGTTCTCAAGGTAGCTGTGCGAGCGAGAGGGTACGAGAAGGAAAGAGACAAGACGAGGTCGAGTACGCTAGCGCCATCTCATATCAGTAAGCTTCAAGTATGCGTACAGTATTTAATAGGCTACTTGACTCATATTTAATTTCATACGTTGAAGGAATATTTCCTTTAGTACTTGGCTTAGGAAAACGTATTCTAGCGATATCATAAATTAAAAACTTAAGATAGTTGAATAAAGTTGATTTAAAAATATGTATTTTTGTTTTTTAATTTGTACTGATGAAAACACCTCGAAGTAACTTTCGGCAAGGATCTGACGACATAAACACACTAAACACATACCTACTTAGTAGTGAAACGGAACGTGTTTCTGTAAATAAATAGTTTATGTCATCATAGACAAGTCAAAACGTCTAACGGAATGTCACACCGACATTTTGTCTGAGTAGGCTATAGCACAGATTACAAATAGTACTAGTATGACGTCACAGCACAGATATATTATCAACCAACATGGCGAATAGTGTTTACGGCGTTTTAAAAAAAGTGTATTATTAAAATATATATTTTTGTAGGTTTTGAGGTTTCAAAATAATGTATTTTTTTGTGTACTGAAACAATTATGAAGCGTTTAGGAAATTATTTTAAAACAAGGTCAAGTAGTTCATGGTTTTTTATTAAATTTAATAATTTGTAGGTAACTATTTCGGAGATATTAGCAAATAATAATTATGTTCTTGCTCGCTTTGGTATATAATATTATTATTAAAATCAAAGATTTCAAAACTCAAGATAGGCTATGACGTACATTTGATAGAACAAATCTTTATACAAGAAATAGTTACGCCATCTTGGTTTTCACCATACTGCAAATGTCACTCATCTTGTTTTAACATACTTCAAATGTCAAAATGGCCCCAAAAAATCTCAAAATTGGGACCATTTAACTGGAGACACATTTTGCATAAACATGCCTCGTCCATAACATATACGTCTATGATTATAATATATATTTCATACAATTACTACAGGAACGCGTGACATCAGACTTTTGTATGGAGCGTTTTTATAAGACTTGCGAAATTTTCTGTATTACCCTCTTTTTAATATATTACATCTATGTGTATTACAAATCGCTGTACCTTTGAAAATACTGATTTTTTAACATTATACCGATTTCTTTGAGAATTTACTTATATTAACAAGTACCTACCTACCATTAATTTTTGCAATAAATAATTCTGTCAACAAGCCTATCGCAAGCATTGACCTTTTTAATAAAGTTTTGAATTAATTTATTGCAAGGTTAGTCTTTTTTAATTATTATTATAAACATAACAAAATATTTTATGTAGACTTGCACTTATAAGATATATAAAAACAATTGACAGCAAAAAATATTAACTCCATACACTGAAGACCATAACTAAGTAAACAGCTTTAAGCTTAAATTTAATATTTTTTTCATAAACTTTGTTTACGTTATCATTACTGCCCCTAGAACATCCAACCAAATGCTCTAAGTTACTACCTAAGGCTGGGACAAAAAAGTCAAATGTCAATTCAAACTGAAACTCAATTTTTTTATTTCCATATAGGTTTTAATATAACTCATAAAGAATTGTCCTACATGATGCCTACCACAGGGTCGGAAACTATATAAATATACTATATAAATAAACTATATAACTATATAAATATAGTATATAGAAGAAGCCTTGAAAGGTGGCCATTCTATTCCCAAGGTGTGCAATCGTCAATAAAATCATTGACCCTATAATAGATTTTTTTAGCACACAAACGTTCTTTAACTACTTTTTTAAATTTATTGATAGTACGATTTCAAACGTTTTCTGGGACTCTATTGTATGGGCGTATACATTGACGTCTAAACGATTTGCTTATAGTCTGATCACCGGTATGTCTAGTTTGTGTTTATTTCTAGTGTTCCTACAGTGATTATTGCTTTTCGTATTGAACATACATAATTTTTTTATACATATACATACATCATACAACATACATCATACAACACATTGTCTAAAATGTATTGAGAAGCGACGGTCAGAATTCCTATTTCTTTAAAATTTTCTCTCAGAGATTGAAAAAGGGACATTTTGTAAATTGAACGTATTGTTTGCTTCTGCAGCACAAATGTTGTGCGTAGTCCTAATATAATATTGTAAGGTAGTTCTAATTATATTGGAATAAACTAGTTGTTCGTCCGACGCCTGTGTTTCAATACATAACAACAAATACTGTATTAATGTATGTAGCATTTCCCCATAAACGGATGCCGTAAGACATTCTACTATGAAAATAACTAAAAAAAAAATAGTCGCGCAGTGTCTTCGTCACAAATTTCCCTAATTTTAAAATTAGTGAAGTGTCATCGGCAAAAAGTACTATCTCATCATCATTATCTTTAACTAGATAAGGTATGTCATATAAATAGATCAGAAAAAGAAATGGGCCTAACATGGATCCCTGTGTAATACCCAATTCTATTTTGGTCCTAGTGCACTTTTTACGATTTATCCCCACCCTTTGAGTTCTATTTTTAAGGTAAGAACTCAAAACGTTGAGTGCAGAGTCCCTTATACCATAGTGGTGCAATTTTCTGATCAATGTAGTATGCTAAACACAATCAAAGGCTTTGCAGAGATCACAAAACACACCTAATGCATCCCAAGCATCCATTGTGGATCGACCCTTAGTAAAACCGTATTGATTAATAAGTAATAAATTGTTTGAATTAAAATGTAATTAAAATTATCTTTTCAAATATTTTACTAAATGTCGGTATAATCGATAATATAGGCAGGTAATTTGACGTATCAGATTTATTTTCAGCTTTAAATAAGGATATAACCTTGCTATTCTTTATTAAGTCAGGAAAAACACCACTCTTTATACATGCCCCAGAGATCAGCAGTATTTTTAATATTCAATAACTTAAACGTGTTAATAATATCTCTGTAGTCAATTTCTCTAAGTTTCAAATTGACATCACATTCCTTTACATTGTCTGTAAGTATTTTTTCAGCAGCTACAGATGAGTTTTTTTTAGTTGAGACCGGAATGTCAGCAAAAAAATTTCAAAGACCGACCGTCGCAACTTCTAGGTCAGTAGTATTTTTTTTATTTTCAAAATAATGTTCAAAATCAGAGCTACGGCAGGTGACGTTTCCAGTCTCACTAGGTATAACCTTCCATGTAGTTTTAATTTAATATGATTTTTTATTTTTTAATTTAATTTTTCGGCACCAGTAGTCAGCCTTTTAGTTGTCATCAAAAATATAATTGCTTGTATTTTTTCGCTAATCTTATACCTTTAAACGTGCAATTCTTTTATATTTATTTATTTATATGTTTCTGTGATCTCAGAAACGGCTCTGACGATTTCGCTGAAATTTGGTATATGGGGGTTTTCGGGGGTAAACAATCGATCTAGATTAGTCTTATATTTGGTAAAACGCGTGTTTTCGAGTTTTCATGCGTTTTTCTGTCCACGCAGAATATGGTCGCTAATTTCGTCTTGCCGGCCACTGTCCGACTGGTCCAGCGGGTTAAGACGCGGACGGCAAGAAATGAGTATTACAGGTTCGAATCCCGCTCGGTGACTTACTTTTGATTTTTTTTTATGTTCAACTTTATATATTTTTTTTAATTTTTGTTTTTAGACAAGTTTAAAAAATTTTGTTAATGTTTGAGATAACAATATACATTTCTCATAAATATGTCTAACATTTACCTATACTAATTACGTGAATAAGATTTGTGCTTTCGAGTTTCACCATATTACAATAAATAGTAATAACCGAGCAAAGCTCGGTCGCCCAGGTACTAAGAGTATTAAGTAATAGGTATAATGTGTTTAGTAAATCAGTCATGTAAAGTGGAGTCATTTTAATAGGTCACATTTGACAATTCATCAAAATTCAACAACGTAACTTTGTAACGGCGGGCATAAAATAATATAATTTTTCGTTTTGTTAGAACTGTACAATTGCTTAACTTTTTTAAATTACGATTACATATTTATTGTAATAATGACCGATACGAGTAATTTTACGATTTGATTTTACTAATAAACCATTCTAAACATAGTAAATAATTTCTGATCTAAAGAACTGAACATCGTTACAATGTTGGGTCAGTTAACCCTTTTTCTTTTTAAACATTAGGGATGTTACTCTAAAAATCGAAAGCTGATAAGTAGAATCGAATGCAATGATTACTTGTGAAGAAATATCACCATAAATTAATAACCACGTTGTGATTATAATAAAACATAATTATATTTATTATTCTTTTAACTAACTATAAAAATACAAAAAATAAAAAAGTTAAATTATGTCCTTGTCTTATTTTGTTCCTTAAATTTACGAAAGAAAAAATAATAATAGGACAGGGATTCGCCTGATGATTTATAAAATTCACATAGGTTTCAAGTCCGTATCGATTCATTCACTTTAATAGATGTTTTAAGCAGGTCACCTCCACTATGAAAATGACTCCACTGTTGGTATTGAAGTTTCCATGGAGAATAGAGGTAAGGAGTACCATCTCCATACATGAAAAGTGTCCGTAAAATAGCGTTAAATAAGCCCCTAAGTAAGCGCGGGGAGTAATTCGGCAAAATTTAAACAGATAATTAAATCTTATCATCTTATTCGGTTTTATATATAAAAATATTTTTGACTATACGAGTAATTAGAATTTTCATGATTTACTGAATTAACTACTTTTAATCTACAAAAGTCGTCAAAATTTTTAAATAACTAAACTCAACTCACTTTACTTCATCTCTTATTGCTAACTTCATATCACACACCCTTGCCACTCTAGCGCTATTATGGCCAGTCTTGGAACTATTATTTAATTATTTTTGTCGGACACTTTTTAGCTTTTCTGCCTTAGAGAGATTGTCCTCCTTACCTCTATTCTCCATGGAAGTTTCATAAAAAAACAACATTGTTTAAATTCCCCTTTCAAAAAAGAAGATAAAAGCTATTACAAATAATAATACAATTTTTCCCAGTGCTCAGCCTCAAAAATCTATAACTCAGCATCCTAATTAATTGCAATATAATCATTCTGAAATAAATATAATTCCTTAATTTAATATTTACATAGAACTTAATCAACTGGACTGTAAAACATCAAAACTAGATCAACAATTAAAAATTGTTACATGGCTGTCTACTGAAGCATAAAAGTCCAGTAGTCGGCCACTTACAATTTCACATCATTTGAGGCGGCCGACTACTGTTAAAAATAAAAATATGGATTTAATCCAGTACTCGGCCAGGCTGGCTGATCACTGGCAAATTGAGGAAAAAAGTAACTCCAGTAGTCAGCCATTTTAAATTGCACTTAAATTTAGTATAAAGCTATAATGATTTTAGCTATACTAAATCAAAAAGTAATTGTCTAGATATTAAAGCAAAGATTTCGATATGACAATTAAAATAACTGCAAAATAATTACCTTTTTCGCAAGCACTGTAAGTTATGAAAAATTAAAAAAACTAAAAAAACACGCTTTTTTAGAAAATCTACCTAAAAAATAAATAATAAAATGTAATAAAGGATTAAGAATAGTATGTTTATTATTGTAAAAAAGCGTGGGTTGCAAAGTCTTCACCTGTACGTTTGTTTGTATGTAAACGACTCTAGTGGATTTGATTTTGATCCACTTCAAACGGTCAGATTTCATTTAAAGTGATTTTTAAGATATTATCAAAGTGAAGATCCTTCTCATATCGGCCAAAAAAATGTTTATAACTATTGACACTATGCACCCCACGCTTTTTTACCTTTTTCGCAAGCACTGTAAGTTACGAAAAATTAAAAAAACTAAAAAAACACGCTTTTATAGAAAATCTATCAAAAAAATAAATAATAAAATTTAATAAATTTGGATTAAGAATATTATGTTTATTATTGTAAAAAAGCGTGGGTTGCAAAGTCTTCACCTGCACGTTTGTTTGTATGTAACCGACTCCAGTGGATTTGATTTTGATCCACTTCAAACGGTCAGATTTCGTTTAAAGTGATTTTTAAGATATTATCAAAGTGAAGATCCTTCTCATATCTGTCAAAAAAATGTTTATAACTATTGACACTATGCACCCCACGCTTTTTTACAATAATAAACATACTATTCTTAATCCAAATTTATTAAATTTTATTTTTTATTTTTTAGTTACATTTTCTATAAAAGCATGTTTTTTTAGTTTTTTTAAACTATAATTTATTTTTTGCTTTAGTACGATTTGCCAAAGAGTAACCCTGCACGTATGCGTAGTTCGCGCACTAGTTCTATGTCTCTTACTCTCATGCAAAGGATGCGGAAAGAAATTGATGAATCCTGGCGAATTTAATCAGGATAATCGGATATTTTAATCGAATTATTGCATTGTCATCGGTCTTTGACAGGTGTGCAAAGTTTGAATTAAATCTGATCGTTCAAAGTAGGACAAAATCGAGCCCAAAGGAGTCGGTTACAAACAAACAAACAAGCAAGCAAGCAAACATACAGGTTAAACTAATAAAAGCGTTATAAAATAGCCGACATCACTTTTTCACACTTTTTGGTCGAGTATTTTGTACTTGTCGCGAATTGCTGTTAATTTAAGTTTAACACACACACAAGCAAAAGTGTTGTTGGCCAATAATAGATCGAGGAACCAAATTAACTTCATGTTATCGACCGTTATTTATTTGACTTAAAAGGCAGAAAAGGCTGACTACTGGTGCGGGGCTGACTACTGCAGCTGCCGTTACCCTATGAAGAGGGGTCTCTTAGTAGTTTTACATACTTTTTTGAAGGTTTTTGAATAGTTTTTAACATAATATGTTTTAAATGATTCATTATTATTAATACCTTTTTCAGTATATAATTCATGACGTAATCTTTGCCTGCTTATTTTAATTCCTGCAGTTGCCCATTGCACTATTTCTAACCGTTTTAGAACCTACTACCTACTGAATTAAATTGAGTTCTTATTACCTTAAATAATTTACTAAAAGCTTCCTAATTATTAAAAGGATAGCTCGACACTCGACGCTTCGTTTTTCAACTCTATTATATTAGCGCAAAGTTACATTTTCAGTGTTCTGAATTTTCCCAGCACCGCCGGATTTCGGTACATAATTATATTAGGCTGGGACTATAATATGATTTGGAATCCGGAAGGCCGTAGAAAATTCTGAGCATTGAAAATAGAACTCTGCGCTAATACAATATGGATGTTGCCTAGTATAGAATATCACATTTTCTATATTATTAAATTTAAAAAATATTGATTAAAGATTCATAAATCTAAAAGAAATAGGTATTAAGATTGACGTGATAAAAAACTATAATAAAATAAAATATATTGCCCATCTCTTTCTCGAAAACGATTTGTTACGTCACAAGTTGCTACCGCCATACATTTTGTAATGAAAAATGTATGGCGGGTGCAACTCGTGACGTCACAGGCCGATATATCGCTCTCTTTCATATTGTAAATTGAAATTGTTTGTGTCTTCATTATTTTTTAAGATATACGAAAATGGGTTCTAGATTGCTTATGTAACATGTTGTCTAACATCGAATAGACGAAAAAAAATTTTAGGGCAACATGCTTATAGAGTTGAAAATCGAACACATGAATGTCAATGTCATATACGACAGCTCGACAGTCGATACTCGAAACTTCCAGTTTTAACTCTATTGTAAGGGAGGCCATTATAAAGAAGAAGAAGAAGAACTCTGTTGTATTAGCACAGAGTTATATTTTCAGTGCTTTGAATTTTCATCGGCGTTCCGGAATCCAGAGCATATCTATAGGTAGTCCCAAGTTCGTTCAGAGTTACTGTACCTCTGACAGGACAAAAAGGATCACTCTCATAGAAACTCCGAGGTAAAATAACTCTGAACGGTCAGTACTTACTACATAACAATAATTATTATTATAAAATACACTCATACAGAAAAAGTTTAACCATCAACCCGAAGTCATGCTTAGGCATCTTGCATGGATCAACTAGATAGAAATGATCACTGGGATCCATAAGGAAAACTTTATCAAAATCACATCTGTAAGTTCTCCTGTAAAGTTGCAGGTGTCCAAATAGCGGTGCCCAAAATGAGGAGTTACTCGGAAGACTAGCGGAAAAAGCTGCTTACGGGCATAATATAATAATGCATGACGGTTTTTTTCTTTATATAAGGTTCAGAAAAAACGCCTTCTTTTTTACTCTAAATAAAAATGTTTTTATTAATTTATTCATTTATGATTCAAGGTACTAAGAAAAACTTGAGAGGTGTCCCTTGACACCTCTCAAGTAGGAAGATAGAAGGAGATAGGAAGGAAGATAGATAGGAAGAAGGAATATATATTTTTAAACGGGCAATTGGCCCACCACACTTACTCACCACTGCAACTCCTGTGTAGTCAGGATCGACAGTGGTAACCAACCGCAAAAACCCTTTGATATGATCTCAGGGGTGCCCGGGGGACATGCTAAATCTGTGTTGGAACCGGCAACGAAATTAATCAGAAGATTGTAGGAGGAGTAGGAAGTATTCCAGTTTCCCTCCCCAAGCAAAGCGGGAGACAGCAAAGATTGTGATGACAAAAAGTCAGAATTAAAGGGGAAGCACCACGGGAATAACATGTTTTTTTATGACTATAAGACAGAATGTAATTAAATGTTTTAATTTATAATATGACAATTAATTACAATGCATTTATAATGACAAAAAAGTGTTGCATTGTTTCCAATAGTACTTATGACAAAAACGTTTGAAAGCCCGGAAGTTCTTCGCGCAGCCCACGATATCTTCATAGTACACAACCCTAGAAACACAATGGACGCTGTTCAACATTTCGATTCTTTCGTCATACCAGAGATCACACTCCCAGAGTATGTGATGAGCAGTTTGTTCATAAGGGCTACCTTCGGTCGAACACACGCATAGCGGAGACGAGAGTAATGTAAATCCAAAAAGTTTCGCTTTAATGTTTCCGTGACCTGTCAAAAATTGTGCGACGCAGTGATCTATTTCTATCCATTGCTTAGAGCAGGGGTCTCCAAACTTTCCAGCCTTAGGGCCATACTGATTATTCCATTAAGTTCCGAGGGCCAAAACCATATTATCATTGTTGCCGGTGGTAAAAAGTGAAATAGTAAATAGTAGAAAAAAGGCAGCAAATCGGACTAAAGTCCGCAAAACGGCAACACTGCATATTATTAATTTTCCTGTCATTATCTGTAATTTCTAGATTAAATAATAAATAAATATATAATTTATTTCCTTTTTTCACAATTTTGTTACATAATATACAAAAGAGATGAGGTCCACCTAGTAAGTGTCTTGAGACACTTGTGTCAGGTGAACTCGCCCTTCCATAACTATTATAGTGTAAAATACATTTCAGGAAAGAAAGAGATAGACATTAGATTTACAAGTTATAACAATATTAATTTTATGTGTGTGTGTGTGTGTGTGTGTGTGTGCGCGTGTGTGTGTGAGTGAAAGTAATTGTGTAAAAAGAGATAATTAAAAGAGAAAAAAATTAGATTACCAGGTATTTGAGAAGTGCTTCAGTTTCTTTATACGTTTTAGTAAGTAGCCATATCTGTACCTTTATTTTACAGGTTTGATAAGAGACCAAATATATATCAAGAATTTTATTTACTTTATTGTATATGTGGACCGAGATTGATTTATACTGTCTTTGAGCGAAGGTTGTGTTTGTCTTAATCGTAGCTGCAACTTTTCCTTTTTTTCGCCGTGTGGTATTGGTTGTGGATTCAAGAGGTAAGTATTTGTGACATCTAAGAACTAGAGATAGCACTTAGAGTTTTCTCACAGACAAAAGTTTGCACAAGGAGTAGAGTTCTTCAGTAGGGAAACGATACGGCTTACGATACATTATTTTCAGCAAGCAACGTTGGCTTCTTTCAATGTTTATGAATTTATCGTTACTAGCACCGCCCCAAGCCGTAATACAGTATCCAATTATTGACTGCCCTAAAGAAAGATAAATTTGATTTAATAATTGTCTGTTTGTGACGTGTCGTAGTTTTTTAAATATCCAATTAAGTTTCAGAATACGACTACAGGTGTACTCAATATGAGAATTCCATCGTAGAGCCTGATCCAGCATAACTCCAAGATATTTTACAAACTTGACTCTCGTTACTCTACTGCAAGTACAGTAATTATTTAAATAGTCAGTTTGTCCGCAATGATGAATGGCTAGGGATAAGTTAAAATTTGGTTGGGATCTTTCGGTTATGCTAAAGCATATGTAATTTGTTTTTGAAATGTTTGGAGTGAGAAGATTGAGACGCAACCAATCAGCTACCCTGGACAGACCAACACTAGCTGCTTCAAATGTAGATTCCCAAGAAGCACCGGTAAAGACTAGTGCTGTGTCGTCCGCATATGAAACAATACGCCCATTCCCTAAATTCATGTTGGTTAGGGAATTAATATAAATGAGGAAGAGGGTAGGCCCTAAAACGCTGCCCTGCGGTACACCATACGTAATACCAGCTGCATTACTAACATGGTTGTCTATTTTTACCATCTGTACGCGGTCCTGTAAGTAGTTAGTCAGTAATTTAAGACTAGTACCTCGTATGCCGATAGCCTCTAGTTTTTTAACGAGGATAGGTACCGAAACAGTATCAAATGCTTTTTTTAAGTCAAGGAATACTGTAAGGCATTTTAAATTGTTATCTAATTGTTCAGAGATGAATGAAGTTAAAGACAATACAGCATCCTCTGTAGATTTGTTACGTCTAAAGCCAAACTGCGAACTAGAGATAATGTTAAATTCGTCAAGGTAATTAAGTATACGTTTATTTATTAGTTTTTCAATTACCTTAGATATGCTGGACAGAACCGAAATAGGCCTATAATTCTCGACGTCATCTCCTTTCCCGTTCTTATACACTGGAGTTATGAGAGCTTTTTTAAGAGGACGAGGGAAGACACCTTCTTTAAAACATAGATTTGCGAGATGGCTGATAATAGGAGAAAGAGTGGGTAAACATTCTTTTAATAATTTAGTTGTAATGTTGTCCCCGCCCGGTGCGCTGTCGGATTTATGCTTAGTATCGTTTGTCTAACTTCATCAGGGTCAGTATCGAGCAGCACAAATGAAGAAGAGTGGGAGCAAGAGAGTGGTATGTAATTATGGGTTACGTCTATCTTTTCTGCTAATTTTCTTCCTATACTTGCAAAATATTCGTTAACGTAGTCTACTGATTCGTTAGCCGAGTGTTTTATATTTAGTAGGTCTATATTGGGGGTTTTGTTAGAGTTTAGATTAGTTACGTCTTTTATTATGTTCCAAAGTTTCTTAGTATTTTTTAAATTATCATTAATTTTGTTTTTATCATATTTATTTTTCAGTTTCTTAATTAATTTGTTGCAAAAATTACGATATCTTAAAAAAGTTATTTTTAATATTTCATTAGTAGGATCTTGTTTTAATTTTAATTGCATTTTGTTGCGAGTTTTTATACAGCGAAGGATCCCTGAGGTTATCCAAGGCTTGATATTGCGTAGTTTTCTAGGTTTATTCTTAATTACGGTGCCTTCATCAATACATTCATTGAGTAACAGAATTAGTCGATCAGTAAGGATATTTGGGTCATTCAGAGTAAGTAATTGTTCGATATTTTTAGTACGTAAGATATTAGCTACTAATTCGTAATCAATTTTTTTAGTTAGATTTGGAGTTTTGTTACTGTCTTTTTTGTTAGATAAGCCGAGAAATATTGTGTAGTGATCCGTGATAGACGTTTCTAATATCGCGATTTTAGCTGGTGGATATTGAGGAGCCATCTTGAGCATGACATGGTCCAGGCAGTTTGCTTGCCTCGTTGGAATACAATGACCAGGAAGTATGCCATGAGATGAAAGCATATTCAAGTAGTCAGTTCTGTTGTGACTATCATTAGAGGTTTCATTTGGCCCTGGGATGAGGTTGATATTTAGGTCTCCGGTTATTATTATGTTACGACTCGTTCTTATGGTGTCTAGATACTGATTAAGCGAATTAGTAAAAGTGCTAGGAAGGAGATCTGTAAACGCATAATATAGTATAATCAAAAAGACATATTTCTATGCAGGTAGCTTGTGATATTTTGATCTCTTTAAATTTGAATTGTAAACTGTTTTTAATATAAACAGCAACACCATCACTTTTATTACTATTATATTTAGTTGAAATATAAATATAGTTGGGAAGAGACGGGATTGGCTTATCAGAATTCAGCCAGCACTCGGTAAGTATCAATATATCAACATCAATCCCTAACAAAGTGAGAGAAACTTGGTTGTCATCAAAGTTGCGATAGATGCTCCTAATATTTTGAACTATTATAGAGATACTATTATCATTTATAATATTTGATAAATCTTGTACGTTGCAGTCAATTATTTGGGCGAACTCAGCACGGTCAATTTCATTTATGGTTTTGAGTGTATTATCCATATTTTGAAATTATGATAATATAAAAAATGTGGCATGACGTGTTACAATTTCTGTATAAAATAATAATGTTTAATTTTATAATGAATTTCCTGGTTTCTAATAAAGTATTAATATTGATATCATCATATATATTTACTAATGTTATTTTATATTTTATGTTGCACTTGTGCTTCATTAGTTATTAATATAATTTTGGAGTGATCTTCCTTTCTGACATAGACTTTTCCGTATGCAGTCCAGCAAAATTTATATGAGCGTGTCTTAACTAAGTCTCGAGCCAAGAAGTAGAGCCTAGAGGCTTTTGGTGTGAGCTCTTCTGATACAAAAATCGGTTTATCTATTTCAGTGTTGCAGCCTAAATGTTTAGCGCTGAGTTTGTTTTTATTTTTAATATTAAATGTCTTTGCCATTTTTAAAACTTGCGTTTTTAATAGAGTTGAGGAAGTTTCTACTATTATGGGGGAGTTGGGTTTGTCATCTCGTTTAGTGGCAACTCTATAAATATCCTTTATGTCCGACTTGTTAGCATCACATCCAATAGTCTTAGATAGGTGTAGAAACATACCGACGAGATCATCCTTATTTTCTCCAGTCCTTTTTGGAACATTTTTCAGCTCAATATTCATCTTGCGGCTATTCCTTTGCATATCCTCAATTTTATCCTCAAGAACGGTAATGTATTTTTTATCCTCCTTGATTTGTTGTTCCAGTTGAAATATCTTATCTTGAAATAGATTAGTCGTAGAGTACGAGCCATGAGGAGTAACGTGACACGACATCTGGTGGACCCAAGCGGAAATAGGTAGTACCTTCTATCGCTAACAGATGGCGCTAATAGCACGTACAGAATAATCTCGTTGGTTCGAGAAAGTTCTGGTGTCTTCCACTCACTTCTAGATGGCAGTAATTGGAATATACAGGGTGACCTGAAATTCGATACATTCCTTTGAAAGACAGAAAGTAGACCTCATTTACAGTAATATTTTTCATGGCATCCCCTATCCGAAAGTTGATATTTACAAAGTTATTGAAATTTCAAAATTTTTTTCTTTATTTTCGACTTTTTGAATTTGACATGACGTATTTTTAAAAATGTTTGTCTTTTTAGTGATTTTTTTATGTATTTTAACCGTCAATGAGTCAAATATTATTTTTAAGGAATAAATAGGGACAAACTAAGCGAGAATTTTTCATTATGAGACATGAAACAGAATTTTCTTTTAAGAAAAATGCACATTTTTCTTAAAAACAGGTGATTTTCTTAAAAATATGTATGATACAATGCGTACAAATATTCTAAATAACTTCCTTATCTCATTAGCTTTCCAAAAAGGTGCAAATGTCTACATAAAAATATGACGTTGTGGTAAACATATTAGAAGTAAAATGAAATAATGTCTAAATCGATTTATTTGCGATAAGGTTAAAATAAAAGGAAAAACTTGAATTTAATTACGTTTATTGTGTTTAAAAAACATCAATGTTTAATTAAATTTAATAATAAATATTCTACTTTAGGTGTTGTTCAAAATGTGAACCTCTGTTTCTGATACAGGCCCGTAGTCTTCTCCGTACCTCTGTTTTGATTATTCTGGTAGTAAGACTAGTTTTGATTTCTTCTGCTGCATTTCTTATGCGGCTTCTGAGCTCCTCTACAGTAGTTATGGGTGTAGTATACACCAAAGCCTTCATATGACCCCAAAGATAAAAATCACACGGGGACACCGTGCTGGCCAAGGAATTGGCCCGCCTCGACCTGGGTGCGCCAGCGATGTGGGTAAGTTTGGTCTAGCCACTGGCGTACGCCGAGGCGGAAGTGGGCCGGGCAACCATCATGCTGGAAAATCATATTACGACGAGTTGCTATTGGCACATCTTCCATTAAACCAGTAATCTCCTCTCTTAGGAAATGTTCGTACATTTCACCATTTAAATTTTGAGGCAAAAAATGAGGTCCAACTAAATTATTATTAATTATACCCATCCAGACATTTAGACTGAATCTGGTTTGATGGGCCCTTTCTTTTTTCATCCTGGGGTTTTCTCCTTTTGGTGCCCAGTAATGTGTGTTGTGGAAATTGTTTATCCCGTCACGGTCAAATTTCGATTCATCCATCCACAATATTCTTGAGAAGAAATTGCGATCCTCTATGTCTGCATTTATCATAAAACGGCAGAATTCCATTCTTCTAACCGGGTCTCCCCCTTTCAACCGTTGGACAGGTGTGTAGTGAAATGGATGGAGACGCGCTGTATGTACTGTAAACCACACCTTCCATTGACTCAATCCAAGTCTTCTAGCTGCCGCTCTTGTAGAAATAGAAGGATCATTTTGAAAAAGTGTTAAAATTTCTTCTTCTTCTTCTGGAGCATACAAACGAGGTCTGCCTGAATCGCCACGTCTTCTATCAACACGGCCGCTTTCCCGAATTCGTCGAAATGTTGTTGAAAACACTCTAACGTTTGGCACTCGTCGATTCGGAAAACGTTCAACGTATGTTCTTCGTGCAGCAGCAGCATTACCATTACAAAGTCCGTAACAAAACAAGATGTCAGCGTATTCATCGTACTCAAAAGCAGCCATCGCGATACAAAAAAATCACAAGTAGAAGTAAGGGTGTAGTTTAAAGCAACAATACGTCCGTACACGGCAATAGTTGACTTAAAACTAATATTAGCTACTAAATTTGCTCTCTGAGCCAGTCGGTAACTCATTGACAAATGGCCGCGACGACAGTAGCCGAAACATCCCGAAGTTTGAACAAAGGAAACAATTGAAAAAAAAGGTCGCCTCAGGTAGAGTAATTCTTGAGATAACGTTACCTGATGATTGTTTTGTCTTTGTTTATTACATGTTCATATTTTTATGTACATATTTGTACCTTTTTTGGAAGCTTATGAGGTAAGAAAGTTATTTAAGGTATTTGTACGCATTGTATCATACATTTTTTTAAGAAAATCACCTGTTTTTAAGAAAAATGTGCATTTTTCTTAAAAGAAAATTCTGTTTCATGTCTCATAATGAAAAATTCTCGCTTAGTTTGTCCCTATTTATTCCTTAAAAATAATATTTGACTCATTGACGGTTCAAATACATAAAAAAATCACTAAAAAGACAAACATTTTTAAAAATACGTCATGTCAAAGTCAAAAAGTCGAAAATAAAAAAAAAAAATTTGAAATTTCAATAACTTTGTAAATATCAACTTTCGGATAGGGGATGCCATGAAAAATATTACTGTAAATGAGGTCTACTTTCTGTCTTTCAAAGGAATGTATCTAATTTCAGGTCACACTGTATAAGAAGGCTAGTGGCGCAACCACAAGTCAGTTCCTATGACACTGTTGTGAAATAAAATAGTGCGTACCTCCTTAAAACGTGTTTGTGCGTGTTTAAGTTTAAGACATCTTTATAACAGTATTTTGATTTGAATTGTTGCTTTTGTGTGTGATTTAGTAGTATGGAAAAGAAGCGAAAAATTGATAGTGAATGCAGAAAATTCAAAGATCAGTGGAACATTCAGTATTTCGTAATTTAGTCCAGTAACAAGGCGCTATGTTTGATTTGCAATGAAAAGCTTCTTTCTTTCTTAAAGAAAAGCTTAGCCGTTCTCAAGGAATATAACATTAAACGTCATTATGAAACAAAACATTTTCAAAATTACTCAAAATATACAGGAAGTTTGCGGACAGAAAAATTCGAAGCTATGAAGCGCGGATTGAAATCGCAGCAATCTTCATTTACAAAACTCAAAACTGAACAAGAGGCTGCAACTCGTGCCAGCTTTCGTGTGGCTCTTGAAATTGCAAAACGTGGAAAACCATTCACCGATGGAGAAATGATCAAAGAATGCATAATTGCAGTAGCCGAAGAAATGTGCCCTGAAAACGTAAATTTATTAAAAACTGTCAGTATGTCAGCAAACACTGTGGCTCGAAGGGTAGAAAACATCGCTGAAAATATATCCTCTCAACTGTTCGACAAAAATGGACATGTTGAGTGGTTTTCCTTTGGCTTTGAATGCGTCGACGGATGTGTCAGATACTGCTCAGGTGTTGATTTATATTCGAGGAGTAGATAAAAGCTATGAAGTGCATGAAGAACTTCTTGATATGTATAGTATTCATGGCACAACTACTGGTACAGATATTTTTAAAGGAGTTGAAATGGCCATTAATCAAAAGAACCTTCGATAGAAAAACTTGAAATGTATTACAACTGATGGAGGCAAAAACATGAGTGGGAAAGATAAAGGAGTGGTCGCTCTTGTGTCAAAGGCTGTAGAAAATGACGGTGGTTCAAAACCATTAGTCTTACATTGTATCATTCATCAACAGTCTTTGTGCGAAAAATGTTTGGATATGTCCGAAGTTCTGAAACCAGTCATATCAACTGTTAATTTTATAAGATCTTTTGGGCTGAATCACCGACAATTCCGACAATTTATTGAAGAGATTGGAGAAAATGACTTACCTTATCATACTGCCGTACGTTGGCTTAGCATATATAGCATATATATATATATATATATATATATATATATATATAATAGTGAAAGTCCCGTGAAAATCGGTCTAGCCGTTTCAGAGATAGATTAGGCGGAACAAACACACAGACTGACAGACGGACAGAAAAATATTAACAATTTATATTTTATTGTAAGTACCGATCATACTTTTAAATGCATTAGGTGAAAATAAAAGCTGTTAATTTCAAATTACAAACAGACACTTCAATTTTGTTTATCTGTATAGATATAATATATTATATTATACAAAACAAAAAGTTGAACTAAGTAGTCAAAGATGGCCGAAAGCATGTCGAAGGAATGCCGATAACAGTCACAATGTGTAATTGCTAAATTCTACATTATTGTCAAGGTGATAAGGTCGTTTTTTGTATCATTCTTAATAGTCGTTATTACATTGTGATTTCGAGTGGCAAAAAGTGTCGTGCCTATTTTTTCCGTCTAGCCCCCATTCGCAACGCGCCATAAGCAACTTCGTTCCAACAAGGTTACTAAAATATTGTGCCTACCCCCTGTATCATTGTAATCTTAATTTGATTGTCACGAGTAAATGTGTACTTTAGGAATATCTTATCTTCTATTTACTGTGGAAAACACTTCAAAGACAAAATGTACAGTTGGCAGCGCAAGTTAACATGTAAGTTACAGTAGATAACGCAATGTTTTTACCGTTTTACGATAGGATAGTCAATAGAAATGATAGGATGTGGATGGTTGGGTTTCACGAAAATATAGGTATTGAACAATTTTAGTAGGTACACCGATTTTTAGGGTTCCGTCGTACTCAAGGAACCCTTATAGTTTCGATTTGTCCGTCCGTCTGTCTGTCTGTCCGCTCTTCTAGCTTCTGAATTATAAATAGAAAATTGGCGAATTTTGGTACAGTTACGTACTGTGTATAGATCTCGATTTTAGCATCATAAAATAACAATAATTTTATATTCGTCGGCCTCTGTGGCTCAGTGATTAACAGGCCGCGGGTTCGAATCTCGCCAGGGAACAAAAAAGGTTTTTCTGTGTTCCTGGGTCATGGATGTGTATTATATAGTAAAAATCTTTGTTTTTTTCTTCATTTATTTTAAAGAGACTTAAAACCTTTAAGCTATGTCAGCCTCACCGTACATTCACTTTATTAAGTACATAAATATTCTATTGAGCTCTTAATTTTAAACAATTATTAACAAATGGAACTATGGTCTTAAAATCAGTATGCAGCAATCTTATAAAACTTAACATACCTATATCATACAAATTAACTTTAAAAAGCTGAAACAATTCTCATCTAAGGGCTTCATACCGAACACACTCCATGAACATATGATGGACATCCTCGGTAACACCATATATTATATCACAATTCGGGGACGCTACCTTTCGCATAAGAATCCAAAATTCTTCAATGGAATGTGTCGAATTCTAAACATAGTGACTAGCTCATTCCTGTTAAAGCTTAAGTCTATAAACCAGGGCTTAACGAGAGGCCTATCCTGAACGACTCTTTACCAGATACCCTAATTCTCCTTTGACCTTTCATCAAAGTATTCCTTCCACAACTCAAAGGACTATCTTTTATACTTTGATGAAACCACAAAGGAACATGGCATTATACTTTTTCCTATTCCAGAAGTAACAGCACATCTATCCAGACGATCGGCTTTCTCATTGTCATATGCCACATGAGACGGAATCCATTGAATCTGTAACTGTTTGTTAGACAATTGAAAAATATATAACTTCTCTAATATATTATACGCTAATTGAATACCTCTATGTCCCAGATTGCATTATTGCATTATGTGTTGTAATCCACTCTTGCAGTCGCTAAAAATAACAATCTTATTACAATAAAGCTTTTCGGCATATGTAAATGCTTCATTAAATGCCAGTAACTCTGCATTCATAATCGAAAAATTAGCAGGCAATTTAAATAGTGCACTATGTTTTTAGGCACTGTCGAAAAATGCAGCGCCAATAACATTGACATCCTTAATCCATCAGTGTAAATTTTCCAATAATAACAATATTTTTCATTTACTTCCTTAAGAATATCAAAACGGAGAATATAACTATCGTAACTTGAATTAGAACCAGTGACATTATGGAGAAAAGTAAATATTATGTTTTTAATATCTATACAGCTTAACCAAACACTCAAGGAAAATAAAGGAAATAAGTATACCTGTTGAATACAAGTTTTCACTTTTAGTCTCAGAATAAACTACAGGTAAAAGAGGCTTCTTTTTTCTACTCCAATATCTATTACTAATAAATGAGTTTTCAAGATTATTAAAATTATTTAAAATATCACTATTACACCAGCCGGCTTAGCATGGCGATCCGAAGAAATAAATATAAAGAAGAAATATTCAAGTCAATTTCATTCTATCCAAATAGTTCGTTGCAAAATAGTTCTTAATCGATGGTAACAAGGTCGTCAAAAGAAGTCAATATTTTTTCTAAGCCGCCATATTTTTAAAATGGCTGCCTGGAAATCTTCTGTCAAAAACGAATAAATATTCAAGTAAAATGACTGAACGTACAGAAACTTTTTGTCTAGGACCGCTATGATGTGGAGTAGTTGACATTATTGTAAGACTATTTGACATTGAAATAAGAAAACGTTTCTACTTTCGCTGTCAAAAGAGGCATTTTTGTGAGCTCATGCTCGGGAAGAAAAGAAATTTTGTTTCTCATAACGACGATGCGTCGACCTTTCTAGCCTACAATAAGACCTATTCTGATTCTTCGGTGTTTCTAGGGTGCGCATGCTAAGCCAGCAGAACTAATTGTGCTATTTTTAATATGTAATGTTCAAACAAGTCAACCATTTTAGAGTAATCAGCCTCCAAAGTGGTTTATAAGTTTGTCCCCCTGGCATTTCTATACTATGAGACTTAGGGTAACACGGATAGTTGCCTTGGTAGGATACTTTCATCGGTTCTGAATTCGCTATGTTAGGTAAGTATATTTTTTGGGGTGGATTTTGATTATAAGTGGAAGTCCCTGCCAATCAGATACAATTCCATAAAAATCATTATTGTAGGCGCACCCGTTGTGTCTATGTGAGCAAAAATCTTCCCGACTTGGTCGGGCGTTATACTGACAAGTCAATTTTGACATGAATTTGAATTTGACTGAAAAGCCAAACTGGCGTAGGCGGGTCCATTTTTTTTTTTGGTAGCTTTGTAGATAGTGGCCCTCATCTTTTCAGAGGATAGTCGCCCCTAGAGCTGCTCTAGAAGCGTGTATCCTCACCTAATAATACATTCTGAAACATATACAAACAGATATATTTTATTGTTTGTTTTTCAAACTTTTGCAGTGATCGCTTGCTAGCTACTTACCTATTACCTTTAATAGCCCGATACACATTTATGTGTACTAGCTTTTGCCCGCGGCTCCGCCCGCATAAATACAGTAACCCACGGGAACACTGTACTTTTTCGGTATAAAAAGTAGCCTATACGTTAATCCAGAGCCTAAACTCATCAGAGCCACACCTCATAAAAATCCGTTCAGTAGTTTTTACGTGTAGAATAACAAACGCCCATCCATCATTTGAATTATTTTCTTGTTTCGGCCTTTTTAGACCCCTTTTTTGCGTAGTCGGCATGTAATTTTTTAGCTTATTATGTTGCCTCGTATCTGCATATTTTTCTTAGATAGGTTTTAATGATAAAACCTCACCAGGTAGCGCTGCAGTAAAAATAGTATTATTGTCATATATCTCCTAAACTTATTAAAAACTAAAGTAGCCTATATTATTCTGATTTCAATGCGGTTTTCATTAATGGGTTCGGGTAGTAGTAGTGTAATAACGACTGACCAGGGGGCGCAAAACCAAAACTACGAGTCCGATTTTGATACGGTTGGGGTCTCAGGACTTATAATAATTTCTATTAAACATTTAAAATTATTTTATCCTTATGGCTTGTTCAATTGCGTTTTAACTGTCGTGGGTTTTCTCAAAATTTTTTAATTTAGTTTTTTTTACTTTAAATAAATGTTAATATGAGTATTGTTTTATTTTTAACCTAATTTACCTAATTTTTGCACTCCATTTGTAAGTGTATTGGAGCATTTTGTACATTACATTTTGTAGGAGTAGCAAATAAACTGAAAGTACAGTCTTCCATGTTTTTGAAGTCGCTAAATCTGTTCGAAAATTGTTCCGACAGTAACTTGAGTTCTTCAGCATATTGAGCATAAGCAATATTTTCATACGCAGACAGCGTGTTGAAATAGTAACTGTTACCAGACAGCATCTGTGACTCCCACAAGCGTAGTTTGATCTGAAACGCTTTCAAATGGCTGTACAAATCATTTACTAACTGTCCTTGTTTTTGAAGTTTCAAATTTAAATCATTCAAATAAAAAATAAGTCACATATCCATTTTGGGTCACTTAATTCAGATAGTGGTTTATCTTTTATTTTCATAAAGTCTGCTATCTAATTTCGTTTGATTTAAAATGTTTATTAAACTCACTAATACTACAATATGATATACATTTTATCAGTTATGATAACAAAATCAATTGTACCATAAAAGTAGGTAAGTAAATTTTGGGGGTAAGTAAGTAAATAAATTTAATTAAATAAGTAAATTTAATAAATTTAAATTAAATTAAAGTAATAAAATATATTAAATAATAAATTTAAATTTTTCTAATTTTTGCACTTATATTGTATTTTGTAGGGGAACGTACAGAACGCAATTTTTTTAAACTTAGCGGCTCAGTCGGCACAAGTGCATACTGGAAGGATAAAAAAACATATTTAGATTTGTTTAAGCGTTTATAAAAAACGTGGAAATATGAAACGCATAGGGGAAAACCAGGATAGTTGCCCCACAGGATAGTTGAAATATAGTTGAAGTATAGTTGAATCTCTTATAAAATAAAGTTAAATGCTTTATTTATGTATGCCAGCCGATACTTCGCATTTTCATTGACCAATTTGTAGAAAGTAAAAAACATTTCCTTGAACATTTTCGGAGTATTCGCGATTTTAGCAGACCTCTTAATTATGTGACATCTATCCCACGTATGGGATAGTAGCCTGATTCGTATAAATCCCGTATAGGATAGATGCCATCTCTCGAAACGAGTCAAGTATCCCTGCAAAACTTTGATCGCATTTTGCCTTTCCATGCAATTACATAGAGACTTACGACAGAGTCAACTTAGTGGTAGCTAAAAAGTCTTTCAATAAATAATTGAAACAGTGTACAATTCATTCGCAAAACTAGAGTTATTAAAATCGGGGCAACTATACTTCTAGTGCAACTATCCTGCTTTTACCCTACATTTATAGCATACACATTACACATACGCATTTTTAAATTTCAAATTTTTTTTTGTAAGGGACTATGTATAACTGTGCTAACAGTGCTAACTAAAATAGAAAAAAAAACGCAAACTTAAGAACCACGTATCAGTGACATTAGAACTCATAATATAATTTTACTTAGTTTTTAGGCTACATTTAAATACATAAGGAACGTGTAATACATAGAGTCGAGATGGCGATTTTCTTGATAAGATATCGTTGTTATATCTTTCTAAAGACATTGCTCTTCCTCGTAGTGAATAAGACAAAAAAGTAGGTTAAACATGTTTTCAAGGAAGTATTTCTAAGGCCTATAATCCATTCTTGCTGGCACTCTGGTCACTCGAACTTACCAGACGGTAAGTAGGTTTTTTTTCGGTAAGTTAATTATATTTCATGGGGTAATTTAATGGCTTTTAATTAAATGGATTTAATAGACAATAATGGGTAGTAATCCAAATTACTATCAACACTAAAATTGAAATAAGAATCTGTAGCTAAACTAGAACAAAGGTGCGTTAATAATATTCTTTGACTAAGGCTAAAATAAAAAAAATATAAGATCCCAGCCCCGCCAGACTACTCTTATATTCTTACTGATCAAATGTATATTAGTGTGTACAATGAACGTGTGCATTCTCGCCAGATTGTGCCGTTGGCCAATTTTTAGGTACAAGGTGCTAGTCGCGGAAAATTGTATACACTTTACTTAGATTCTGATAAAGTATCAATCTTATTTTTTGGATTCAGAATAACGTAAGGAACAAAACCTACTAACTTCATTTTTCGCTAAACTTAATATGAACAGAGATATATAGGTTAGAAGTTTAATTATTTTTATTTCTACGTGGATGATTTTCCATTTTTTATTTTTATGAAACTACAACATAAAACTATGTTATCGGTGTAAATTTCACTTTGTAATATTGAATTGTCATTATGCTGCAGAAAACACTGTACTGTAGGTAAATAGAACTCTGCGCTAGTACAATAGAGCTGAAAATCGAAGTGTCAAGTGTCAGATTTGACAACTACACGATTTTCAGCTCTATTATATTAACGCACAGAACTCTATTTACAGTGCTGTTTTTTTGTGTCGCGACCACTAAAAACGCTCGTGGGAACGTAGCCTTAATGTACCTAATACTCAGATTTCGGGACAATTTAAGAAAATATCACAAAAAGTATTAATAATAAAAGAAGCAAACCCTCATGATTAAGATCATTTGATACAAGATCCCGCTTGCTTGTTTAATTAATTTTATACTCCCTAACAGAGGGAATCTCGCTCGTCTCATATTTTTCTTTTTCAATTTTTTGCTGGAAATATTCCAAACTCCTTTGCTTGCTTTGTTTTGTGTTTGTGTAACAGAAACCTATTTTACACTAAGTAATTTTTGAATTTTATAGTATCTAGCTCATTGCTGGTCTTCTTGTGTATTTTATGCTTTTCATTTATTTAAAACAATTATGTTGGTACGTTTTTAGTGTCGTTTCTTTTGATATAGTAGTTGATATTTAATTCCGTTTAAAATAATTATTTTACATTTATTAATTTAAACATTAAGGCCCAAGTCGAGAGCCAAGACCTTAGCCACTGGACTACGGCGGCCTACTAGTAAAATATATAGAGATAAATCAATAGTAAAATATCTTTTACTTGATGTCGTTTTGTGTTGTGTCGTACTTGATGGCGGCGTGACCATGTCTTGAAATTGGCCATGTAACTTGTCGTTGATAGTGGCACAGTGGAATCATAGTGAGTAAAGGGCGAAAGCCCATAGAATCATCTAGTATTAAGTAGCGTAGAAGACAGAATGTTTGAAAACGCTAGCCATAAAAATAACCTAAATAGAGGAGTGCTGGAAATTTAAAGTTATTCATGTCCGTAATAAAAATACAAAGTTGATACTGGGTAATTTTTTTACCGTTAGGAAAAAAAAAACAAAAAAAAAAAACCAACAACAATCTTTTTACGAAAGTATTTGCGACATAGCTCAAGTATTTGTAAATAGGAAAATCTTTTGAAAATCATAATTCCTAATACTATTATAAATATGAAAGTTTGTGAGGATGGATGGATGGATGGATGTTTGTTAGTCTTTCACGCAAAAACTATGAACGGATTTCGATGAAATTTGCTATGGTAGTAGCTTAAGCTCTGGATTGAAACATAGGATACTTTTTATCCAGAAATAGTACAGCGTTCCCGTGGGATATAGTATTTATGCGGGTGGAGCCATGGACAAAAGCTAGATAAATGAATATAGGGGTCTTAAAAAATTGGGCAGGGTATTGCATGCTCCGCATTGCCAATTCCTTGATTCTGAATGAAGAAGAAATGGAGTGAGAAGTACATAATATTTTTATTTTATTTTTCGAAATCGTTCTTTAAGATCAACTTGCGCAGATCTGGGTTAAAATATCATGCCTTCTCTTTCATAAATACGAAGTAACAACTGTTATTAAAAAATACGCAGAAGCTCATGAAAAAAGACTTCACCATCATGTGAATGTTGAGGCTGTCCAGCTCATCGACAACACGGGCATAGTCAGAAGACTGAAAAGGACAAATCCTTTCGAGTGTGTGTTAAGTTAGTGTTAAAGTCAGTCAAGTGTGTGACTGTGACAGAACACAAACAATAATGTGTATACTCCTTTATAGAGACTATAAGGCTGGGACTATATGCGCCAGAATCCGGAAGGCCGTAGAAAATTCTGAGCATTGGAAATAGAGCTCTACGCTAATACAATAGAGCTAAAACTCGAACACACAAAGGTCGAGTCATATGTCGATGTCATAAGTGACAGACACTTGACAATTCGCTTTTCCACTCTATTGTATTAGCGCAGAATACTATTTTCAATGCTCAGAATTTTCTACGGCCTTCCGGATTCCGGAGTATATAGTCCCAGCCTAAGAAATGTGTCGATGGACGCAATCTTAGTGATACTCTACTTAGCAATTTAAGTTAACGTAAAATTATTTATTAGTCTAAGCTAGGCTAGATTGTAATGTTATGAAATACAAAAGCAGGTACAAAAAATACAAAGAAAGGTCATGTAATAAAAGAAAATACGAAGAACGAGAGAGATAACATATAGCATAGGATCCAGCCACCTGCAAGGCTACTTCTATGTACTATATGTATCCTGACTTTTGTTTATATTATATATATATATATATATATATATATATATATATATATATATATATATATATATATATATATATATATATATATATATATATATATATATATATATATATATATATATATATATACTGGTGTTTGAACCCCTAACCACCTAACAGGTAAGCCAGGCGGTAACTGTTCTAGAAATGTCCGAAATTTCACCTCCATTCTTATGTAAAATATTTGTAACGAACACAACGACATTAGAGTATATGATGTGTAAAAGTAAGTTGTCGATTTAAATAAGATAAGATAGTATATTTTCGTATCATTTTCAACACAGTCTCCCTACTCTATAGTATTGTGTTATGCAATTTTTGTATGATGTAAATAGTTTAAAACAGACAACAGTGAACTTGTGTTACAAATGCTGTGAAAAATACATGTGTTTTTACATTTGTGTTAAACATATAATATAAGTTTTGAAGTGGCGGCACTTCTTATGACGTGAGTGCTTTGAATGTAATAAAATTACGTTATTGTTGTAATGTAGTTAGTGATTAAAACTGTGCAAATACCTATATTGTAAGGTAATCAAAATAATTTTCAAAAGGCGTGTTTTTGATGAAAAGTTTTACACCGGGCAAACGTAATTAGTCAACCGTATAAAAAGTACCAGGGCCTTTAGTCAAGATGCATTCGATAATTTCGACGACGAAGTTCGTAAACAAAATGTATGCGATTTGACATAAGGCATCGCATGCGACATGTCACATGACGATGACTTATGTCAAATTTTTGATTTCTATCTTCGCCGTCGAAATTATCGAATGCATCTTGACTAAAGGCCCTGCTACCTATAAGTGCGAATCATTAATGCCCAGTTTCCTATGTTTTTTGTCGGTAGTTTATCTATTTAATAGCGCTTTTGATTGACTAACGCGTTTGCGTTGTCCAAATGTAAGCGCTATTGAATCGATTAACTACCGACAAAACCTCATAAACCGGACATCAATAGACTATTATTCGAGTAGATATTCCGAAGGTCGATTCTGCTAATTAAATCCTGCAATAATACAGTTACAATCCAGTCCCGATATGTTAAAACTGCATAATGGTATTCTCATAAACGTCAAACCAACGACTAACCCGTTTTGATTGGTCCAAACTCCAAAAATCAGTTTATCAAGACGATTCATTTATAATTCAATAAAAGTAAAATGAAAGTGTTAGTAAATTCGTAAGAACTGAATTCTTACGAGTCGATAGTTCCGCAGAGATAATTAATATCCAAACAATTTAATTCGCGTAGGTATTTTACAATTTTATCGCTTGATCTTTTATCGTCTATCGAAAAATATTTTCATAAGATTTTTTCTTTTCAGCTCTTTCTCCTTTATTTATTGGCCCATATTAGGCCAAATAAATAAATATATTATAGTGATGATGCTGATCTCGAATATAATTTTAGCAATAGCAAAATTTCAAAGACATTGATATCGGTGCACAAAACTCTGATGAGTAGTGAGTACTCATAATAATATGTTGGTGTTTCTTGTAAAGATGGTGGTGATGATGGTGGTGATGATTACTGTAAGTGGTATGATGGCATATGCTTACAGTTTTTTAAACAACGCCGAAATCCCCAAACATGTATCTATAAGGAGTTAGGAGATCTGTTCAGGACTTTTGGATCCAGGGTATACCTTGGTGTAAAATCCCACTTTTTGGTAGAATATGCTTGGACTACTTCAGAAAAAGTCAAAATCACTATGTTTCCATATAAATTTTGAGGAGTTTCCTCGATTCCTCATGGATCCCATCATAAAGTCACCACTTTGGTGAAAACGGGACCAACTTGGGATTATACCCTTTATATCAAAAAAATAATTTTGGAAATCGGTCCACAGACGGCGGAATTGTCGTTGAACATACAAAAAAAATAATATATACAGCCGAATGTATAACCGGTTGAAAATATATTTTGTTACTTCAGGAGTTATGGAGGCATAACTAATAAAATGAGCTTAGTTGGAAAACTTCCTACAAAAGTAACGAAATAATAAGTAAATGTAAAATATTGGTATAACGGTACGGAAATCTTCGTGCGCGTGTCCGATTCGAACTTGGTCGGTTTTTTGGATGAAATATGATTATAATTAATTACAGACAACTACCTAGTTATCACAAATAGATTTAAGTTGAGATGCCTATTATAATTTTTGTTTTATTCGTTCATACAAAAAGTCTGACACACAGGTGGTAGTTTGCCAGATGAGAAACATTGAAATTACTTTGTAATATTATGTCTCAAATGTTTAGTGACTACACTCAGGGAATCTATTCCATATGGACTGTATAATTGCCCAAGCACACTCGGCATTCTCACAACACAGTCAGCCTAGTCCAGAGAAATGACTGGTCAATACGTCTGGGGCCAACCATGTGCGGGTTTCCCCACGATGTTTTGTTTCACCGTTGGAGCGTCCGTATAATGTACTTGAGATCTGAAAAAGTCTCATTGGTACACGCCACAACATGGGAATCGAAGCTGCACTCTCACGAGTGCGAATCAAACGGTCAAACCCACTAGGCCATGGTTCTTATTACACGCATGTATCGAGTCAAATGTCAATGTCATATTATATGACAGCTTGGCACTCGACACTTCGATCCTCAACTCTATTGTATTAGCGCAGAGTTCTATTTTCAGTGCTCTAAATTTTCCCGAGCCCGACGGATTCCGGATCATATAGTCCAGCCTTAGATTCTCACATTACTACTACGTCACTTTACGAGCTTTGCTATCGTTTGTTTAGGAATAAATAAGTTTTTGTAGTAGTAGGAGCATCCTGCTTACATACATAAACCATGGCTACATTATTCTTCTATTCTAATATATCGTTATTAGTGGAACTGTCAATACGGAGTACGGACGGAGTTTTGGCGGGGAACATCTCGGCGATTATGTCGCGGCACGTTTCACGTCTACGTACGACATTTGTTCACGGCTTACACTTCCAGTACTTCAGGGTTATAACTTTCAACTACGGCCATACCATTAAAGGGATTGAATAGGGGTTGAAAGTTTGTATGGAAAATTGAGATGAATGCTCTTAAATACATTTAATTAAATGCGTGTTGTAGGATTTATTACATTCACCCTCTGAGGGTCTAAAATAAGGGTTTGTATGAAAAATATTAAAAAACTGTCCCGATTTCCATGAAATTTAATATCCGAGGTAAAAACTAAAATTATTGAGTATGTTTTCCATAGTTTTTGAAATGCATCCCGAAAAGGCGTGAAATTGGGATCCAAAGGTTGTATAGTGAAATATCAACAACTGGTCGGATTGCGTTGAATTTTGCCACTCATATAGCTATTACGAAGTAGAAATCCGTTATTTTTTTTTTGAAATACATAACCATGGGCTTGCAATGCGGATCCAGGCAGACAAAGTCGCACGCTAAAGCTAATTCTATAATAAACTATTTTTTTTAAATAGATAACGATATCTACAATATCCACCATATTGTCAATCAGTAAGCGAGCTGCTGATTATTATTATGATTTATCTTGATTTATAGCTATTATTATGGTTTCTAGAATGGTTCTAGATTTTTGTGGCGGTAATATTTGTCTTCGACAATATTGATGAGGACAGACTTGACATTACAACCTTTCTGGCAGGCTGTAGGGTGTGTTTAAGTCCTTCTGGGAATCATGACATGGAGCCTTTGCCGGGATTGGGCTGTGTCAGGGCTAAGCCTTCCGAGATACAGAAATGAGGGTCATGGATTTGATACCTATATGTATATATATATATATATATAATTATATAATTATATATGTATTATGTAGGTATAATGTACAGCGGAGGAAATTTAATATTCAGCAGAGTAGCAAATGCAAATACATTGTAGCAATTTCGCCAGTAAGAAATTAAACACACCTTTTAAAATAAATAAAATAAAATAAATGTTTTTATTTCGGTCTACAGTGTTGTTAGTAAACATTTTTACTAAGGAGCTAAGTTAGTACATTAAACTTAAATTACTTTTATATACAGTATCCCACGGGAACCGTATATTTCCCCCGTGGTCTACTCTATGTCTGTGCCAAATTTCATGATGGTTGTTTAAGTATTTTTACATGAAACCGTAGGTAAATACAGTATCCCACGGGAATCGTAGGTGCATATTCCCGCAATAAAAAGTTGCCCATGTCTTTCCCCGTAATGTACTTTATATCTGTGCAAATTTCATGATGATCAAATGAGTAGTTTTTACGTGAAAGCGTAACAAACAAACTCCCATTCAGATTATATAAGTATAGAAGTAGAGAATCTTTTATTTTAAGAATGATAGAGTATCCACAGGTAGGATAAAACATGTGGTCGGTGTAGAGTCGCCTGCAGCAGTAAATATATTATAGTGATGTGTGGGTAGATTCACAAGTTTATCGACTCTAAAATCCGGAGTATAGGATACTTCTAAGAAAAAATGACGTTGATGTAACATACCAGTAAAATTAACACACAATTAAACTCTAGCGTTCATTAAGGTAGAGTGGTATTTCATTTGCATACTACTTAGGTTATATGAGGGTTTTGATATATTTTCTGCCGTTAGGGGACAGATCCAACTCACACAAAGCGTCATCTGGTGGCGTAAGTGGTATCAAAAACGGTCAATAAGAATTTTCGGTTCTTTTTCTGTCACCAGGCGGCGCTTGGTAGCACGACGGTCCTTGTCGTGTCAAAAAGCTGTCAGATGTCACGAATTTAAAAACCCTCATTGACACAAACCTTACAAAAATTGTGTTTTTTTAGAGGTGAAATGTACAAGGAGAAGGACATACTATTTGTATCGTCATCCTACTAATTTAGGCTGGGACTATATTGAGCGGAATCTGGGAGGCTGGAGAAAATTCAGAGCACTGAAAATAGAACTCTGAGCTAATACAATAGAATTTAAAATCGGTGTGTCAAGTGTCGAGCGGCAGTTAATATGACATTGACATTTGTCTCGACACTTTTGTGTTCGATTTTCAGCTCTATTGTATTAGCGCAAAGTTCTAATTTCAACGCTCTGAACTTTCCCCGGCCTAACAGATTCCGGAGAATATAGTCCCAGCCTTTGGTAGGTAGCCGATACCTGAATAAGTCTTTTCGTATCTTTCAAAAGGTGCTGTCAAAAATCTAATTTGTTCCGTTTTTTTATTTTATTTTGGGCCGGCTAAGAGCTGGCTACTGATTCTAATTGGACGTGTAACGAGCGAGCTATTGGGACTATCAGCGCTGTTAGCGCTGTCAGCCGCTGTCAGCCGCTGTCGGCTAGTTCAACGTTTTGACAACAAACTCGATAAGGGATTTCATATCTATGGACCACGTCAATCTGATCCTGTACCAAAGAATATATTATATTACTAACGTCTTACCCACCATCCAGCCTGCAAATCCAGCACCGGTGCTAATGGCCATCATTAGTGTCAATATATCCTTTTTGCCTACAAGACCGCTTCAAGGCCGCGATATTGGATTTGCAGGCTAGATGGTGAGTCACACGTTACACATATTTAAGATTTTAATAGAGTATTTATATATTTATTACCTACGCATCCCAGAAACACACGAAAACTATTTGTTCCTTCGGCGGATATCGAGTTCGTCGACCTATGGCTTATGCGCCGACGACGCGCTAACCACTGAGCCACAGAGGTCGTTATTTTGACCCGAAATATCATTTCGGTTAAATATACCTGCTTTAAATGTTGATACTACGTCTTAGAAATCGACAACAGCGACAATAATAACTATTACAACAAACCACATTAATAATACACAGGACTTCTTGCACTATTTCCACTTTAATAAGTATTTTACATGAATTTTAATATATTACACGACCAGTTTCGACAAAGTCATCACACCTGATGATGACTTGTCGAAACCGGTGTATTATTACTATGAAACATGAATTTCTAGAATTGACCTACAGAACAAACAATAACATAACTATTATAACAAAAACAAAACTTAAGTCGCACACATTGTACGTTTCCTTTGTCAATAACAATATTATAAACAGGAAACATTTGGTTTTTTTCCATTGAATAGGCTCCGAAACTCCTGGACCGATTTTGATGAAAGACACAGATTCAGAGTGGACCACGAAAAATAACATAGGCTACTATTTGTCGCAACAAAATGTACGGTTCCTACGTGGTTGTCTTCAAGTCGCAGGAAACACCTAGTAAATAGATATTTAATACTTTTATACAATACATAGATTTAAGATTTTTATTATAATATTAATTATTATACATATAATATAAGAAGACAGGAACACAGAACACTCTTTTGTTCCCCGGCGGCATTCGAACCCGCAACCTCCGGCTTGTCGCCAATGCGCTAACCACTGAGCCACAGAGGTCATCGAATTATGCATAAGGTTACCTATTATTAGTATAATATTATCTATGGCTTAAATACATCGTTGAAAAAAAGATTAAAACGAAAGTAGTCCGTTAAGTTAGTGTTTGTTTTCTAGTGACACCGCGGCCGCGTTCGCCAGCTCTGCAACAGGGATGTTGCCTGGTGTGGAGTATCGTTTACACATAATATATTTATAAATTAAATTTTAAAATTGTTGATTATAGATACAAATAAACCTACATATAAACCTAAAAGAAATAGGTATTTAGATTGACACGACTAAAAATTATAAACAAATAAAAATACTGCCCGTCTCTTTCTCGCAAAACGATTTGTTACGTCACAAGTTGCAACCGCCATACATTTTGTAATGACAAATGTCATGTCATGTATGGCGGGTGCAACCCGTGACGTCACAGGCCGATATCGCTCTCTTTCATATTGTAAATTATTGTAAATTATTTGTATCTTTGTTATTTTTTAATATATACGAAAATGGGTTCTAGATTGATTAGTACCATGTTGTCTAACATCGAATAGACGAAAAATATTTTTTTTAGGCAACATGCCCATGGTTTCGTTTTTCTCAATACTACCTCACTACTCACAGCTCACTATTAATAAAAGTTAACTACATATCCCTAGTACAAACATTGTTAAGCCATGTAAACTAAACGAAAAGAAATTAAAGAAGGCAAAAGTCTAAAGTTTGTGATTTAAAACTACCTGTTTTAAAATTGTTACGATTTGAAACTCAACTCAAATTAATAAGCGCCAGCCACATAATATTATATTTGGGGCCCGTTTCACAATCTTCTAATGCTTACGTGTCTGATAGCTTATTCTATTTATTCGAATGTTTTGTCGCTGCTTACTTTATACAGAGCGACTGAGACAAAATATGAAAATAAGCTATCTGACACTTATCAGTAGACTGAGAAAGCGGTGCCTTTGACATTGACTTTGATTGGCTTGACATTCGAACTCTTGCAAACGTGTATCTTCTTGTGTGAAAAGTGAATAAAGTTAAATTTTTAATAGCTATCTTAGGAAATGCAGCGTCGCGTCGCGGTGTGAAGTGATCCCTAGGATTATAATGTGCAACAGAAAATGACAACAGCATCTTCATTTCTGTCACTTGTAAAATGAACATATGATTTTTTTACAAATTTTCATAAATAGTCTATCGCTGGATACAAATGTTATATCCAGCCAGGCGTTAGACAAGTCTAGCTTATAGTATTTTGGACCTAAATGGCCTAGATACGGAAATCAATAGTCGATAGTACGTGAACATTAGCACGTGATTTCTGAGAATTGCAACTACACCGTATTCGTCTTTATAGGGTAGAGGTATATTGAATCTTGATTTAGTCTCGGACTACACAATCCGGAATCTCTCCGGCCGAAAAAAAGCAGCGCTGAAAAAACAACTCTGCGGTAATACAATAGAGATCAAAACCTAACACACGACAGCAATTTTAAAACTCGACGCTCGTTTATTTGATTTTCTGGTCCTCTTTCAGAAGCTGACATAGTTGAAATTTCTGTAATACGAACCCACGCCGGGTTCGTATCACACTTCTGATACCATGTTGTATGCTCGCTGCCTTGGTTCTTGCATATCACTATTGATGTAGTCCGAGCCTGAGATACAGTAATTTTTTTTTTTTAAATAGTAACGATCTTCAAGATGTGTGGAAGCGTAACAAACAAATGAACTCACTCAAGATTAGGAAGGATACGCATTCTAGTTCGGGCACATAATTCAGTCTAGAGAGACCCGGGCACTGGTCTAGGGAGACCGTTGCCCTCTCACGTAAATCGGTACAACTAGATTGGCCTAAAAATAGCTTCATTTACAATAGATTTTACTAAACGTCAATATTAAACGGAAAAATGTATGGCGCATATACAATTTCTCTTATGTAAAGAAGCAGACGTGCCAAGTAATTAGACATAATTAGTCTTGGAATAAAATAAGGCGGTGTAAATGAACCAACACTAAAAAAAGGCAATTACTCCTGTGTGTCCTCACCCTTAGCACTTAGCCAGGCAAATTTTATAAGTGACTGGAGCGACTGGAAAAACTTTAATAGTATTCTAATACTTATCGGAGGGCGATAAAGACTACTTTCGCCTAACGATCCGGGATGAAATGCTGACTGAACGAATTTGTACTATAATGATTGTAGAACAAAGACCAAGATGTAGGCGTACAAAGTGCACAATGAAATCATATAGCTGTGTACACTGGGAATAGTTTAGGAGCCGTTACAACCATTATATTTTTTTTAAGTCTCATATAATAACTTCTTACCCACACCCTTAGATTTATTAAGCAATAAGCTAATTTCAGACTACGCTATACTATTATGCTGTATAGTAGAGCAAAGAAGGACCTAATGCACCTAATATATAACAGCAGTGAACGCCATCACATTTGAAGAGTGCACAGCACACATCACGATCGAAGGATATTTTCTTACACTCTCTATAAAGTGTTCCATGTTGTAATCCGAGAGCTACAATAGAGAAAAAGTACGACAAAAACAATCATTTGGCGCCCGCGCCAGCGCAAATCCGTCTCAGGAACAGGATCGTGTCCGTGTGTTGTGTGTTGTGTCGCTCGTCTCGCTTGCGTGACGGCCGGGAGCCGGGAGGAGGAAGAGGGTGGCGCGCTATACCGAGTGTCCCGTAAATCGACGTCAAGCCGTAAACCCGTGATAGGCCAAGTTACAATAGTTATCAGAAAAATTAAAAAAAAATCCAAGTAATGTGTCTAAAAAAATACAAAGCTTTCAAAAAGCAAAGTCAAACGGTGACGTCGCACACAGGCGAAATTCACGTATTTTATAGCCAAAACTGATAAGAACAAAGTTAGTCCGATTCGAAAATTGTAACCTAATTTAGAAACAAAACATAAGACGCCATCTTATAATGATCTGTAAAACATTTGACACAACAGTTTGCTAATAGGGTAATTTGTAATGAATAATAAAAACGCTTAGATTACTTACGATTTTATAGACATGTAGATTTAAACGGAAGGCTATACTTTAGAAATTTACTCTTTTTTTTAATAGTGAAATGTTCACGCACTTGCAGTAGAGGCGTTTTTTTTTACATATTTTAAAAACAACATAACTATTTATAAATATACATACTAAATTTATAACATATGATATAAATTTAGCTGCGTTTACTTGCGCTTTGATAAACATAATAGAGCAAAACGCAACAATATTTATTGAATTTAAAAATACCAATAATATTTTTTCGGACAGTTCCCAGCATGATTTCAATTAGTCGAAGAGAACTATTGAACTTTTACATAACGGGTGAATCTAATCTTGAGTAAATTTCACATGTGTGCGTCGGTTTGATCGGTTTGTCAAACGGCACTGTTCAGTTTCACTGTCAAACAAAACAAAAATATGTACTTAATTCCATCAAACGAGCTTCAAACCCGTAAATGTTTGACAAACTGGTTTGACTCAAATTGGTTTGACTCAAACCAAAAATTACGTGTCTGAATCAAACCGTTCGATCGTCTTGAGTGCTCTCTAGAGGCAAATGAACTGTTACAAAAGTTAGAAGTAGAACGTTTTTGATAGATATAATTATGAGCTTTATCGTCCAATAGTTAATTTGGAGATATATAAAAACAATGTATTTATACAGGCCTACCTTTTATACAAAATAAAGTTAACTATATGGCTTTTAACACAACTGATTTTATAATTTAAATGAATATAGGTATATTAAATAAACAAAAATATTAATGCAATAACTTCACTAAGTAAAAACCTATTCGTTTTTGACGCAAATGCTACAATTAATACAGAATATCCTTACTAATATTATAAATGTGAAAACGTGGATGTTTGTTACGATTTTACGCAAAAACTACTGAACGGATTTTGATGAAATTCGGTATGGTAGTAGTTTAGACTCTGGATTAAAACTTAGGCTACTTTTTATCCCGAAAAAGTAGTGTTCCCGAGGGATACTATACTTACGCGGGCGGAGCCGCGAGCAACAGCTAGTGCTTCATAAAGTTACTTGACATTTACATTAAAATATTAACATATTAATTATTTACTGTAATTATAAATTAAAAACATTGACAACATGGAAATTTATACCTTCGACTGTAATACCTACATTGATTTATCTAATTTTGATGTTACAGTTTTATATTTAAATTTTATGTGATGAATTTTTATTTTTAAATCGATTTTTATGTATGTCATCTAAATTTTGTTTCTTCAATTTAATTATGTAAGCTAGTTGACATTCACTTACCATTCCTATGGTAGGATGTGTTAGAACTATTTATTCTCTGTTACCACCGACCACATTTTGTGAATAAATGATGATTATGATTATGCTTACAAAGTTCAAACTTTAAAATTGTATTACAAATTATTAAGGACGAATTTCCACCTCAGAGCGACCTCTAGTATTCATAAAACTATTAAATTTACAACTAGAAGCAATTAAAGAGGATTGTGACTGTGATAACAAAGAGTTAATACAAAAGAAATCACGTCTTCATAAAAACATGGTCATGTTATTACCCTGTAAATTAAAATGATTCTGTGAAAAAGCAATAATGGTACTACTTAATTGCAAGTGTTTTTTTTTTCAGTTAATGTAAAAAAATATCCAGCGACCCATTCTCGTTAGATTATAAATACTTTCATGAGATTTGACAGGGTAATAACAGCTCCATATAGGCCCAGTCGCATATGTTAAGTGATCCGAGAATGTTCGTGTAGCCCTATATCGTATACACCGGTCTTAAATTATTAAGCAGAATATTTGAGGACGAAAAGGATCAGTCGTCTGGCGTCGGGACCGTGGGCCACGCGAAATTTTACGAGCGCGCGTAATACGCAAAATAAATCGGGTAATCTATCGCATGGTTTACGCCCGCGTAATTCTAAATTCGAAAACTGTAGCGCGCTCGCGTAATTTCACCCGCGTAACACGCGTAATCAAAATTTGAATAGTATAGAGGCGTTTGCGTAATTTTAATAACGCACGCATAATTTTCTCTACGTGATATAAAACAGTCACAGTGGATCCGTTCGTGAAGCGGAAAATGAAAGTTTTCAAGAAGAAGTTGCGTTTCTCTATAGGGCTAATGTTCTGAAAAGTTTCGTTGACACTTTTCACATATCAACAGCGACTTTAGAACGAGGTAAGTTTTTGTTTGTTCACCTTTTGACTCTGATTTCTGTCTAGTTGGCCACGTTGTGAAACTTGTCTCTTATCGTATGAAATTGGAATCTTTTAGTTTTCCTGCCGTTATACTAGGGCCATAGCCCATACTAATATAATTAAGTGTCAATGTCCATTTTCGGCTATGAGATCATTTTTTTTATTCGGCCGGAATTTCTTTCGACGCTTTCGCCTTTAATGTATGTCGTAGCCATCTATTTAAAGAAGCCAGCCAATTCATTGTACACCGGCAACCATACAAATGAGTAGACCGATAGATATTTAAACTTGAATCACTCAACGTTTAACGACTTGACGTATTAAAAGTTAGCCCGTTGAATCAAGTGGAAGGTTTATATTTATATACACATAGTTATTAATTATACATTGTACCTGTGCGAAGCCGAGGCGGGTTGCTAGTTATATAAATAAACCTCTCCTTATAATCATTTACATATTTATTGCACTTTCACAAATCTCATTAAAACTCATTAATTTATTTGTAAAATTTTACTAGTACCGTAATTACGTAGGACTTCTTTTTACTAATACAGTACAAAGTACATAATTTATGAGCTCAAGGTCACCCTTATTCTAAACAAATACATGACGTTCTGCCTCCTGCAATATTACTGATACAATATAGTATCGATATGTTGAAACTGCAAAATCGTATTCTCATAACGTCAAAACCCGTTTTTATAAGTCTAAAATCCAAAATATGATAAAAGGACCATTCATTTATAATTCAATAAAATCAAATTAAAGTGTAAGTTAATTACAAGAATTTGAGTTCTGGTAAACGTTTCGCTCAATAAAGGAACAAAAAATTCTATGTTCCTGGGTCATGGACGTGTATTAAGTATTCGCCGTCGTCATAAACCTAATATCCGTAACCAAAATTATCCGAAACTAACGGATAATCCGAAATAATTTAATATCCGTAAACGTAACCGATATCATTTTATTCCCATATCCGTATCCTAATCCGAAATATCCTTAACATCTCTACTTTAGAGTGTTTTTGATGGCTGATGTTTCGCCAGCTAACTATGTAAACTCTATTCTGCAAATCCGACTAGCCGAATATCTCTTTTCAAAGGCCGATGTGCATTTTATCAGCCGGGTACTGTACTAATTACTTAATGGTCAGACGTTGTCTACAATTTAAACTCTATTTTTAACCCCCAACGAAAACAGAGGGGTGCTATAAGTTTGACGTGTCTGTCTGTCTGTCTGTGTGTCGATTTTGATCTACGTTCTTTTTGTTTGAAAGCTGACGTGATTGAGAGTGTTCTTAGCTATAATTCATCATAATCAGCTCGCTCTCTGCTTGACGATGTCGACGTTATATTCTAAACTACTAGTACTTATAATAATAATAATAAGAATCATTTATTCCTCTCATCTGAAGCAATTACACAACTATTAATAAAATATAAACCGTAAAAAAAACAATAGTAAAATATAAAACATAATAGGGTTAATTAAACAAAAAACATTCTACATAATATGGCAGTGCAATGCCCAGAAAAAAGAAAAGGGGATCCCTCAGGTTATGACAGCGAATTACATTGTAATTATGGCGTGACGACGACTAATAAATAGTGGACTTGACCGCTTATCGTGACGACTGTACTGTGTTTCCATTCTTTTTCTATCACCAGGCGGCGCTCGGTAGACCGACGGTCCTTGTCGTGTCAAAAAGCTGTCAGATGTCACGAATTTAAAAACCCTCATTGTAATGTTACGTGTTTTGATAAGTAGACTTGTAGTAGTAGATAAGTAGATAATATATTTATTTTTCACACACCATGCCATTTATGGTGGAATGTATATACATAGCTCCCCACACCGATTTCGGTGACGGTGGCCGGTTTCATTGAAACCAGGCCAGCTGCGCAGGAGTTATATTATAGTGTCCAATGGTGTGCGCAGTACACAAGAGCAATCTCTCTTCCTTTACTCCCGAAACCTTGTGGGACGGATAACCGACACGACTGGCGAGAGATCAGGCGCAGGTCCGACTATTTACATTTCCCATCTGACTCATGGATCGTCTTTCTTGTCATACAATCAGGTGATCAGCCTGCATTGTCCAAACCAAACTTGAAAATAACATTTTGTTTCAACGCGCAAATCGAACTCACAACCTCCGAGTCGAGAGCCAAGCCCTAAACCACCGGACTACGGAGGCTGTTTAGGCTTAGGTAGAATGTTCCCCTTCCCCCCTAGAAGACAAAATAAACGTCAATTTTCCAATTTTCAATATACCAGACCGACCATCTTCTCGAAACAGGTATGAGCTGCCCCCCCTAGCTGAAATCCTGGGTACGCCCTTGTATTATATAGTTATTTTTGTACGAAGTTTTCAAAGTAAGCGTGTTTTAGACGCTTTATCTATAACTCCTAAACCAAAAAAGTTACTTATGCTACTATAGTTTTCCTTTAAAATCTTTTTAAAAAAATATGAGCTTTATTGTTGAATATCTCGCAAACGGATACCTTAATCAAAAATCGTTTAGCGACCTCTCAAAACAAAACATGCTCACTTTACGTGACTTTTTAGGTACCACAAAAAATATATTTTTCGTGATTTTGTTTAAGAACTTTGTCGACGTTGTAAATAAACATATCCATATCATATGCAAAGTTTCATCTTTTTCGCACTAACCGTTTGGACGGTAAGCCGAAGACGCCGTCTGGACGAACATGACGAAACCACAAGAGTACCGAGACGTGAACTACGGAACCCTAAGAATAGAGTGCTTTTATATAAAAATGTATTGGAATTCCAATGTGTCACTATAATTCCAGAACGGACGGAGCGAATGGCTATTTCGATCTTGAAATTATTGTGGAAGTTCAAGAAAGGGAAAACTACCGTGGAAAATACTAAAAACGACGATGGAATTTTCCAAATACTAAGTAACTGTTTCCTGTATTTGATTTGTCACTTGACTGTTACACATTTATAGCTGTGCGTTCAGTTTACAGAGCTGTTTGGTTTGTTTTAAAATAATCGGCCGGCTCCAGTAGGTTGGTAGATGTAGATGCAGGCGTAGGTGTAGATGCAGGCGTAGGTGTAGATGTTTACTTATATCAGTTCATAGCTAAGACAGGACAATGTGTGTCGGTACAACTGCCATTATATTATATACCCAGACCACCACATAAACAGCCTCCGTGGTCTAGTGGTTAGAGCTTGGCTCTCGACTCAGAGGTCGTGGGTTCGATTCCCGCATTAGAACAACAAAAAAATTTATTTCCAAGTTTCGTTAGGACAATGCAGGCCGATCACCTGATTGTCTGACAAGAACGATGATCCATGTGTCGGATTGGGCATGTAAAAAGTCGGACCTGCGCCTGATCTCTCGCCAGTCGTGTCGGTTATCCGTCCCACTGGGTAATGAGAGTAAAGGAAGAGAGAGAGTGCTCTTGTCTACTGCGCACACACTTGGGCACTATAAAATTACTCCTGCGTAACTGGCCTGGTTTCAATGAAACCGGCCACCGTCACCGAAATCGGTGTGGGGAGTTATTTATATATCCAATGCCTTGATTTTAAAGTTGTTGTAACAGTTTTACTATCTCACGGGATTTGCAATATTTCACATAATTAAAATCTACAGGGTGTATTCAAAATAAAAATAGATATTCAAGGCGCGTGATCAGCATGCGATTCTCGTTACAAAAATATATGTAACATGTGACCTTTAATTTTGACCAGATTATCCTATAGAATAATTAACGTCGATTTATAACTGCGCGGTCGTTATTGCGCAGCGGACCTTCAAAGCCGGCGCGTCGTACGGCAGTGCGTGGGTGTTCATGCGTAGTGAGAGTTGTCAGGAAATGTTAAACATTTTACTTTTATTTACATAAATGTTTAGTTATGCATACTGATATTACCTATGTATAAAATTATAGCTTAGTGTTGGGTTAAAAATATCATTCGGATAAAAAACACCCTGTGTTAGGATAGAAAGCGTAGATTGAAATCTATAGTGCCTAGATAGACAGGCCCTGGTGGCTTGGGGTTTAAATGTATTAGTTTAATCTATTAGAGGCATAGACTTTGATCCGATAGACTTTCTGTAAATAACTTTAAATAAACTTGCTAAAACTTAAACTAGAACCTGGCTTTCATCATCATCATTGGCTACTGACGTATCAACTACTACGGCAAGGCATTTCATGTACAGTCGCCGACAAAAGTGGTACACCGAGTTTGTCGGCGACTGTACTTAGGTAGTATTTATGTTAGGAGACCCTTTACCATGCAGTGAGTATTTAAATTTAACAACCATTGTTATAAGTCTGACGTAGTAAACCGTTGGCCAATCTCGGTAATAAGTCAAGGTAGCGACTGACAATAGCCCAATTGGACAATATTGGACCACAATACCACCTGACTGAGGACCTGACTTGAAGGATGTGCTTTGTAATTAATTGGACATCATTGAAAGTCACGGCCGAGCGTTGCTTTTATCCCTAACTAGTTGACCCGACACACGTTGTGCTGATTTAACTATGAACTGGAATAGATAAAAAAACTAAACCTACACCTATAACGACGCCTACATTCTACACCTACAACCTAACACAATCCTCATCAGTCCAGCCGTTCTCGAGATTTAGCGAGACAGAGGAACTGCAATCCATTGCAACTGCAAAATTTATGACATTCCAAAAAGAAGAATATAAATCCATGGATTAGCCTGCAGCAGCAGACGAGATGTCCAGGAGAAAAATTTAAACTGCGGGTAGCAGGCAAACAATATACCTAGTTATATAACGATTAGGAAGACTATACCGTAGTTAGAGTATATCAGGCCAACTATTGGAATTCTTAATCAAAGCTATGACATCTTTATTAGTATACTGGTCGTCGAACGATTTTTGTATATATACATGAATATCGTCGGGCTCTTGGAAGGCTCAGCACCGTTCAGAAAATATAAATCGCCCATGGACTCCTGAAAGTTGCAACGCAAGGGGAAATGCGAATTTGCCAACCTCTTAAAAGGCTGCTCTAGTGGCCGAATACTGAAACACTAATCAAAAGAAAGAGCCCTCCTATTGACAGGCTGTCGCTGTCTCTGCCTGCCGAAACGACAAGGACAGCATGTGACTTGAGCGTCATTTAATTTAATTATGATTCCAGTATTCGGCCATCAGTCTCCCGATGTCCTCCCAGTCGAGGTCATATTTTGTGCCGAATCATCCACAAAAGAAAAGTCAAAATGTATCGATTTTAGGATTAGCTGATGATGATAGCAGGAACACCTACACTAAAATCTCGACGTGGGAATCGTCGCATGCAGGCGATTGGTTAGCAGACGCAATTGATATAATTGAGCACATTATGTCACAGGAACTGGCCATTGAGGTTGCGATAAAAAATACATTATAGAACACTAGTAGCTACGTGAGGTTTCCGAGAAAAGTGAAACTAGTTCAGGCTATCCCAGTTTTTCTATATGACACGTTTCCTATGAAATATAACTACTATAATATATTTATTACGATTATAAGGTATTAGGAAATTTCTTCTAAATAAAAATGAATTGCAATTCCAATGTCTCGAACTCGAGAACGGCTGGACCGACTTGGCTGATTTTGGTCTTGAAATAATTTTGCAAGATCAAGGAAGGTTTAAATGATGAGAAACATTGGAAAAATTAGGGGGAAATGTTTGATTATTTTAATTTAATACATCTATGGGGAAAATACTAAAAATGGCGATTGAATTTTGTTTGACTGTTCACTATTTTCAATTTGTCACTTGACTGTCAAATATTGATTCGTCTGCTCGTTTCTGTGTCTTGTTCAAGAAAAGAATATGTGCAAAAACCATCACAGAACTCTATTATTTAACTAGACTGTGACAGACAGTCCAGCTTTATTCAAAGCACTGAAATTAAATATGCGGTAGTTTCAAAGCGATTTCGTTAGAGAAATTTCAAAAAGATATATTGCACAAAGAGAAAGGGTACGTCATTTATAAAATAAACACGGAATTATTTATGGTCTAGTTTCTAGAATATTATATGGTACGGGAAATTTACGGCCTGGGTGGACACAAGATCGTGTTTTAATGAATTCTCTTGTATTACATTCAGCGGCAGAATTGGGGAGACGGCTACACTTTTAGAACAGTTGTTTTGTATTCTGAGTATCAAGATATAACCTTTGGTTATGGCCTTGGTTATTAACCAAGGCGCTTAATAGCCACTTTTTAGCTGCCAATATTCCAAATTAGATACTTACGTGTGGCGATATTTTTGCTAGTTTCGCATTACTCAATTCAATTCAAATTCAAATATACTTTATTGTGTACAATACTGTTAAAAGAAAACATAAATACATAAATTACATAGAAATCAAACATGCATATAAAGGCGGTTGTATTACATATAGCAATTTCTTCCAGACAACCTTTTGGATGATATTGGAAAGTATGATGCGCAGAAAAAATAGGTAAAGTACAAAAGTATACTTATCGAAAATAAGAATTTAAAAAATATATTGTGTAAGCTGTCCCGACACACTTTTCTGTCTTAACTATGAACTGTAATAAGTAAATAATATTTACACATCTACACCAACATCTACAACTAAAACTTACAACCACACCTACAGCTACAGGCCACAACCTTGAACCTTGATACATCTATACCTACCCACCTAACCTACACCTAACCTAACCTAACCTACACCTACAGGCCACAACCTTGAACCTTGATACATCTATACCTACCCACCTAACCTACACCTAACCTAACCTAACCTACACCTACAGGCCACAACCTTGAACCTTGATACATCTATACCTACCCACAATTTTTCCAACATTTCGTACCATTCAAACCTTCCCTGAACTTTCACAATTATTTCAAGACCATAATTAGCCAAATCGGTCCAGCCGATCTCAAGTTTTAGCGAGACATTGGAATAGCAATTCACTTTATAAGTAAGAAGATAAAGAAATAAATTATTTCATATCATTAAAGTTATGCGACAGCTGTTGCTTGTAAAGTTGTGACCACGAATTTAAAGCAATCAATTTATTAGCTAATATATTAAAGCGAAAATATATTAAAGCAAAGTTAAATCAAAACAGACGGCTTCATATTTTATTGAAACGTAGTCGATTTTTTTGTGCGTAATATTATTTTTAAGACCATCGAGTCAAATCCATAGTTTTGTATCATTCGCTAAAGAACAATTCTATAGAACTGACGAAGATATAATATTATTAAGGCACAAGAAAAAATTGGCGGAATTATTTCTCATAAAGAAGTCGGTTAGAAATGAAAGCTATTACTATGAATGTATTATTATTATTTGTGTGATTAAGATTGAAGTATGAAAACCACGTTAAGAAATATATGAAATAAATAATGTATGAAACATAATATACTTATTCAGTGTTACCAACTCTCAAAAATATTTTTCCCACTTATGTCAAAAACCCCCAAAATCACAACAACTACTTGAAAATCCCCTTAATTTTTTAAAATTAAGAATACTATAAATACTACAAGAGTCAATTATTTATCATTATAAACAAGTACTAAATGTTCTGTAATATTATTCTGTCCTACATTAAAATATACTTTTAAAAGTTTATTTTCTACAGCTGTTAGTTTTTTCAATTCGATATAAAAGTTAAATATTAATATAAAAGTTAAATAAAGTATCTTAATATATATAAAAAAAAAAAAACAGAAACCTCTAAAGATGACCCTAAAAAGTCGTTCCTGCTAGAAAATCCCCTATAGGGGGAAACCCCCTAAGTTGGCAGCACTTCTATATTAGGTTATTGCATAATTTTTATTATACTATTACTTATTGCATAATAACTTCTTAGAACATGTTTAGAACAGCAATTTCTCTTCATAATGCTTTTGATTTTCATAACTCATAACTCTTTATGCTCACTTTTATGTACAAACGGACTTAAAGATTTTATCATCAGTAATAATGTCACAATGTAGGGGTAACGACATGTGCGAGCACGTTTGCAGATTAGTCCCAGTGTGTTAATGGCTTTATTTACTGTCCCATTTTACAAATTACATCATAATAGGTGCAGCACGTACAATGCATAATATTTTGTAACAATGAAAATAACAACCAGAAAACTAAAATGATACCAGTTTTTAGGGTTCCGTAGTAACTACAAGGAACCTTTAGTTTTGCTCTGTCCATCTGTCCGTCCGTCCTTCCGTTCGACAGTCCTCCCTTGGTACTATAAATCGACGAAATTCTGTATAGTTATTATATAGTAGATTGCATATTGAGTATAGACTTATTTTTGGCATCTTATAATCATTAATTATAATTGTGTATGTATTTTGGGGGAGAGGCTCCCCATACATGTGAAGCTGTGTGGAGGAAAGGTTTCCTACATGTCTTTTTTATTATGTAAACTATTATATTTTCGAGTAGCTTACCAGTTGCCATTGCATTTTTTTATTTTACCTAAAATTTCGAACTTTTTTACAAAACCAAAATCAGAGCTACCTGAGCTCGCTACTGTTTTTCTATAGTTCACATAGTTGTAGACTACATTATGTCTTAGTATCAACGACGTTGAAATCATATACCAAAATTGCCACCAGCTCCCTAGCTAGACTTTTCTATTATAATAGAATTATAATTTTTAACTTTTTAAAACCAGTGTTATGAATTCCGCAGAATTATGTAAAGATGTTATTGCAATATACACTAATTAATAACCTAATTAAGAGCATATCTTAGGAGTGTACAATAAATATAGCTATATAGAATAATATGAAGAAAAAGGCTTCTATATAGTTAATAACTATATAGAAGCCATTTCTTCATATTATTCTTACAATACTTAAATTGGTCACAGAATGTCTACACATGAACCAATCTGACTGTAGCTGTTCTACGCTCTGCTATGTGTATGTAATATGTAGATAAATTTAAATATCTCGGTCTTAATATTTTAAGACCGAGATATTTTAAGTTATTATTATAATAACTCGAAATCTAATCTCATAAAAATATGATTCGGTTTTAATTCCGACGTGTTTTTATTGCGGAGACAAAAGCTTTAACTGGGCTTTAATTTACATATAACAGAGGCTTGCAATAGATTGAGATTAGTTCCAGGTAAGTTTTAGTGGCTGAAGAGGATACTAAATGTGGATACATTACAAAATATGGTGTATGCACTAGCACTAGTAGACTCGCCGATATATTATGGGCTAATAGTGTATGGGCGAACATTTGTAACATATTTACATAGTGTCAAAAATTTACAAATAATACTAAATAGTTGAAATATTTAGTAAGTATGAAAGTAAAGTATGAATGTAATACAGATTTAATATTTTGCCGATAGATAAAAAAGTGTAGTACTTACTTTATAGGCATTCCTAACAAACCGGTGTGTGGTGGCACACACCGGTTTAGGTCTGATACTAATAATACTGTAACCCCCTTACTAATAAAAATATTTACACAATGGATAACTTAAACAACGTTGCTGTCTTTGTCTGTCAAGTGATATTTCCAACGCATCAGACAAAGACATTGTTGTTTAAGTTAACCGTTGTGTAAATCTTTTTATTAGTAAGGGGGTTACAGTATTACTATAGAAATGAATATAATGTGATAGTAGATAATAAATATAATACTAGAAGAGTAAGAGAGCAAAGAATGATTAAACCTAAAATAATAAACTACATGGAGTGAGAACGAATAAATACTTAGTACCTAAAATATTTAATAAATTAGATATATGAATTAAGACATACAGAAAAAATGTCAACAGGGATATTTAAAAGTTAAGGGCTGCATTGTTAAATTACATTAATAAGTTATTTTGTGTTGTTTCGTAAGCTGAATATGTAAATATCTAAAAAAATATGTTACAAATATTATATTAGGTGAGCGCATCTCGCCGTCAAACACTCGTTTGGCGAGATATAACTTGTAATTGTATTGTTTCTTAATAAATAAATAAACAAAATGTATATATATACATATATATACATATATATATATATATATATATATATATATATATATATATATATATATATATATATATATGTATATATATACATTTTGTTTATTTATTATATATATATATATATATATATATATGTACCTATACATTAAATTACCTCGAAACCTTAACAGATCCTTAGCAATATTAAAATAAAATGCTTAGTTAAAATTGCTCGAGGTGTCGATGCGCAGTAATTGTATTGCCAAAATTTGCCTAAGACGCCGGTAAGAAAAATCAGACATAAACCGGTGTGTGGTGGGTAGACCAAATGATCTAATGAAGGGAAGTAGCCAGTTCTAAAACACTATTTTACGAATACGTTCATAATGTTATAACTGGTAGCGGACCAAATGCTTCCAATAACTAAACAAGCGATTAATGCCCGGCTTCTGAACGTTTTTTAAGATAAGCTAAGTTCAACTGGCGCAGAGTTTCCGCATCCCACAAGTATCATCTAGTCGTCATTAGATGAATCTTTTTCGAATTCGAGCATAATGTTATTTTGTTGTGCTATATTTCGGCAATGTAACTGTGATATGTAAGTGAAATGAAGCTTGAAATTACTTTAACTAAGAAAAACAATATTTTTCTGAAAAATTTTAAACTCTTTTCTATGGTATCGATAAACTGAAGGTATTCTCATCAACGTCAAACCAACGTCAAATCCGTTTAATTGATCCAAACTCAAAAACTCAGTTTATGGTATCAAGACGATTTACATATTTATAATTCGTTAAAAGTGAAATGAAAGTCTAATTACGAGAATTGGGATTCTGGAGTCCGTTTGGTCAGTTAAGTTAGCTTTAGTTAATATTTGTCACTTTTTTGTTAAACCCGTTATCGAACTAATAGCGCTGATGAATAGATAAACTACCGAGCATTGGCGAAGGCTGGTTCTCCTGCATAGGTAAACCCTAGCCTGTATAATAGGTAGGGATTTGGATGAGGGTCTTCAAAAGGTAAGTGGTAAGTGAAGCCGGGAGGAATGGAGTTATAGGAACCCCACGCCACTGCTAGCGAGTATACTGAAAATTATATTTTCAGGCAAAACCGCATTAGGCTAGCGTGGGCCAGCGGTGAGAAGAGAATTAGCTTGTACTCTGTAGTCTAAGATTAAATCTGTTGTAGACAATCTTATCCTCTTCTTGAGATACGCCAGTACAGAAACTACCATTCGGAGCAAAATAGTTCTTATTGTAAGGCAGCAAGGATGCATCGTGGTTATGAGGAACAACATTTCTTTTCTTCCCGAGCATGAGCTCACAAAATGGCCTCTTTTGACAGCTAAAGTAGAAACGTTTTCTTATTTCAATGTCAAATAGTCTTACAATAATGTCAACTACTCCACATCATGGCGGTCCAATACAAATAGTTTCTTGACGTTCGGTCATTTACCTGAAAATTTGATCATTTTTGACAGAAGATTTCCCGGCAGACGGACAGACGGACAGACGGACAGACGGACAGACCGACAAAGGAACGGACAGCGAAGTCTCAGTAATGGATAGATAGATAGACAGATAGATAATATATTGTTTTTATTTGCATAGAATGTGGGTAATAATTAGATGTAACAATGTTTTTGGAGCCTTGTACATTCCACCTTTGGGAGCTTTTATTTACCCTTTGGGTACGGAACCCTAAAAATAACTGCATCAAACATCCGCGGGGTTATCAAAGTCTATCCCTCCATTGTATCGGATCGAGATTTTGTCCTTTTAGCTGAAAATAAATTCGGGTTTATTCGAAGTACGTATTCGTAACGTATAATGTCAATTGTATAGGCGCTGTCATATTTTTTACACAATTCTCTTTCGATATACTGCTTACACACGTACCGATTTGGTTTGGTGCAAACCATTATGACAGCACGACACTCGTGTGTTTGATTTTCACTTCTAATGTATTAGCACTGAGTTCTATTTACAGTGCATTCCGATTTTTGTGCAGTGTTCCAACTCTCAAGAATATTTCTTCCCAAACATAAAGAAACTGATAAATAAATAATTAAAAAAAATTAATGACCTTTATACATTAAAATATACTTTTTCTAGTGTTTAAGTTTTTTTTTTCTAGTGGTTGACTTTTCAAATCACTTGTCGATATTATATCGACCAATAGCTTAATTTAATTAAAATCAAGAAAATACAAACCTCTAAATATAACCATAAAAAATCCTTCTCCCTAGAGGATTTTTTCCCCTAATTTTAGGGAGAAACCCCTAAGTTGGCAAACAAATCCGTCGTCTGCTCCGGACCAAATCCGTACGTGTGTTAATACTTTTACGAATAACTTGTAACTTGTTTGTGCTAGCTGCACTGTGTTTGGAGATTGAATATGTTATTTAGTTCAAATGTGTCAATCTTAGAGCAATAAGTTGGTTGGTTGTTGAAATAGTTTCGTGATCGATACATTCAAAAAGGAAACATTCTATTAGGGAACATAACGACTTCAACAATCGGAACCCTTTATAAGGAAGCCGAATTTTTTATGGATCCCGATTCCCGACTGTTAAAATCGTAATGTTCCGTAATAGAATGATTTATTTTTTACCGACTTCTTAAAAAAGGTCCGCTACCTTTTTTAGGAAGTCGGTAAAAAAGAAATCATTATTATAATTCGGCTAATATTTTAACTATTTCTTTACACAAATTTCATTATTTTGAAGTCGGTACCAACTGAAACAATATCCTTATAAAACAATATTTTATAGAGCTCACGTTTAAGTTGACTGGTACCGACTTCAAAATAATGAAATTTCTGTCTTGTATATTTTCAAATAAAGAAAATTGTTTGGTCTAAATAGTGCCACAAAGGTACAAGCCCACATGCATAGTTAGGCTGATAAACACATTGAAATAATAACCTAACCAAGAGCATATCAGTCCGTATCGTTACGCATACGTTACGCAGTACGCATCCGTAACTATAAACGCGTAACAGGTTTTTATCAAATTACTTCAAAAGTTACTGTCCGATTTCGTTCAAAATAATTTTCCAAAAGAGTATTTATCTTAAATTCATCTAGTTAAATAAATAAACCAAAACAACATCGTTCCACCGGCCATCAAAGTATAATCAGCCGGAGAATCCCCGTGTCGGCAAAACGTGTAGGTGCTGTTTTTGTTACCCCGCCATGATGTCATCGAGTAAATACCATCCAGGATCCAAAGCGTTTTTACTGCTCTTAACTCATATTACACTTACATTACGGAACAAAGATCGATCGTTTCTTATCACTACATAGTATAAAACAAAGTCGCTTTCTCTGTCCCTATATCCCTATGTATGCTTTAATCTTTAAAACTACGCAACGGATTTTGATGCGGTTTTTTTTAATAGATAGAGTGATTGAAAAGGAAGGTTTATATGTATAATAATATTCATTAAATAGTGGAGAAATACTGTTATTTTTGAGGTTTCTAATGTGATGTCGTAAATAATTACATTTTTTCCGCTTACATTGCAAACGGTGGCTGAACCCTATGAGATAGATCAAAATAATGTACTACAGTTTTGTTCATCATAAAAAAGCCTACAAAAAAGTCCGCGATAGCATATATCTATCTCTTACGGGATAACCCACAATAACCATTTTTTTATCCTTTACTTTGATTTTAATTTAATAGCTTATTTACGAAGCGATTTTAAGCAATACAGCATTAATCCTTATCCAATTTAGTACCTTAAATACATTGTGCATTTAATATAGATCAATATGGCCCTTTATGTAATTTAAATGAATATTTTCGAAGATATTATAGATTTAAAATGCAGGGACATGTCTCGGCGGCACTCGCGAGTCGCGACTCGGTGCTCGCTCAACGAATATTCTGTACTGCAGTTCTTATGGAATATCCATAGAGGTAGTTGGCCAGTTTTGTTGGAATGTCAAATTATATTTGAATGGCAAATTAAATGATTATTCACTACGTAGTATAAAACAAGTCGCTTTATCTGTCTGTCCCTATGTGCCTATATTGTATGCTTAGATCTTTAAATCTACGCAACGGATTTTGATGCGGTTTTTTTAAATAGTCTTTTTATACTCGAGCGCGATAGATATAATAATATAATGTATATCAAGCGGTCGCGCATGTCGCGTCGAGGTGATAGGGTCCCATTTTTAACCATTAGCATTGGGTAAACCTATAAACATTTTCAATATTTTATCAGAAGTAGTTATATTGCTGTAAATAGAGAGTTATTCGCCGAAGTAGTTTTTTCTCCAAGAACACTATACTACGCGGGCGAAGCCGCGGGCAAAAGCTAGTTAAAATATGTAATAAAAATATGGAATGATTACTGATTAATGTAATAATAATATCTTCAATTCAATTCGTTTATTTGCTCCAAAGTGGTAACAATAGTTGGTAACAAAATTTATAGGCTCTGGAATTTTTAGCTATATATAAATAGCATGCAAATATTTATTACATTAATTTAAGTTCAAATTTTTCAAAATTATTACATTACTATATATTGTATTCTAATTACTTCATTAGTAATTACGTGTCATACTGTTAGGAAATTTAGTAGATAACAAAAAAATAAACACAGAAAATAACACACAACACAATCAAATTAATAATAAAATTCGCAAAATATTAGTAGTCAGTACTTAACATATTATGATGTCAATCGAGTAGATATTTGTCGGTAATTACAATAACATGTCAGGATTATATAACAGATGTCATAAATTAGTAACAGAAAATAAATATACAAACGAAACACATTTAAAAATAATAATCACAATAATAATATTATAATGGTCATTAATATCATAGTAATTATCGAAGTTGAAGTAATGATTAATTCAGCATAGATTAATTATGTTATTATACTATTGATTTTTATTTTTTTGTTTAAATAATTCCTCTACCGAGTAGAAGTTTTTAAGTTTAACCCATTTAATTATTTCCTGTTTAAATTTATTATACGGTAGCTTTTTTATATGACTTGGGATAGCATTATATGCTTTATGCACATGGCATAATATTGTCTCTTATACAATGCATTTTTCGGATAACGTCAAGCACTAGCCTGTCAGGATTTCTCTTATTCTTAGAGTATAAACACACCGGCATATTTATCGGAACACAAAAAAAGGTCCATAATTTAAAAAAATATGGTTTTATTTTAAAATCTACTTACTACACTTCTTTTGTTATTTAAAGTTTCATTTGTTTTACTTAAAATGAGATCACATTAAGAATAGATTTTGCGAGTAAAGGCTATTTGTGAAAAATGGTACATTTTTGAACTTTTCATGTAACCGGGAAAAGTGAAAATTAATATTAAAATAACAAGTCGAATGAAACGATCATCCCTACTCGAAGTGCGTCTTTTTCTGCCTTGTCCTGCTCTTCTCACATAAGTACCGGTCTCCCTGAACCGTTGGATACTGCGATGGATCGTTGAAACTGGTCGACGAAGATCTCTGGATATCACTCTGTAGGTTTGACCATTTCTTCACATTTCGAGTGCCCTGGCAATCTCCGTTGGGGCTAAGTCAGGCATAATTCAGTCCTGAACTCCAGAAAGATACGCTATTAAAAAAAACTAACAAAAACAGTATTTCAATGAAATTTTAAATCAAACTCAGAAGGAAGAAATACTCTAAGTTCGCTCCAGATAAGGTGTATTTGAATAAAATTAAAACAATTGCATAAAATGTGATGTTCAATTGTTTTCTTAATTTGAAAATATTTCTTTTTAAATTAAATGACGTATAAACCAGCCAGCAACCTCATATGATACTGATATCAAACCTTTATTTTATGTTCCGCTAAATATGCCGGTGTGTGTATATCACGTGCCTTTTTGAAAGTTTTATAATTTATTTTTACATAATTCACTAATTCGTAAATGTACATGCTCGATAAAGTCATTATATTTAATTTTAGTAAAAGTGGTTTACAGGACTCATATGGCGGCCTACCACAAATAGCTCGTACACATTTTTCTTGGGCGATAAAATCTTTGTTCATATCCGTGGAATTACCCCACAGTAATAAGCCATACCTTAGGACTGATGCTACATATCCATGATTGGCTGATAGGACTGTATGCATCGATGCCACTTGTTTGAGTTTACTAAGTAGAAATACATATCTGTTTATTTTACTACAGACGAATTCTATGTGGGCCTTCCAATTCAGGTTCTCATCAACATACAAACCAAGGAATTTTGTATGTGTCACCTTTTCAATACTCTCATTTTCATATGTAATTTTTCCATAGATGGTGGGCTTAGTCCTATAATTTTTAAATTCGATGAAATTGGTTTTAGTTAAATTTATGCTTAAGTTATTGTTAGTCATCCAGGTAATTACAGTTTTAATTAAATTATGCATATCAGGGTGAGTATTATTATTGTCATTATTTATTAGTATGGATATGTCATCTGCAAAAAGAGTGCAATTATAATTTGTTATGTCAGGAAAATCGTTAATATAGAGCAGGAACAGGACTGGGCCAAGAATACTCCCTTGGGGTACTCCTACTCTATTTAATCTATATTTAGATTTCACAGCTGTTAAAATATTTTGGCTAAAAATAGTCAAAATTTCGGTATACCGTTCTCTATCAGATAGATATGATTCTAACCAGTTTGAAGCAAGACCTCTGATACCCAGATTGCTCAATTTCCTCAGCAGCACTTTGTGGGACACGAAGTCAAAGGCTCTTGACATATCAAAAAAGATGCAAGTTGTTGACTTCCTGTCATTTAAGTACTTGACTATATTTAATGCTAATTTAGATGCTGCTGTGGTTGTGCTTTTATTACTTTGATATCCGAATTGTAATTGTTTAATTATATTATGTTTTTCTATGAACGTTATTAGTCGCTTGCACATAACTTTTTCGAAAATCTTTAACAAAACAGGTATGAGGGTTATTGGACGGTAGTTTTGTAATAGTGACTTATCTCCTTTCTTATACAACGGTTTCACTACCGATGTTTTGAAAAGATCTGGAAATGTGCCGGTTTCGAAAGAAAAATTAGTCAGATAGGTAATTATAGGTGTTATTTCATTCCTGCAGTATTTTAACTTAGTAGATACTCCGTCATATCCTTCCCATTTAGTATTTTTAAGTGATCCAATTACAGTATTTATTTCGAAGTAGGTACATGGATTCAGAAAGATGGTGTTTTGAATAAAAGTATTATTAGTATTAGATGGTAATGTTGTATTTTGTATATTTGCCAGATTAATTAAATAATTATTAAATTCATTAGCAATGTCAGTAGGATTACATACTATGTTTAATTTTGAATGTGTAATTTTGACCTTATTAATTTCATAATAAGGTCAAAATTATCTAATTTATCATTAACTTGACTGTTTATAATTTTCTACGATGCTCTGCATTTGTTTTTGGCGGCTGCTAGTAGGTCATTATTAAATATTTTTTTTGCGATGTTAAAGCTTTTACTTAATATTTTAGAATATATTTGATATTTCGATTTGTTTTTGTTACTTTTATTTTTGTAATAAGTAAATCTTAGATATCTTTTTGCCTCATCTCATCTCATCGTCATCTCAAATCATAGAACCGCGCTTTTCACACGCGTGTGGTAGAGAAGCTAAGACGTAGGCGGATGTAAATTAAAAAAAATATGAAAAAAAAACCCACAACAGTTAGAGCGCAATTAAAATGGATAAAATAATTTAAACCCCCCGACGTGAATAATTAATGTAGCGTCTAACGAGATATAATAATCGTAAAAAGCTTTTTATAAGTAGAGTTGATCTTTCGCGTAGAGAAGTAGAGGTCATATAATATACAAAAGAGATCGACTCCGTGAGAGATCAACTCTACTTATAATGTAAGGTTTTTACGATAAATTTATTATATCGTTAGTCGTTACGTAAATTATTCAAGCCGGGTGGGTGGTTTTTAATTATTTCTCTTTTTTAAAGACACAAATATTACATATCACAATTTTGCTTTTTACCTCTAACTTTTTTTTTTTTTTTTTTTTTTTACTTGTTCCCCCGGCCATTAGCCAGGACAATTTTTTACTTTTTTAATTATTACATTTACGATTCAGCTCTTTACATTTCCGATTTGCTATTTTAACTATATTTAACTTTACATTTACTTTTAACTTTTCAATTACTTTACTTTACAATTATCCTTTACAGTTTTTACTATTTTGTCACATTTTTTCACAATTCTTTCTCTTTGTTACATTTAGCTTAACACTAATTATGATTTACAATTTTTACTACTTTGTCACATTTTTTCTAAATTCTTTCTCTTTGTTACATTTTAACTTTACACTAATTATAATTTACAATTTTGACTACTTTATATCACATTTCTTTCTCTTAGTTACATTTCCTTGCTTCAATCAATCAATCAATCAAATCGTTTATTCACGTGAATGTGGTTTTACAATGGTGGTTTACAGTAACTGATAAGAGTACATGCACATCCTACCATTACAATGGTGTGTGAATATCTTGTGAAATTACATAAAAAGACAAAATAAAAAATTAATTAGAATTAATTAAAACGTATCAGTCAATAATTACATTACAATTAAAATATGATGTCAATTCCTAATATATAGTTCCTAATTCCTAATATATTTCTATAATTACTTACATCTACAACTCTGTTTTCTTGCTTACATTTTACATTTACCCCTTTTTACCTTTCATTTTTATTACCTTAACATTTGTGTTTTTGGTTTACATTATGTTTCATTCATTTTCTTATTTCTATCATATTTTACAATATTCCCTTATACATATTTTATTACTTCCACTTATTTCTTTATTTCTATATATTTTACTTATCTGTAGTTTCTTATATTCTCTATCTATGGATTTATGTCTTTTGAACAACTACTACACACATTCCACTATTACAATTTTCATTCTATTATTGTTGAATTTTCTTCTTCTTATACTTTATTTATAATTTGTATGAGTTCCAGGTTTTTACATCAATTTTATTTAGTTTCTACTTTTTCTACTTTACATTCGCTTTCCTTACTTATCTAAAGCCTTCTTTCTGTTCTATCTCTACTTCTCTGTATTTCGGTCTTTCCGCGCCCAGGGCGAAGTGCTCGGCCAGGCGGTTTGCCAAGAAATTATTTTTACAATAATTCGCTACAATTTGTGGTCTGCTATGCACACCGTGAAAGTCAGTCAGTTATAATAGCTACAATAGTACCAGTTTACACACGAAGTTGTTATATCCTTTATGTTTGTACTTAAGCTATATATGCTGCGTTATATACACTATAACCATATATATGCCAAGGTTAAATTTTACATTGTTATTGGATTTGCCAAAAACAATTTTTTGACAGATACCAACAATTTATATTTCAGCTATACTAGCCGTACTGGTACTATTGCGTCTACTCCCTGCTATCATATGCTACGGCTGCTCGCGCTATAGCATCCCACTTACGCCGTACCGGACACTCCGCACTAAACGCGTTGTGGTCTGTTCTCTTTAGGTCTTCGTTTTTACAATTAATGTAACATGCCTTTTTTCCCTCCAATCGACTCCCACATTGGGACTGATGATGTTCTCCGGAGCAGTGGCAGCACTTTTCTCCCGTGCGTTGGTACAGTGCCGCCTTCCATGTCCGTACCCTAGGCAGCGCGAGCACTGCACCAGGGGGGACTGGTCGGCGACCCGAACGCGCTGCATGTTTATATACATGCAGCCTGCCTTAGTGAAGCGCTGCCACAGCCCCGGCGATACACTCAATACCACGTGTTCAGTCTGTTCGTCTTTCCCTTTTCTCCTATATTTTACTGATAAGATATCTTCTGCCCCATCAGGTAGTGGTTGCATGAGGTGCCCATTCTGTGTCCTAACCGCCTCGAGGATTTCCTCGTCGGTGTTCGGCTTGAGCACCCATACAACACCACCTGCGGGTCCTTATTCTGTACTGTTTCTACCTCAAATTTGCTTTCACAATTTTCAATTTTACTTTTAATTCTATCCCTATCTTTCTTATCCCTAAATCCTAAAATAATTTTTCTCTCCTTCCCTTTCCGAATCCTGTCTACTTTTATCCCTTCCTTTCTAGCTTCTATTATTTTCCCTATTCCAGTTATCATTTCCGTTCCCGACATAACGTTCTCCCTGTCTCTTTCTGTTCGCTCAGTTTTTTACTTTTTATATTTCAATTTACCTTATTTTTATACTATTTATATATATATATATATATATATATATATATATATATATATATATATATATATATATATATGTTATGTAATGGTGTTTATTTATATACCGTCTATCTGTATAATGTTATGCACTTAATTTGCTCAGTTTATTACTTTTTTATATCTTAATTTGTCTTATTTTTGTACTTTATTACATGTATATATGTTCAAGATTTGTATATAACAACTTCTACTATTTACTCCTATGTTTTCCTAATTTTTTAAGATTTTTAATTTACTTTTTGAGGTTTATTTAAGAATTTTTATCGTCGAGTTTTATGTTTTATGTATTTGGTTTATGTATTTGTATATATGTATAGCTATTATTTATTTATATTTTACTGTTTTTAGTTTCCTAAATTTTAAGTGACATACATACACAGTAAATTATAACAGTTTAGTGACCGACGAAAAAACGTCATTTGCAGCCCTGAAATCTCAAACTCCTCCCACTTTATGACTTCACTTTTTATGAACTAAAATTGAAATTATCTCTCAAATTACTCTATGAAATGTGAAGAAATTTTTTGGTGTAGATCACCTTCGGTCGATGCTAAAAAACAACCTCTAACTTCTTAGAAACCTTGCCTAGTTATTAAAAATCCCAAAATGTGCATCAAAGTCGGACAAGTAGTAATGGTTTTGCACAAAAAAAAATTTACTACAGTGAGCTGTTATCGTAACACCAAATTAGATCCTATACCTATCGAACCCATACCCATGCCTGAAAACCCCATGAAAATCAGACTGGTAGATAAATGGCAACAGGGATAATTTATTTATGATAAAAACTTGCCAGGAGACGCTGCAGTAAAATGCAGCGTCTCCTAGCAAGTTTTTATCATAAAAGCTTTTAAAGAACATTCACCATTCAAACCCGAACCCATCACTTAAAACCGCATCAAAATCGGACCAGTACTTTTTGAGATACATGGTACCATTAAAAGCGACAAACAACCTATCACCTCAAACTCATATACTGTCTCCGTTCCGACGCGGGTGAAAAGGTTCCTCTGAAATTCATCCCCTAAGGGTGGGTCTATATGATCCGAAATCCGGAAGGGCGGAGAGAATTCAGTGCGCTGAAAATTATTAGCATTAGCGCAGAGTAAATTACTGTGTTGTGAGTGAAGTAATGAGTGAAGTCTATACTATTAACAATAGAGTTGAAAATCGGATTGTCGAAAGTCAAGCTGTCATTGACATTTGACTCGACACTTGTGTTTAAATTTTCTGTTCTATTGTATTAGCGCAGAGTGCGATTTGCAGCGCTCTGAATTTTCTCCGGCCTGCCGGATTCCGGATCATATACTTCCAGCTTAAGGGGTTGAAACGGTAGAGAATAGAGGAGAATTATTATAGTAGGTTAGATAGTTGCAGAAGTTGTTGCAGAAGATCTATTCATAATAACGTCACACAAAACAATTTAACAGCCAATCTATTAACCAGCCTATCGTACATAAAAGCCTATCACAACCAGTATGTGTGTAGTATACAGGTGTTTATCCTCTCTCTTTATCCTCTAATCTTTTGAGCAAAAAGAATAAAAAGATGAATCCGGAAATTCCCAGTTATTTATTTATGAAATTCAGCTAAACAATGGTTCTATTACGGCTTAAGGCGTTCAATAAATCAAATAATTTTTTTAAATCTCCAAATCCCCGTCCCATTAAAATATCATGGATGTAGCTTTTCCGAAAACACTTTTTTGCTTATTTACAAGTCTTGACACAAGGGAATAAGAGTCGTTTTTGCGTGATATTATCAACGGTAATATTGGATACCTGATTCTCGGGTTAATCGGAACAAACAAGGCTTCAAAATCGCGTACGATTGAAACAATGTTTGATTTAAAGGCAAAGAGATCATTGAATGGTTTGTAAACAACTTTGTTTTTTTTTTTGTTCGGTTTTAACTTCGTCGTACAAAAGAGTTGTTGACGATATTTAAAATGATCGTCTGTATAAATAAGTCCCTTTACGCTTGGCATACCTAATTCACAAAACGGCTATCTCGACACCCACGATATAGGCTTATGATACATTAGACATACTGAGATTGAGACTTAAAGCTAGCGTGACTTTTTACAAGCCTTCATATCAGGGGTAGTATTACTTTTTATTAGCAATTGGGACTTAGGGTCAATTCACACCGAAACGAAACGATACACGACATGGCGGTGCATTTTAAGATTGCTATTAAAAATCGAACTTTCTTCATTACACATGAATAAAGTTAAAAAAATAAAAAATACGCATAGAAGATACACGTTCCATTGTGAGAGTTCGAATGTAAAGTGGCAGCTAGCTGCACAGCGCGTGTGCAGTGTACTGATGTCATATGAAACGTGTACCTTTTTGTGTAGTGAATAAAGTTCAATTTTGAGTAGCTATCTTAAAAATGCAGCGCTGCACGGCAGGGCGTATCGTCGCGGTGTGAACTGACCTTTAGAACGTACGCTTTCAATAAGGTCGCACGGGCCATTATTTAGTCCGACACTCGGATATAATGTAAATATGTATTATGTACTGGCTGGCTTAGATTTTTTTAATGAAATGGACCAGAAAACGCGCAGAAGTGTCGCCTGGTAAGCGATTACCGCCGTACATGGTTATTCGTAACACCAGAGAATCAACACTTGTGACTCCTCTGGTGCTGCGCAGTTGCGTTCCTGGTCCTTAAAACCCCGAACTCCGCTTGGGCTACTCACTCGGCGAAACACACCGTAAATTTAAACCGTTAACATTGATTTACGGTCGAGCTGGCCCATTTGTGCCGAAGCTTGGCTCTCCGATCCATTTACTTAGTCTTAACAACTTCTTTGATCTTTACTTTTTTGTCATAACTTTAGATACCGAATATTATTAATCAGCAATCAGTAATTTCCATTTTCCGCGTGCATTTAATATAACCGATATTCCGCGCTCGCTGATTCATCGGCCCATTAGGAATACATTAGACGTGGTGGGATGCCCCGGATTTTCAAATACAGATTACACAACGGAAAATAAAACGCTTGAGGTGCGTATTTTTTGTGCAAAACGCACCTAAGTTATATATCTTTGTTTTTAAATATGGAGGCAAACGAGAAAAGGATCGCCTAAGTGTAAACGATTACCCAAGGACATCGGCACCAATGGAGACGAGTCGAGTGCGTTGCTGGCCTTACAGAAAGGCGCGAGATAGATTTTTATTTGATAACGAAGTTACGGGTCGACTAGTCAACACCATGTTGTCATAATATGACACACCATGTCGTGACAAACATGACACGTCAAGTGGAAATCGCACTCTGTTGCAAAAGTTATGAAATACGAGACTAGTTCAAAAGGTGCGACTTTTCCAGCACAAAGTCGCGAAATATCGCCTGACATCCTGCGTCTTAAGCGGTGTTGTTTTTGTTATTAACCTTCACAAGCAATTAACCTTCACGGATTTTAAAGCAGTTTATTTAAAGCTTAGAAACAAAAAACAGCAAATCGCAAATATAAACAAAATTAAAATTTTATGTAACCATCGTCATTGTCAAGCAGTGAGCGAGCTGATGATGATGAATTGTATCTATGAACACGCTCGGTCACGTCAGCTATCAATAAAAAAACTAAATCAAAACCGGTTCGTCGTTTGGGAGCTACGATGCTAGCTCCACACACACACAGACAGACGGGCACACATACTGACAAACAGACAGACAGGGCGTCGAGGGTTGAAAATGAGCATTACAGTAGTTGCATTATATAATGTGTAATATTTCATACTGGAAATAAAATTCAAATATTAAAAAAATAACACATTTCCGCCCCGATTTTTAAAATGACTCCCACTGATTCAAGAAAGCGAGTGGAAGGTACAGTGTAAAAACAATGGCTGGCAGTTGCGGAATATCGAAATTATTTTGTAGCAGGCACCGTAGTGAGTGGTGAATGGTGCTTCGTTACTTCACCACGTCATGGCAACTGTACTCGTAGGTTCCCTGAAAATGAAAAGTGTTACATCACATTTAATTCCGCAGGTAAGGGAAGATTAGATGTAATAGGCGTTCATGATCTCTATCCAAAGGCGATTTTACCCCCTTTGATAATATTCGATTCCCTCATTAGAACAACTAAAAATGTTGTTTCCAAGTTTGGTTAGGACAATGCAGGCTGATCACCTGATTGTCTGACAACAAAGATGATCCATGCGTCGGATGGGCATGTAAAAAGTCGGACCTGCGCCTGATCTCTCGCCAGTCGTGTCGGTTATCCGTCCCATTGGGTTATGAGAGTAAAGTAAGAGAGAGCCCTCTTGTGTACTGCGTACACACTTGGGCACTATAAAATCACTCCTGCGTAACTGGCCTGGTTTCAATGAAACCGGCCACCGTCACCGAAAATCGGTGTGAGGAGTTATATTTTATAATACGTCAGTATAACCATTAAATGCTGAAAAACATTACCTAAATTTCGTTAGAATTTCCCGTCAACAGGAAGAGTTAGAAGCTGTGTGGAACACTAAGTACCAGCAATATATTCCCAAATGTTTTCGATGTATAAATCATATAAACGACTCCAGCCGTGTTTATAGTCACCATTTAAAATACCGATGAAATATTTTGTAAGCTTTTCGAAGCCTTACTTATTTCTACTATCTGCTATGTCAACGGGCAGGAGCCTAGCGCTATTCAAAGCCTTAATTTTTCCTACTATCTTCTATGTCTACTGGCAGGAGACTAGCGCTATTACTATCTGCTATGTCAACTGGCAGGAGACTAGCGCTATTCAAAGCCTTAATTTTTCCTATATCCCTGTGGGTTATAGGTGGGTGGTAGCGTGGTGCATTACAGTCTAATCCTCCTCACACTGAGGACCCGAGCCCCAGCTGCAGCAGTGTGGTCGTCAAAGAGAATGTCTGCCATAATAGTGAAAATAGTAAAATTGTCAAGCGGTTTAAGCGTGAATGAGCAACAAACATAATATTATGTTTTAGTATTTAGTGCATTAATAGTTTCTGACATACATCCATCCAACTTCACTTTCGCGTCTATAATATAGTAATTCCCGCCCAAGTTTGCTAACGATCACATTTCATAAGTGTCTGGGTTAGACAATTTTAGGCATTCGCGTGATCAATAGCATCATAATACCTACCTAACACTTACAGTCAACATCTTTAATTATTATTATTGTATCAGCTCAAATATATTAGAAGTATAGGTGTAGGTAGGTTTTCTTATATCTATAAATAAGTAAGAGTGGTCAAAAGATGTAGCCTTCTTCTTCTTTCTTATATATAATTAAAGCCGGGCAAGTGTGAGTCGGACTCGCGCACGTGGGGTTCCGTACAGTTATACCAATATTTTACATGTTTACTTTTTATATAGTTATTTTTGTACGAACGTTTCCAAGTAAACGCATTTTACCAGTTAAATATCTATAATGTGCGTATATCTCAACTCTTTGACATACCTCGATACAGAAATAATGTAACATTATATAACAATATATGTTCTGAATATGACATATTTTTTAGTAGTTTACTGTCTTTCAAAAATGAATGAATCATTTTTTTTTAATCTAAATCATAATTAAAATTATAAAGAATTTTAACGCAACTCAATAATAATATTACTTATGATGTAATCTTAATTTAATTTATTGGACATATTTATAGAATTTCATGAATGGTATTCACATATTTAATTATTTGTATTATGAATTTTTATGTTACATTTTTATTTTCTATTTTGTATTTAAATTTAAAAAAAATTGATATGTTGACTAATAAAATATGATATATTTATTCTATTGACATACATGATACATGACACTGAATGACATAAATATTAATAGTTATTATTATTTACCAAATATTTAAAATGTATATTAATAATCTGCACGTAAAATAATAAATTTTTATGAACTAATATTACTACATTGAATGAATTGGTTTATTATTATTGAATGTTATGCAAAGTAATTTTCATTATGGTAATATATGCTGACTTATTCTAATATCTTAATTTTATTATTTAAATTGTATTTAATAGGAGTACTTGATGTGCCTTATTAATTTTATAGAATGTTTTTTTTTTAAATTAAATGTTGTGTATAGTAGTTATAGGACTGCAGTGTAAAATGCTTTTCCTTTATTGTTTCTTTTTAGTATGTAATCTCTGTCTACTTTGTTGTCAGGTTACTATACCTAATAAATAAATAAATAAGTCCTGAACTAACAATGTTATATATAAGCCACGCGTTATAGTTTTCCTTTAAAGTTCATCACAATGTGGATTACCGTCAAGATTTTTTTTTGTCTAATTTTGGTCTTGAAATGATTGTGGTAGTTCAGGGAAGGTTTAAACAATAATATTAGAAAAATTGTACCGAAAAAATAATAACACGACTTTTGATTTTTCACATTTTAACTGTTTACTTTTTAATTTGTTAATTGACTGTTGCGTTCAGTTTACATGTTTGGTTATTTTTTTATTCCAGTTCGTAGTTAAGACAAAACAACGTCTGTCAGAACAGCTAGTTGTAAATATTTGTGACTAGCAGGGCGAAGGCGGGTTCTCCTTCATAGGGAAGCCCTAGCCTGTATAATAGGTAGGGATTTCGTTGAGGGTCTTCAAAAGGTAAGTGGTAAGTTATGCCGATAGGAATAGAGTTATAGGAACCACGCCACTGGTGACTAGTGACTATACTATTAAACACAGAAACCAAAAAAAGAAAAACCCCTGCAACGATTTACGTGTTATAAAACGTAGTACAATATACTATATGGCCCATATGTACCTATGGGCTACGCACTATTAGACTGGGACTATAATGTCCGGAATCCGGAAGGCCGCAGAAAAGAGCTTAGAGCATTGGAAATAGAACTCTGGACTAATTCAATAGAAGTGAAAATCGAACACACGAGTATCGAGTTGTCAGATTCGACATTGACATTTTATTTGACACTCGTGTATTCGATTTACATCACTATTGTTTTAGCGCATAGTTCTATTTTCAGTGCACTGAATTTTCCCCGACCTTACGGATTTCACCCTGCGCATTACATGTATCGCACAAAAGAAATGCATGATTTTGGAGTTCTGAAAAATTTGAAAAGATCCAATTTCCAAACAGGGGTAAAATTATGATGGTCGAACTATGGGTCGTGGTGACCCGTCACAATGGTATTCGTGACGCACGCGGAAGGGCGCGCGACCTCGTCGTGGCGTGAGACGGATCTCCGCAGTGAGTCCCGCAGACCGTAGATTACCGACTGAGTAAAACGCCCACTGGAATCAACATCATCATTAACCTGTGTTAGCCTACCGCTAGTACATTATGGGTCGTAGTGACCATGGAGCTAGTACATAGGTAGTCCACATCACAATGGCCTCATCGTAACGTCAGACGATGCGCGGTGTGCCGCGTGAGTCCCGCAGACCGTAGATTACCGATGGCGGGACGATGGTAAAAATACATAGCACATAGAAAACATTTTGTCAGGTTATGTTTATCATGTCATTACTATGAGACGATCTATCCACTCGTTTGCCCACAAACCCACCAAAAAAGTGTATTGCTGTAATTATATACAATAATAATCTAAAAACCTATTACTGGAACAGCACCAGGCTTCTTGCATCTTTGAAAAAGTGATGAAGAACTATAAATTTGACAAAGATAATATATTGAATGATATGAACGGTTTTTATGCCCTGCGGGTTTAGCATGGCGATCCGAAGAAATAACTTTAAAGAAGAAATATTCTATATATTGATATCTTATGTTTACGCGAATATTGTTCATTGTTTTAAACACTTACGGATTGTGTCGCGGTGCATTTTTCGCGGTGCATTTTTCATTTTTCAGTTAGAACTGACGTCAGTTCGGCCTGAACGGATTCGAGCACATACACGGAGAAAATCGCATCCGACCGAACTGACGTCAGTTCGGCCCTTAGATTAATAATGCCTAGATAGTCTTCAAACAAATGCATCGTACAAAGTGGAGCAAGCAACAGATAGATGTAGGCGTAAGCATTACATAGCGATACGCAAACAAACAAAACTTTAAAGTTTTAGAGTGTGTACTCTTAAAATTGGAATTATTGTACTTGTTTTTCTTAGTATCGTGAGATGTAAAAATATATCTTATATTTCATTTTAAACCATCTAAACACAGTTTGTGAACTTTATTTATATTAAACAGGTATTAAGGAATATATTAAGGATTATCTTAATACGAACAATACTTTAAATTGATAATTTAAAAAATAAGAAAATAATAAAAAACTTTGTCTTAGTTGCAACTTTTAGTTAGCCATGAAATTTTGAAAAAAAAGAAAAATTTTTACCAGTAACACTCACAATTCACAATAGGGCAGCAAGATGGTGACATAATATGATTTTATTTTAAAATGTTTTAAATATTTAACTAAATACAAGTCAAATTGTTCGGACATAACATTTCATACTTACATATGAAATGTTATGTCCGAAGCTTTTTTAATTCTTTTTCGAGGCCTTGTGACACCCAATAACGGCACAAATGGTCATAATGTTTTTAATAGTCGGAGTGTATGCACTAGCGCTTGACCTTGACAACTGACGGGTCGTTCGAACAAACTGAGCCGATATGGCTCAGTATGATTTACTTCACTTTTCATGCGTGTACCCGGTTTCTAGGCGTTTTAATCTAAGGTTCGGCCTGAACGGATTCGAGCACATACACGGAAAATTTCCACGAGCTTCGGTCGTGTTTTTAGGGTTCCGTAATACTTAAGGAACCCTTATGATTTCACTCTGCCCGTCCGTCTGTCTGTCTGTCCGCCGATCTCATAGCTTCTGTAATAACTTTTGTAGTAATTCAAAGAAAACCTATTGCGCGTCGAAAGTTACGAAACCCTCCATAGGCATGTCGTGACATGCTCTTGGTCAGTTTAGGCTATTATTTTAATTATTAATTGTATTTTGCTGCAATTGTAATCACGCTATCGACGAAACCGAATTATTGTGTCATACATTTTTCAAGTAATATGTTATAGAAATCATTTCTCTTTGTTCTGAATCATTTCTGTTTGTCTTTAGATTTTATCAACCATAGTGGCTCTAAAGTTTCAAATACTTCTATGAACTTTAATAAACTTTAGACCACGTGCCATTTTTAGGGTTCCGTACCCAAAGGGTAAAAACGGGACCCCTGAGACCGGGATTTCTGAGACTTTGCTGTTCGTCTGTCTGTCGCCTGTATGTTAACCTTCATATACCGTGATAGCTCGACAGTTAAAATTTTCACAAATGTATGATGTAGGTATTTCTATTGCCGTTTTATCAACAAATACTAAAAACAGAATAAAATAAAAATTTGAGGCTCACATACAACAAACGTGATTTTTCCGTTTTGTACGGAACTCATCTTGCCGACTCGCACTTGACCGGTTTTATTTTACACTCGAATTATATTACCGTTCAGTCCAATTTTATTGCCGTTCCATCCGTACAGGTCAGATTTAATGTTGCCTACTGAGTTGTTTTACAAATTTTATTCTCTCCTTAGTAGGAATTTAGTTGTTAGTAGTGGTTTTGTAGAAAATAGCTAGACAGTAATCATAATATGCAAAATGGCCTGCTTCTATGTGCTATTATGACACCTTATCATAATAGTGCTATTATGATAAGGTGTAGTAGCACGCATCCGTAAGTCGCTTAAAACTACCTATTTAATTTCTATATACGTAATTTAATTTAACTTAACGGTTAAATATTAAAACTGAAAATGTTTGTGTTTGTGAACACAAAATCCCTAAAAAAACTTTTCAGGATTCCTAAGTTTAGTAGCTTTTTTATAGTAATCGGTGCACTTTGAGTAGTTTTTAGTAGAAAACGACGCGAGTTTAGTAGTGTCGCAAAAACAGAGTTGGCAACACTGGAACGAATCGCTTCAGTCCATACGGCCAACTGATGCGATCTCGAAATTGCACACAGACGATACGATTTTGCATCCGTTCAGGCCGAACTGAAGGAAAACCGGACCGTGTATGGGGCCACTAAGTGTTTAAAACAAAGAAATATTCTACCCAAATTAGTTCGTTGCAAAATAGTTCTTAATGCATGGTAACAAGGTCGTCAATAGATGTCAACCTTTCTAAACAGCCATATTTTTAAAATGGCTGCCGGGAAATCTTCTGTCAAAAACAAACAAATATTCAAGTAAATGAACATAAATAAACTATTAGTTTAGGAGCGCCATGATGTGGAGTAGTTGACATTAAAGTAAGACTATTTGACATTGAAGTAAGAAAACGTTTCTACTTTAGCTCTCAAAAGAGGCCACTTTTAGAGCTCATGCTCGGGAAGAATAGAAATGTTATTACTCATAACGACGATACACCAACCTTGCTGCCTTACAATAAGACCTGTTTTGCTCCCAATGGTATTAATGTTTCTTCAATCTGTCATTTTGTCGATTCTTCGGTGTTTCTAGGGTGCGCATGCTAGGCCTGCAGGTGGTTTTTAGTAAATAAATTATTATAAGCAAACATACACACTATTGATTTTAATGGAAGATAAAATAATATGGGCAAATACAAGGTCTATTAGATATTCAATGCCACGTGTTTATTAATTCATTGCCAAAAACATATAACTTAAATAATAATTTTAATATGCTAGTAATTGCTAAATAAACCGGCTCTAACGGATTCGCTCTACCGAATTTATACTACGGCGTCACAGAAAACCTGCGTCAGTTAGGCTTGCGTTGTTACACATCGCTGAATTAGTGACCAGAGAATTAAGGAGATCTTTAAAAAGGAGGTCAGGCTGTGACTATATGATCCGGAGTCCGGTGGGCCCGGGAAAATTCAGAGCACTGAAAATTGATCTCTGCGCTAATACAATAGGGTTGAAAATGAAAGTGTCGAGTGTCGAACTGTCATATATGACATTGACATTTGACTCGACACTTGTAATTCGATTTTCAGCTACATTATTGTATACACCCAGAGTTCTATTTTCAGTGCTCCGAATTTACCCCGGCCTTACGGATTCCGGACTATATAGTCCCAACCTTAAGCCTTAAAATAGAAGTAGCCTTCCTCTGGTGTTGCGTCTGATTATGGCCGATATAATCGCTTTACATCAAGCTATTCATCTGCGCCTTTGCTCTTATTCCATAGAATAATAAAAAAAATGAAGTATTTTAAAGATTATACAATGAAATTGAAATTTGAGGAGCTGGGGAACAAAAGCGGACTTGTCCAACTAATTATATTTTACACTAGAGCAAAAAAACTGAATTAGGTATATGCATATGGGCTGAAATTTATGCATTTCAGTATAATACTCGTATAGTATATAATACAACATAACCAATAGCCTGCTTGTTGGTCACAAAAATATGTGTTTTCAATTATTATTATTTTTTTTGTATTGGACAAGTCCGGTTTTGATTATTAAAGGTGGACAACTCCGGTTATGATTGAAAGAGTTATGGACATGTCCGGTTATGACAAAAAACTTGATTCTATTATTGTATTTTTTTATTTAAAAATTATACGAATTCTCGCACATCTGGTTCGCAACAGTCACAATCTTCATCTTCTGTCTGTGGTCATCGTCTTCGTCATTTATTTGACTTGTTTCAGCAATTGCCACTGGTGAGGTATGGAATATATTGTTTTTAAACCAATCAAGCTCTTGATTATCCATCCAATTATCTCCGAATTGTTTCTTTAAGAGTGTTTCAACATCTTTTTTCTTCTTTGGTTTTGGTTCAATAACCATTGAAAGTCTTTGTAGTAAACTCTGATGTGTTTTTGTCATTTTTAACAATGATACAGCATTTTCTGATGATTCATCTCCATAGTAGGTGTTTAAGACTTTCACGCCAAAGTTTACGTGATTTAAAAGTGCGCCAGGATCTCTTCGTATATTTGCACTGCCTCGGCCACGTGCTCTGCCCCTACTACGGCCCTGATTTCTTCGTGTTGATTGTTGAGATTGACAAGGAGTTTCTGTTTGGATGATGGTTGACTTTCTTTCTATTATTATTCTTTTTGCATCTCGAATACTTTCTACTTTCTTGTAATAGTCTTCAAGTTTTTTGACGTTGTAAAGGTTCCAGTTTTCAGCTAAAATATGAACTTTGCCATGCTTTGCGTAAACTTCATGATTTGTTTTGGATCCAAAATGAAAGGCTTCTTCCGCAAATCCTTTTCGAACCTCGCGAACACTCGATCCGCCGGCAAGGAGCTGTAACCGCGCACAGGGAAGGTTAGTACGATTTTGGTGACATTTTGAGGGGCGTAGTTTTTCAACCAGAAAATCAAAGTGTGGACGACATGTGAATTTTTGTTTTGCCCTCCACACCCGTCCGAAAAAAGACGTAAAACTTCCACTTCAGAAAAATCAGTAAACATCAGGTATGTTAAAAGAGCAGACGCAATTTCGGTGGCGCCTTTTTTAGCTTGGTTTTCTGTCCATATGAAGAAATGTGGCTCTTTTGTAGGCATATCAGTGATGCAGAAAGAATAAAGTCCAACTTGTCGTAAATAGAAACATTCCTAGATTGGCGTTTTAGGAAGGGAATGAATTTGTTGGAGATCAAAACATATTGTCATTGAATTTTCAGGTGTTTCTTTGGTAAGGAAAAAGAACGCTTTGGCCCTAGCTTTATGAACTCGGAGTTGAAGTTTCAATGATTGAAGTTCTTCAGGATTCTTTTCAGTCTTCTGCTTATTTTTCAGCAGTTCACAGGTACTACATACGTCGGAAGATGGTGATGAAAACCCAATATTAAAATCGTTGTCAAAAACATTTCGGAACATCGATTGTGTGACTTTTAAATCATCAGTCGCTGAATTATTGTACAACTCCCACAACTTTTTTACGTTTAGCTCGTATGACAGATAAACTCTTTTCGATTTGTTTCGATTGTAATGCGACTCCTTTGCTGGCAAACCACCGAGGAATTTTCTTACAGATTCCTTTTTATCAATACTTTTAAAACTTTTTCTGTCTCCTCCTCTGGCGTCAAGTGGCGTTTTGCCTTCAAATAATTTGCTCGCAATTAAGTTTTTTTCGTTTACGTGTGCCATCATTTATATTGGCCACTATTTCTTCGTTTTCGTCCATAATTTGTTTTCTAGTAAAATGCTTCTCAAAATTACAAAAGCAGTGACCGTCACACAGCTGATTTTTTTTTTAATTTATCAGTGCTGCCACAATTGATTTAGGGATATCATAACAAAAAAGCATGGTTTTTTTTAGACTTGTTCGGTTTTGTTTGACATTTTTCGTACTAACGGCAATTCTCCTTACGTTTTTGTCCGGTTTTGATTGGAGAAAAAATACCTTAGAATTTTATTTAATTTCTAACAGGACAAGTCCGCTTTTGAAAGGAATCATGATTTTCAACTATTTTTTTCTATTAGATCGGATCGCTTTTGATACAAAATACTCCGGAGGTCTTTAGATATGAGCTTAAAGAGTGCAAAAAAACAAAAAAACAAAAATCGAGTACAGTGGACAAGTCCGCTTTTGTTCCCCAGCTCCTCATTTATTGTACCAGGTGTGTGTAGTAAGAATTGAGTTTACATTACAGAAAACGCGGCTTAAGCTAGCTCAAGTGCGTTAGCAAATGGGACTGTTTTAATAATTTATGTAGACAAGAAAATACGTACTTTGTAAGCTAGGATTAAGCTTTATATATAATTAACTAGCTGACCCGGCAAACGTTGTTTTACCATTGTATGTATTTTTTAATGTCACATCATATAAAAATAAAAAGAAATTATATATTTAGGGGTGGGTCACCCTTATCATTTAGGGATTGAAAAAATAGATTATGACCAATTCTCAAACCTACCGAATATGCAAAACAAATGTCATCAGAATCACTCAAGCCGTTTCGGAGGAGTATGTCCTCGAACACAAGCTCTTAGACCTTGTACAAAAAGGGCTTTACCGTGAATCTAAGGGTCAATTCACACCGATGATACGCGACATGGAGCTGCATTTTTAAGATAGCGATTAAAAATTAAACTTTATTCACTACACAAGAAAATACACGTTTCATTGCAAGAGTTCGAATTTCGAGCTGCTACGCTACGTAGCGCTAAAACAATTTTCCGGAATCTCTGCACCCAAAATTTACAAAAAGAGGTCGTTTGTAGGATCATAATTCGTTCTGCTCTTATGTAGCTTATTTTGTTTTTTTAAAAGCACCTAAAGATAGCGGATATAATCACCAACAAAATTGGCAAAAAAATAATCAAACAATAATAAAATTTATTTGGAAAAAGCATAAAAAGTCTCCCCTAAATTTTCACGTGTTATGTTATTATGCATAAGTCTAAATGCGTGGAGATAAGGTTTATTTTACTTTAACACTGCCTGTATTTGTTACACAAAAGATTTCTAATATCTTTGCTCTCCATACTCGTACATACAAGAAAACTTAAATATTATTTTATTATTGTTAGACGACCTCTGTAGATCAGTGGTTCAGCGCGTTGGTGCATTCGCGGGTTCGATTCCCGCCGAAGGAACAGAAAGTTTTTCCATGTTCCTGGGTCATGGATGTATTAAATATGTGTATAATATAATAAAAGTCTTAAATATATGTATAGTATAAAAGTATTAACTATACTTACCGTTTTCTGGTACCTGTAACACAAGTTCTTCGGATACCTAGCACGGGGCCAGATTGACGTGGTGTGAAGCGTCCATAGATATTATTATTATTATTAGTCGAAAGAAGCGGATTTTGGCACAACAATAAATTCGTGCATTACAAATTCCTAACCGTTACAAAAAAATATTGTTTAAGAATGTAAAGAATTTTTCGCGCTTTATTTTTAGATAATTCGAATACAGGGTCATTCCTACTAAAATCAATGGAACACCGTAAAAAGTATTGTTCGATTTTTCACATCACCTTCATTGAATGAAGAATGTGAAATAAATCTCCTTATTTTTCGTACTTGAGTACAATAAGCAACGACACACAACACCTTTTACCTCAGATTAATAACTAAAATAATAATTCTACTATGTAGGTTTTGTGTGTATAGTCATGCGTACATATGCCTTAATCTTTATTTGGTTTATGTGAACACGTCTCATATGTCATTGGTAAATTTTGACATTACGGACTTACTATGCCTAAGTAAGTATTTATAAATCATTATAACTATCAAGTTCTTAGAGTGATTTTCCGTTGTCCAGTAGACATGAGCCATTTGCAGTAGGATACACGCAGGACCGTGTCTCGTCCATCCATCCATAGTCCATAAATACAAAAAGATTGCCAGGTGCAAATATTTATAGACAGAGGTCCCAGCCCTGCCAGACTCCTCTTATATTCTTACTGATAAAATGTATTATGTCATATTGTAGTACTAGTTGTGTACAATGAACGTTTGTATACCCGCCAGATTGTGCGGTGGGCCTATTATCAGGTACGGGGCGCCAAACGTACAAGAAAATTGTACTCACTTTACTTAGATTCTGATAAAGTATTAATCTTACTTTTTGGATTCAGAATAACGTAAGGAACAAAACTTATTAAAGCAATTTTTCTCTAAACTTAGTATGAACAGAGATATCATATAGGTTAGAAGTTTAGGGATTTTTATTTCTACGTGGATGATTATCCATTTTTTATTTTTATGAAAACTACAACATAAAAATCAGCAATCCGTGTAAATTTCACTTTATAATATTCAAATGTCAATATAATACTATAATATACGTTAGAATCATTTCAAAGGCTGTAAAGAAAAGTACAAGTTTTTTATACCTTTGGCGCCCTGTACCTTAGAATTGGCCCACCGCACAATTTGGCGGGTATACAAAAGTTCATTGTACTCAACTAATACTATAATATGACACACATTTTATCAGTAAGAATACAAGGGTAGTCTGGCGGGGCTAGGATCTCAGTCTATTAAAGCAAAAAATGTCATAAAACCAATGAGAAATTTGTTCTTAAATTCTTTCACGGTAACGCGTTACTTCATTAACTTACGCTACGAACCACTACCACATTAGATAAATCACATTAAAAGAACGTATGAACTATTCACAAATGTAGGTACTATTATATAGGTACATTAGCTAAATAATAAAATGTTACAAATCTCGCAAACGTGCATTGTAGACTGTCGGATGTCCTAAAAGCTCCGAGCCCCGCGCTAAGCTAGCGCGGGAAATATAAAAGCCAATTCAGATTATACTTTATACTCCGGTTGTGTAGTCATTACGGGATTTTCCATAGTTTGTCTTTATGAACCACGTGCTTTTAATACTAATCAAATTACGTGACTTTTGTGGTTATTTTTAAAATGTATTTAAATTTTAAGAGCACTCATCTATTGCAATTAATATACTATTGCCACGATAAGAGCGAGAGAGTTATACTGAGTGTATTTTTATCAGAATTAAATATTTAACCCAACATTGGGCTACAAAATTACGTAAAAATTTCCTAACAACTCTCATGCATGACGCATGGACACCCTCGTATTGTTGTACGTCACGCCGGCTTTGAAGGTCATGCGCCCGCCACGCAGCATCAGCAGTGCTATTATGAATCGAATTTAAGTATTTTATAGAACAGTCTGGTCAAAATTTAAGGTCACATATTATGCATTTTTGGAACGAGAATTGAATTAGTGTATTCAATTCTCATTCCAAAAATGTATAATTATTACGCTCCTTGATTTTTGTTTCGAGGACCAGTGGATGTCAACTAAAATTTATTATTTATTTATAACTTAACTTTATCCCGACTATGTAAATTATAAAGCCTATATTACCCGGATTATTATTACGAATCTATTGGAGCTTAGGCGCTGCGGTGGAACCACCATATTATATACATACATACATACATAGACTGCCAAAATCATTGCCTTGCCTTCCCTTCGCCGTAGTCGGGTAAAATGCGACACATTTAACATTCCCAAGACTCAGGTGTCTCGCGCTTTTCGTAGCGAATACCGTGCTAGAGGACCGGCCAGTAAATAAAGCCCAAATTCTCAAATGCTTCGTAAAGTAAAAGACTTTGAAGTCACAATATGCTTTACTTGTATTGACAAACAGAGGCATTGTAGTGACGGCCTGCGACTTAAGTAGCCCTATTCTTTAATGAGCGTTTGGAAATTCGGCCGTTCGTCTACAAAGCTAACATAACCTAAAGCCTAATGTATGCCCTATATAATGTTATTCTATACCTTCTTACTAGTTACTAATATAATACAGCAACACGTTGAAGGTAACAATGAGTTCGAATTAGGGTCAGTTCACACCGAGACGCGGCGCGCGCTTTTCAAGATAGTGATTAAAAATTTCAAAATTCAAAGTTTACACATATTATCAAAATTAAACTTTATTCAGTACACTAAAAGATACACGTATCATTGCAAGGTACGGCGCTGCGCTATGCAGCGCGGTGCAGTTCGAAATTTGAACTCTTGCAATGAAACGTTATCTTCTTGCGTGGTGAATAAAGTTCAATTTTTAATCGCTATCTTAAAAATGCCGCGCCACGTCTCGTCTTGGTAGTTGGTAGTTGGTGTGAACTGACGCTAACACAATAAGTTACCTTACACTAATGTCTTGGCACGTTAACGCATAAACCGTCCGTTAAATTTAATATTAGCAATTAACATTGATGGCTACGTTCCGTATAACATCATCCTTGTGATTGACAATCGGCGCGTTCGTTCCGACCTTATCTGTTCGTCATCATTATCACCGACATTCGTCTTCACAGCCGGGACTCAGATACTCAGTTATCACCTCAATGTACGAGGGTTAGGCTGTGTTCAAGGCTAGTTTACTGCGGATTTAAAAACCTGGACCCTATCGAGAGCAACTCCAGCGGTTTGACCTTCACTACGGACTTTGCATGTCCTTTACCATAGATTAACTAGCTGCACGCTACAAAGAACAATTTATAATGTTTACGCATGTAATAGATTTAGATTCTACTTTATTATTTTTTGTTAAAACAAAATACAATTATCATTAAATTTATTGTATAAATGTAATTGGATGCGTACTTTCTGTTTGCTAGCGGTTGTAACTATTTCCTTATGTTCCCACTTCCCATTAATCAATTTTGTATCTACGCAATATTTTAATGCTAGATGTTGGACGCGACTACATGCATGCATAAAATATATCCCGCGGGCACCGTACATTTTCCGCTATAAAAGGAGCCTATGTTTTTTCTCGTGGATGTCTGTGCCAAATTTTAACAAAAAAAAAATGCGCTTTATAGTTGAATATCTCGCAAACGGATACCAAAATCAAAACATCTCGATGCATTTTAAAATACCGTTTAATGATACCTTCTAATCGATCGAATCTTAGCAACCTTTCAACAAGAGAACTCCTGCAATTTTTAAATTTGCTCATCTTATCCTCAATGACATAAAAGAGAACTAGGAAAAATTGTTGTGCTATGTTTTTTTATATTTTGGGATAACCAGATATTGAAATTATCTATATTGTGTTCATTTAGTAGCTGCAAAAAGATTGCAGCATCAGGTCATAAGTGCGCCGATAAGTAAACTTCAAATACCTTACAGAAGTACAAATATTATTAAAATAATAATTAAAAAACCCAGCATACAAAAATATATAATTATCTTTTTCCGTATTCAATTATTATAATATTATAACAATGTTACGCTTTAAACGAGCAATTCTTGTAAATATTATGCACTTAAGAGTCAGGTTATAAGAAAATGTACATGATAATATTTACATCGTATATTTACTTGTACTTTACAACCAGAACTTGTTACTTAAATACTGACCCTGGGAATTCTGCAAACAGAAATCTCTGGGGAATACCCTTGAGACGTTCTAAGACGGATTCCAAATTTTAAAATTAAACCGAATTCAATTTGAACTGCTTTTCACAGATATTGTGTATTTAGTGTGGGATCTAAGGGAGTTAAAATATTACTAAATAATATATTTAGTAATATTTTTTTAAATAGAATGGTATAAAAATAGCTTGAGGTATAGTTTATGGACAATGGTAGACACTAGACCATTTCCTTCCTCCAAGCACTAGTCGACTCAGCCTGTGTTTTATATAGTTTACGCCTTGGCCGCCCAGTGCCGCTTTCCTAATTACAAAGTTTATCAATATCATCATAATCAGCATACCAGATAACGGACATATATATACTATACATATAATATTAAAGATGTGATATTATACACGTCATGTGAAATATAATATATCCATGGACCAGGATTAAAAAAGCTTTTTGTGCCATAGTGGTATTCAAACCCGCGGCCTCCAGCTCACGCTAACCACTGAGCCACTGAGGTCGTCGTCGATTACACGCGAATTTTGAGGAAAAGAAACCGCCTCCCATCATTAATCTTCTCATTAACATAAACTACATTCTTACGATTTGCCTCCGCACGTGCGCTAGTCACGTTTTGTTTTTTATAACAAACGATTTTAAATTATTGTCAGATTTTAAATTATTATCAGATTGCTATATTTTGTCAACTTTCATTTGTTCAATGTTTGTTGAGTATTGACGTCTTTGCGTTTGTAGTCCAGTGGATGAACTTGACTAGCACTCGAGAGGGTGCTGGTTCGATCCCGTAGCGTATATACGGACGTTTATACGGACGGCTGGGACTATATGAATCTGGAAGGCGGGAGAGACTTCAGGCACTGAAAATATAACTCTGCGCTAATACAATAGAGTTGAAAGTCAATGTTTAGTGTCGAGCTGTCATATATGACATTGACATTTGAATCGACACTTGTGTGTTCGATTTTCAGCTCTATTGTATTTGTGCAAAGTTCTATTTTCAGTGCTCTGAACTTTCCCCGGCTTTCCGGATTCCAGAACATATAGCCTTAGTCAAAAAACAACGCGATGAAACCCGCACATAGTTGGCCCAAGACGTATTGACCAACAACCAGTTGTATTCTTCTTCTTGTCCACAGACCGGCATGGAGTGGTCCGTGTCCTTGCTATATTTTTGTTCTTGAAATAGTTTGTCTCGTTAAATATTAATTTGTGCCAAATATAGCACAATAATTATTATTGTTGCCTTTTTGTATTCTTAGGGCTACTAACGCATATCTGGGTTAAAGTTAACCCTGGGTTACATATCATGTTGTTTCTACCGTTCTTCGTATTTATGAAAGTATGATATTTCAACCCAGATTTAACTTTAACCCAGATCTGCGCATATGGGCCTTAGTCATTTATCCGCCTTTGAGTGTTTGTTGGCGGTTTTTGATCCAAGTTAATGCTAGATACTCTTGCGTGCTGACGTTTTATTCCTGAACTAGTTTAGTCCTACCAACGACCTGTAATTCCTCAGAACGCTATGTGACGAGAATGCAGTATATTATATGCGATCATACGTTATTTAAAACCCCCTGTCCCAGGCACTGCTGTGGCGTGGTTTGCTCTGAAATACTGATTGTTTCATCTAATCATGAATATAAAATCCTAAGTGTTTAATCTACCAGTATCAATGCTACAGGCTTCTAGCTTGGTTGAACTTGGCTTAAACTTTACTTCTGTGTCTCTCTTCAATGTAATAGGCTGTTAGCTAACTGTGGATTGTTTGAGGAACTTATCTGTGTTAATATAGGAGACAGAAAGGACACATTGAACTTTGAATAATGGAGACCTATGTGAAGTGTCAGATATTAAGAAAATTACTGATTAGATATTAATAAAGAAGAAGCGACAAAGATCAGAATATTCGATATGGCGTCTCATTGAAAATTGGAAATCTGGTAATCTTCTAAAGTTTAATGATCCCACTGCTGTCGCTAGGTTCTCTTTTCATGTAACATATTAGATTGAAAGAATAAAAACGCCGAAAATCAAGGCAACAGACTATTCGAAAAACATGCTATTTCTTTAAAGTTTTGAAAATTTTAACTGCCAGCGGTAACCTCCGAAGAATGCTTAATTTTTTTTCTTTAATTAATTTAAAATCACTGTATATAAGTAACACACAGTCAGGTATACTTAATAAGGCTTGTTAATTTGTCCTCAATATTTAAAACCCTTTGGCTGGGACTATATGCTCCGGAATCCGGAACGCCGGTGAAAATACAGAGCAGTAAAATTAGAACACTGGACTAATACAATAGAGTTAAAAATCGAACACATGAGTTTCGAGTCAAACGTCAATGTCATATAAGACAGCTCGACACTCGACACTTTGATTTTCAACTCTATTGTATATGCGCAGTGTTCTATTTTCAGTGCTCTGAATTTTCCCGGCGGATTCTGGATCATATAGTTCCAGCCTTATCGAGCTTGCAATGGCTGACGTAATGGTTATCGGCCTTGGCAGTGAAAATTTCAAAATCCGTGAGCATTCCAAGCGAAACCCCTCTCTATCGACAAGGTCGCGCGTAATCTGTTACTCATGCAATTATTTGTATACACTTGTATAATATAAGTACAATAAGTTATATAGTTGTGTGGTCTGGACCATGATGCGTCCAAGCTATGGTCATTCACAGTCTACCGACCATATCTACCGTTCGCGGGCGAACGATCGAACGCCGGCGTTCGAAAATCGAAAATACTGGTGTCAATTTTTTTTATGATTTAAAAATAGTTGTGCACTGGATTTGTTTTTAATTTATAAATGTAAGTTTTCTATTTTATTTTTATGTTAAATAGTGTAACGAATATTTTATTTTTTTGATATTTTGTTGGAGATTTATAATTTACGTAACCTTTTGGAAGTTTGCATGTTTTGTTTGATAATACTACATATTTGAGTAAGTCAAAAATCACATTGTATTGATGCTAAAATAGTCTATCAACCCTCTGAAATATTTTTCCAAACATCGAAAAAATCAATAAATAAAATATAACTATTTATTTCTATCTATCTTTGTTTTTTATTTTACTCGTTGAAAATAACTTTTCACTTAACTTTTCCGGATTCGCGTTTATTTTTATTTTAGAGTATCCTTCCGTGACCACATTTTTTTTCACAAACCAGAAATTGCAAACTTTTATATATTGCGACATTATATTTTCTATAAAATGTGAAACGATTTAATAATTAATAATATAATGATTCATTTTTAGGGTTCCTTAATACTCGAGGAACCCTTAAAGTTTCGCTCTGTCCGTCCGTCTATCAGTCTGTCTGTTCGGGCTTCTAGCTTCTGTAATTATGAAAATAAATTGATGTTTGGTATAGTTAAAGACTGTGTATAGAACATAATAAATACTCTTTAGGAAAATTATTTTGAACGAAATAACTTTTGGAGTAATTTGAAAAAAACCTATTACGCGTTTATAGTTACGGAACCCTCCTTAGACATGTCCTGACATGCTCTTGCTTAGGTTATTATACTTTTGAACGCAGAAGAAGTACTAAAAAGTGTTTGATTAACCATTGGTTAACCAAGCGATAACTTTCTTAGCTTAAGCTGCAAGTAATTAATACAATTTACAGCTTTTATTACCCTTAGAAATAATTTATTACATTTTTTTTTTTAATTTAAAACGGGCTCATACTTCTATATTACTTAAAGTAAATGTACTAACTGTATAAAACTTGATGTTATGAAATATCTGTTTGTAACAACCCTAATTATTTTTAGTAGAGAAAGATTTGGGCTTCTTCTTGCACAACATTTTTTAACTATAAATGCATTTTCATATTGCGTCAAGTGCTAGTATCTCGTGCTATTATCTAAATGTTTGCGTTACCGATTTTTTTTTTGGTAGGATTCGATCTCTCAACCAGTGGCGTATCTATTTTAAGCTCCTCTCGGGACGACTCGATGTAATGCATTATGTACAACTCATGCATATCCATGCTATATTGCTGCTTGAAATTTTTCGATAAAATTATTTGAATATTTAATTGGATCATCATTACATACCACCCAAATACAACACATTTAAACCAGATTAATAATAATACTTGTGCTTACATTTTCTATTTTCTCCTACCTATTATGCTATCAACCATGAATATTATCTTATCATATTCATAATAACAAGTGTTGTAACAAACTATTATTTTTATAACGAATACGTAATTATCTAAAACTCGTTTTGTTCCTTTTTTTTGGTAAGCAGGCATAATATGAGTTCTTGACTTCTTGCGAAGCACATATAGACGCGATAGCGAGTTAGTATTGACCGAGGTTATATTGTGTATTAAAACTACAGTTAAAATCGTTGGTCACTTATCACTCGGCAAACGATTAGCTAATTTACCTCCCCTACATATGAAAAATTCATTGAAGTTATTGTACTGAGGGCCTGCTTCACAATATTCTAATGAGTATCGGATAGCTTATTCGGAAGTTTCGCTGCTTACTTTATATCGAGCGATAGAGACAAAACATGCAAATAAACTATCTGACACTTATCTGTAGATTGTGATATAGGCTCTAAGTCTTTTTAAATAGACATACATAACAATAAAAAAGTCTAACAAAGCTAATGACCCAGGAACAGAGTCATTCTGACGTCATAATTTTCATAATCCATTGTTATTAATAACCTCATAATATGATAATTTTAATGAACAGCTATTCGCATAAAAGTTAGAACAAAGGGTGAAAAACATATAATATTTCATAATACGTCAGCATCACTAATACATGAAGCAAAACCTTTCAGTACAGTTTTATGAGAATTATGCAACTGGAGGAGTATGAAATTTGGCCGATAAATTAAAATGTATGTCGAGGAAGGTGTGCAAAAAGCTAAAAGCTTTTTAAACTAGGTATATACCTACTTAAATGAATAAAAATAAAAATAACACGCCCTACCTCATATTACTAAGACACTACCGTGCGATAAATAAATAAAGAGATTTGTTACACGTTTGTCAATCTGTTACAATATTTTTTTCTATATGTAAAATAGGCAAATAAACTCTTATATAGTTAATCTAAGGTACAAACTTAACAATTACATGAATTAGTATGGGTGAGTTTCGAGCACAGCGCGACCTCTACTAGTGACTTTTTGATAACAAGTCTCGATTTAGTTTCAAGTAAGTACGTCCATAAGAAAACCTCCGTAAGTCATAACTAGCGAGATGTCACAGATTTATGAGCAATTTTGCTCAAATGATGTATAGTATGGGTGTTTGTTCCTTTATCTATTCAATTTTATTACTTTAAATTAATTAAAACTTTCGTAAATGACGTCACAATTGAGGTTAATAGCAAGTTCGTTATCATTTGGCAGGGAAAACCTCAAGCTACTAAAATTCCTATGACGCGGACGACCAATCTTAATCATTTTTATCAAATTAATTATATTAAACTATAGATGTGCTATTCGGGCGTCATTTTTCCTGATGAATTTTCATTTCCATAGATGAATTACGTATTGTTATAAAACAAACGTAGGCATAGGGCGTAATACGTATTACGCCTTTTTATTATTACGTACAATAGTTATTATAAGAATTTTATATTACATTCGTGAATCACGAAACAAGTAACAACTCGCTATTGTTACAGCGTTTATATTGCAAATAAGGGCCTCCATATACGTTTCGATTAACCTTCAAATTGACTTGAACGGATGAAAAATCGTATCGTCTGTGTGCAATTTCAGGCGGTCGGATGGACTGAAGCGATTCGTTCCAGTGTTATCAACTCTGTTTTTGTGAAACTGCTAAACTCACTTCATTTTCTACTAAAAACGAAGAAAAGCTAAAAGTACTAAAAGAGTACCGAAATCTATCAAATAAAACTACTAAACTTAGATATCCCTATAGAAACATAAAAAACCACGAAACCGACGTCGATCACACACGAAAATCGACAAAACGCTTCGAGAAAAGGTGGTCTGGTAGTGCCCTTGAGCTTCGCTTAGCTCGTCTTGCCGGGGACCCTACCTTCCCCCCAGATTAATAAACACGACCGTACCTCGCTGCAAAACAGAACGAACTGAAGCGATATTTCCGTGTATGTGCTCGAAAAAAGAAACTACTAAACGGATTTTGATGAAAGGGGCATGCCAAGTCTCCATAGTAATTTCGGCCCACAGTGCACACCTGTGCTATGTACTGATAATTATAGTAGGCGATGGCAGCAACTAATTCCTAAAAGAAGTGGTTTATAAAAAACTTGGCATTTTTAAGTTATCAATTATTTTCGTATGTTATTAACACAAGTTATATGACATATGTGCAATGTCATTTTATAAATTATTTTAATTTATTTGGGAGTATAATGTAATAATATACAAATCACAGAATACGTCTATAACTCAAACAGCACAAAATATTGAAAACACAAACTACATAGGGATACTTAGTAATTGAAAACAACGTTTTCAGTTTTCCGGCGTCTGACACTTAAAGCTGGTGTTGCCAAGACACAAAAAAAAACAAAAAATAATGAAAGTATGAGAAGGATAACAGACGATATTATTATTTTAATGCAATACAATCTTTAAAATATATATGTAATTACTTTTATTTTATATAATCGAAATCATTGCAAAAACTAACATTAGGTATAAATATTAAATATTATATCATTATATTATTATATTATAAATTGTATTATTTCGATTCCCTGACAAAAAAATATTTTTAGTAAGGGCAACATTTTTATGTGAGAAAGTCATAGAAAGTACTTGTCAAGGTTCCTGTTCGTTTACTTGTTTAATATTTTTTGTATAAAGTTGCCGAGTTGTACAGATTAATGAATACAAATAAGGACTACCATAAAAATTAATACAATTTTTGAATATAGTCAATTATGTGTGCACTTCTGGGCCTAAAACTGGCATTCCCCTTTGGTAGGTATGGTATTAATTTCAGCTCTGGATTAACACAAAAGCTACTTTTTCTCCCGAAATCTTTGCATGGTGCAAAGTGAACTTTAAAACATTAAGAATTAAGACCAAAAACCTCTGTTATGTAACAAAATCAAGATAATAATCTTTTCTGGATGTTGATTCATATCTGTAAAAATTTTAGATGGCTATCTCTCTCAATTTTGTTCTCATTATGTTATGTTTAGCTGTAAGTTTTTCTGTAAAAAAAAATGAAACTTAAGAACAGAAACTTCCCAGAGATAAGACCTAGCTAGATTGATTTTTCTGCCGCAAAACTTCGTGCACTAAAATTTAATGGAAGTATATACTCTACAAGATTTGCTCGTTTATAGTATAACATATCTAGGATTCTTGCATCATAACTAAACAGTCTACCCCAAAGGCCGTATAGGTGTGAACTACTACACGAGCACGCGCGCACCGTATGCGATGGCGCAACCTTCATCCTGGGTCAAGGAAGTCGCTTGACCACAGGTGGGTTAGACTAGAACCATCTTTGATAAGACGTTTGGGGATCCCTGTAATAGGGTTGGGATCACTATAATAGCTTTTCCCTGCGTTTAGTCCTACTATCCTACGATTATTATTATAAATGTGAAAGTTTGTGAGGATGGATGGATAGATTTCTTACACAAAAACTACTAAGCGGATTTTAATGAAGTTTAGTATGGTAGCTTGAGCTCTGGGTTAACACATAGGCTATTTTTTATTCCGAAAAAGTACAGTATTCGCGTGGGATACTGTATTTACGCGGGCGCAGCCGCGTAAATACAGTATCGTAAAAGTTAGAATTTAAATAAATAAGTTTATGGCTTCCGCAACATTATTCAGTTTTAGCTAGAAATAGCTACTTTCTTACTAATAGAAAAATGTCAGTCACCTGACGGCCGATACGCATGTAAATCGTTCGCAGTAATGATAATAATTCATGCTGACCGTACATTACCGTAATCGTAAGTGGAGTGCAAAGATTATTTTTTGCGGACGCTTTATATGATAAAAATATACAGTAAATCAGCCGATGATTTGTTAACTTGCACTAAGTAACTGTTACTAACTATAACAGTGGAAAACTGATCGATTCTCGTTTGCATATCCACTTGTTTCTTTTTAGGCGTCCGTAGTTCGCGTCTCGGAACCATTACGGTTTCGTCATGTACGTCCGTCCGTCTTCGGCTTACCGTTTCAATGGTTAGTTCTAGAAGGATGAAACTTTGTATGGATATGCGTATTTACCACGTAGACAAATCGGTAAAATAAAATAATGAAAATGTTTTTTGGGGCCTCCCGTACACGTAAAGTGGGGATGATTTTATTTCTCGCATTTACCCCGTAGTGCCAGGTATCATTAGAAAGATATTTCAAAAGCATTGAGACGTTGCTAATACGTTATTTTTAGGTACCCGTTTGCGAGATATTCAACTTTAAAGAGCATTTACTGTAATTGGCATAGTAGCATATTATGCTTGCTGTTCTTTAAACAACGCTGAAATCCCCAAAAATGTATATTTAAAGACTCAGGAGGTGTATTTTGACACAAAATCTTAATTGTGTTACTTCAAAAAAAGTCAAAATCGCTATAGGTTTCATATAAATTTCGAGAAGTTCCCTCGATTTCTCATCCACTCATCCATCACCAGATCTACCATTTGATGACAATGGGACCAATTTCGAAGTAAACCTGTTACAACAAAAAAAGAATTATCAAAATCGGGATACACTGTAAAAAGTTATGCGCGGTCATACATAGAAATATATATTGCACTTACTTAGAAATCTTCGTACAAAACTAACGAAACAATAAGTAAACATGGAAAATATTTGTGTAATTGTTACGGAACCCTACGTGTGCGAGTCCGACTCGCACTTGACCGGGTTTTAATTTACTGTATGAATAGCTCAGAACTAGCAGCACAGGGAGGCGCAGGTGCCTATCCTAAATAAATGTTTTGAAATTCTGGCTGGTTGCTGAACAACAAATATAGTTAGATATTGACGTTATTTTTAGTGACATGAAGCCAAGAGGAATGGTAATGATTTTGGCAGTATGTATGTATGTATATTTGTTCTACCTTAACGCCTATTCTGTCGGTCCAATTTAAATAAATGAGGTATCAATCTGGTCCTGCACTAAGTATCCGAAGAACTAGTATCACAGGTACCAGACAACGGAAATATATTTAATGCTTGTATACTATACACAATACACATTTAATACACATCCATGGATCATGACCCAGGAACATTGAAAACTTTTTCCTTCCCTCGGCGCCCTCGACGCGATTCGAACCCGCGGCCTCCGGCTTGAGCGCCGACGCGCTAACCACTGAGCCATAGAGGCTGTCAATAGGTTCGCAAAAATAACCCGGGTAACATAGGCTACTTAATTTACGTAGTCTTCATTTTACTACAATTTTTTTAAATATAAATTGTAGTAAAATGTAATTGATTTAAATTATAATTTTCATACCAGGCGGTAATAATTATCGATAACTAGCTTTTATCCCACGGGAATACTGCACTTTTTCGGGATAAAAAGTAGCCAATGTTTTCATCCAAAGCCTGTCCAAATCCAAAAGCTTAGCCTACTATTAAGTTTTATTATTAAAAATAGTTTTACTTCCATACCAAATTACATTGAAATCCGTTCAGTAGTTTTTGCGACACAGTAACAAACATCCATCCATCCTCACAAACTTTCGCATTTATAATAGAAGTAGGATGATAATTATTCTGAAGTTGAAGATGACGACGGCAACTGACCACGATAATTATTGTGAATGTCGAAAACGAGAATGGTCATGACATCGAAGAAGGGCTTTTAGTCGAGTTGCATTCGATAATTTCGACGGCGATATTCGAAAACAAAATGTATGGGATTTGACATAAGTCATCGCTAAGTGTCATGTCGCTTGCGATGCCTTATGTCAAATCTCATACATTTTCGTTTTCGAACTTCGCCGTCTAAATTATCGTACGCAACTTGACTAAAGGCCAAGATGATGCTGATAATGATGATAATAACGATAACATCCTTATGACAGGCTCAAGGATCCGAGTCGGCAGTCGCAGGCGGAGCACGCATATTGTATTAGATATTATCCTATATTACGTAAAATTACGTGATCTTGTACCTACTCTATTAAAATAATATTATCAAGATAATCCGCACTAGATAAATACTATTAGCATGAATAAATATTTTTTTAGCTAATACCATAAATGGCTATGTAAATCTAATGGATAGCTTTTGCGGTCAGACAACGCATTCAGTCGTATTATCGATGAATACTTTGGACCACAAGGTTCTGGACCGATTTGTACCTAATTTTGGTCTTGAAATAATTGTGGAAATTCAGAAATTTTTCCTCTACCTCACTCGCTCTACCATGCGTTTGTATAACAACGGTGGGAGTTTGATACAACTAATAATCTTTCTTTCACATTCCACATCCAAATTCATATATTTTTACTGTGTATCAAAAGGCGCGTCTCCTGCTCATGATTTTTTCGAAACATTACACAAAAAAATTTGTTTTCATACACAAGCTGTCTCCACTCTCCAGCTATAGAAAATGTTTTTGATTGAAACAAAACATTTAGTGTAGACAAGATCAAGAGTTCCGATGAGGAAGACGTAAGCACTCGCAGTTTTAGCGATTGCAGATGCAGAATCTAGGAGAAAACACCGTTGGGGTCTAAAAAGGCCACTTTGGGTGATTCATATATTTTTTTCAACTCATATTATGTGCGCTATTTTACGCATTTCTATTGGAAACTGTCAAAGTTGATGTTTTCTAATATGACGAAATGAGATGAATCATGTAGCCATTTTACCATTTCACGATTTTCGTATGGAAAATATATATGAAACATAATAATATGAAACATCTAAAGTGGCCTTTTTAGACCCCCAGATTTCGAGTTAGGCCATATTTACTGACCCGTGATTTTAGTATTTATCAGGAGTTACGAATAGAAGAACGATTTGGGATTGATAAATAAGTTCTTCCGTATTTCTATGTTAAATGGTCATGTGAGTGGTGTAACAGTTGATAAGAAATTAAATATTCCTTCCCCTCTCTACCCGCGCGGTGGATGTTTTCCGTCCGTCTCGGAAGACAAAAACATTATACTATATTCCTACACAAATTTCGATGTTTTGTGCAATGTTTCGAAAACAAACACGCGCAACCTAGGAGGGACCCTAAAAGTTAAAAAATCAAATTTGAATTATGGTCGAATTTCAATCACAGTGCGACCTCTACTATTAATTAATTGCAGTATAATATTCTACACTACCTAGTACTAGTGACATTCCACGCGGCTAATATCTAAGGTCACGGCTAGAGGACTGAGTCAAAACAATGATTGGTAGTCAATAGTCATGCATCAGCGCACACGCCACAATGTCTCCACCAGGGCCAAACTGTCCAATTTGTATGACGAGCAATTAAACACTGGCCAGGGACGTGACAGATAATGTTTTTTTTTTTAAATTATTTACTCATCTAAGGGCTGATTTTACAATCGTCAGATAACTTATAACTGAGGAATAAATATGTGAGGGGAGTTTTGCCGGGGAGTTCAATGGGTGACGTTGTGGAATTCGTATTTCTTCATAAATTTGTGTTATTTCGGTTCTTAATGTGTAATATTGGTAGAATATTAACCATTAAATATTCGTTAACGTGCACAAGTGTGGAACTTTCAGTAAAGCTTCTACCACTTTACTGGATCGACTGACATGACTCATTGCCTGCACTGACTATTTATTTGGACTTTGACTAGACTATAGACTTGACGATTTAGGAATACGGTGTTGAAAATTGAAACGAAAGTTCTATTTCCCGCCTTTTTAAATTGACACTGGCAAATGGTTATAAGCCGATGCCATATATATATAAAAAAAATGTGACTTTGACAGATTTCGTAAAAAAAATTCTTCAGTCACATATTTATTGAAAAATCAGCCTTTAGTGTGTGTATTATCCAGTAGATTATTTTTTTTAGTACCTTAATAGATTTCCTTTCAACGCGATGTGAGGTCTGGGGATATAAAATATCCTCACTATGAGCGGTATCTAAATATAGTGTAAACCTCCTACCTGGTGTCCGCAACTTAGTTCGCGTGAAATTATTAATGAAAACGGAACCATTTTTTTAAAAGCGGAACCCTAAGATAAAAGTAGAATAAGTTACTCCTTATAACAACAGCTATCTACTAGTGAAAGTAGGGCCAAAATCGGACCGGCCCTTTTTGTGATTAGCCGGAACAAACAGACAGACAAATATTTACAAACTGATTTTCCATAGCTGTTAATTTGAAATTACAATCAGACACTTCAATTTTATTTACTTATATGTATACATAAATAAGCATTATATACCTAGTCTTGACATAAATACTGAAATAAGAAAAAAAAATCTATTGCAAATAACATTTATTACTTGTACAGTGTGTTAGTATAATACATAAATATAAAACAATTTAAAATATAAAAAGCTTATTCGAAGTGATCTCCATTGGCTGCAATACAGTCCTTTAAACGTCGAGGCCAGTTATCTATAGAAGCAACTCTTCCATGGGAAAATTCTTCACTGCCAATCGTACGGATTGTTTTAGGGACTCTAAATTATCATGGCGTTTAGAGCAAGCCGTACTTTCTAAAATTGACCATAAATCATACTCCAGCGGATTCAGATCAGGACTAGACGACGGCCAGTCTTCAGCTATGATGAAGTCCGAAACGTTCGTTTCCAACCAAGACTGCGTAGATCGAGCTTTATGACCCGGCGCCGAGTCTTGCTGGAAGCACCATTCTTGTTTATTGAACATGGTGTTGTTAACAGGCTTCACAACCTTCTCAAGAATGGTATCTTGATACACTTGTGCCGATGTTTTGATACCTTTTTCACAAAAGTATGGCTCAGTCACTCCTTCATAGCTAATACCCCACCAAATCACCACTGAAGTCGGATAGTGCCCACGTTGCACTCTGTCGACTAATTGGGAAGCTTCCTTAGAGCTTTGAGCATAAATACGGTCATTTTGTTTTTCAAACGTTGCCCAATTGTAAAAATTTCTCATCCGTAAACAAAATTGACCTCCCTTTGCGTACCGCTTCAGTAGTTGTTTCGATTTTACCACCCTATTCTTTTTTAATTTATCAGTTAATAAATGACCAGTACGTCTCTTATAGGCTGCAAGACCTAAGTCATCTTTTAAAATACGCGACATGGTTCTAGGTGCTATCTTCAACTCCCGAGAGAAAATCTTTTGCTTACGGACAGGATTTCTTCGAATTCTTTCCCATACTTCTTTGACCACCTTTTTCGTACGAACACTACGTGGACGGCCAGATCTTTTTCTGTCACAAACAGAGGAGGTCTCATTGTACCTATTAATATACCGGTACACAAACATTTTACTAATACCAAGCGTGTGGAGAATTTTAAAAATTGCATTTGGCTCCATACCTACTTTGTGTAATGCAATAACAGCGATTCGGTTCTCTTTATCACCCCACTCCATTTTAATATCACAAAATATTGTACAATATACTGGCGCCAAAATGAGAAACACAATGAACAATCATATAAAAATGACAGATTCGAAATTCAAATGTAATATTTTGTTTATTTTTAATTGTAACAGTATTTAAGGACAGACTAAGTATAAGTATTTAACATACCACAAACATAAATAAGTGACACGAGATATACATAATAATATGTTTAAGCAGTTAAAATACGAAATGAAAGGCGTCGCTAGTTTCGCAACTTATCCTTGTTGCTATGAGTGTGGCCAGTGCCAGTAGGTCGCGTCTAAATCATGCATTCTTAAAGGCTTTATGCAACGAAAAGATTTCGTACACCTGTAAAATACACACGCATTCTTAAAGGCTTTATGCAACGAAAAGATTTCGTACACCTGTAAAATATACACGTATTCTTAAAGGCTTTATGCAACGAAAAGATTTCGTACACCTGTAAAATACACACGCATACTTAAAGGCTTAATGCAATGAAAAGATTTCGTACACCTGTAAAATACACACGCAATTCTTAAAGGCTTCGTGCAACGAAAAGGTTTCGTATACCTGCAAAATACACACTGATCAGTCAAATTTGTGCATCTATGTTATTCATATTTTAAAAGTAAAACAATGAAAAGCCTATGTCAATGTTTAGTATATATAGTTTATATCGTATTAAATCATTGATGGGATTATCGTAAGTGGCCTGTCCAAATTCAAAATATTTACAATCGAATATTTTAATTTGGTACGACAGATACCCATTACGTCTTGTTTACCTATAATTAAGCGACGGCGTTAAAAGATAAAACTATTATAAGTAATTAGTACTCAATGTTTAATGGTTTACATTTTCTCTATTTACCTGCCTAAGATATTTCACCATATTTATATTTCCTTGTATGAGCTATAATGTGCATCTTATTCATCAATAAAAAATGTACAGTTCGAAATGCCTATTACAGATATCAAGGATTAAAAAAATGGCGTAATAGAAACTAATAGCTCCCCATACTGATTTCAGTGACGGTGGCCGGTTTAATTGAAACCAGGCCAGCTACGCAGGAGTTATTTTATAGTGCCCAAGTGTGTGCGCAGTACACAAGAGCACTCTCTCTTCCTTTACTCTCGTAACCCAGTGGGACGAATAACCGACACGACTGGTGAGATATCAGGCGCAGGTCCGACTTTTTACATGCCCATCCGACGCATGGATCATCTTTCTTGTCAGACAATCAGGTGATCAGCCTGCATTGTCCTAACCAAACTTGGAAACAAGATTTTTTGTTATTCCAATGCGGGAATCGAACCCACGACCTCCGAGTCGAGAGCCAAGCTCTAATCACAGTAATAACACACAGGACTTCTTGCACTATTTCCACTTTAATAGGTATTTTACATTAATTTTAATATATTACACGACCGGTTTCGACAAAGTCATCATCAGGTGTAGGTAGATTAAAATTTTTAAAAAATTGTAAACATTGTGCAAAGGGTTGTCAGCATCATGAAATTTTTACAATTTTGTGCAACGTAATTTAAATTTTTATACCAACTTATTCTATTTTCTACTGTATATCACAAATTAATATTAGTAAAAAATTATAACAAATTAGATTGATAAATTAATAACTTATTGATTTGTAATTTCATAGAATTATGTAATTATATAGAATGGATGTCAGAATATAAAATTAAAAGTACTACTATCATCAATGATTCAATTAAATTAAAAATGTCCTTAATACATAAGAATCTAAGATATTATAAATAATGGCAAATAAATTATATGAAATTAAAACATATCAAAATTAAAATTTTAATTTTGATATGTTTTAATTTCATATAATTATATAATTAAAATTTTAATTTTGATATGTTTTAATTTCATATAATTTATTTGCCATTATTTATAATATCTTAGATTCTTATGTATTAAGGACATTTTTAATTTAATTGAATCATTGATGATAGTAGTACTTTTAATTTTATATTCTGACATCCATTCTATATAATTACATAATTCTATGAAATTACAAATCAATAAGTTATTAATTTATCAATCTAATTTGTTATAATTTTTTACTAATATTAATTTGTGATATACAGTAGAAAATAGAATAAGTTGGTATAAAAATTTAAATTACGTTGCACAAAATTGTAAAAATTTCATGATGCTGACAACCCTTTGCACAATGTTTACAATTTTTTAAAAATTTTAATCTACCTACACCTGATGATGACTTTGTCGAAACCGGTCGTGTAATATATTAAAATTAATGTAAAATACCTATTAAAGTGGAAATAGTGCAAGAAGTCCTGTGTGTTATTACTGTGAAACATGAATTTCCACCAAGAACCTACAGTACAATCAATAACATATCAAGCTCTAATCCACTAGACCACGGAGGCTGTTAAACTAAATAATTCTTTTAATAATAAAAAGTTACGATTATAACATCACCTTGATTCATTTTAATCAGTGTGGTCATCAATAAATGCGTTAAAAGTCTCATATTAGCAATTATTGATTGGAAACACATAAAACTTTAGTTATATTTGCAAGGTCCATTATGTTTATAATAATAGTATAATTCTTGAACTGATGCGAGGGCTGAGTGGAGAAAAAAAAAACGGGCGAGTCTTACAGTAGTAAGAATTCTTAAAGAATACATTGCTTAGTACGATTTTCTATTAAGATAAAAAAATACGGAAATTTTTCTTTACTTTTACTAAACTTTTATTAAGCAGTGACAGAAATCAAAGTCAAAATAAAAAAAGCTAAATGCTGAAATATTTTATTGGAATCTGACGGCCTACTCTACAACCGCGCGCTCATTGGTCAATTAAAATAGCGCGCGCTTCCGCGGCTTCCTGTTACACACTTCCGTCCCATTTCACGATATCACTCCCATAAACTGAAAAAAAGCGAGAGGAAAGATATTACACATTAATAACTCATCATCTATGCGAATAAAGTATAATAAAACTACCTAAAGTTTTATATCCTAACCTTGAAAAATCGGAACCCTAAAAAAGCCAACTGGCCAAGGTACAACTGGCTCCAAGGTACCTACGACATATTGAAGGAGCTAAAGCAGTTGGCTCATCCGTGGCCCGCAGTAATGTTTAAAAGAGCCTTTAGCGGTCACCAACCTTTATGGTTTCACAAATCAGTAATAACAAAATACACGCATAGAAAAATACGTTCAAAACCGTGATTATGGTCGTCATTGACACACTAAGCGAAATGACGTAATAAATACGCGCCCGCGGCTTATTACGGATAAGAAAAGCGATTTTAATGCGATCTTGAAAGTAAGCGCGAATTCGTTAATCTAGAGTAAGTAATTACGTATTTAATGGTGAGGCCAAAAAAGGCGTTTTTATTACGGCAGTAAATTATTTTTAATTCGCTTCTAATTTCGCTGGTGAAAGGGAAGTTTTTAATTAGGTAGACCAAAATTGACGTCGCGGTTTTGTATTATTCAATTAGCATTTGATAACAAAAAATATTTCCTTTTCTTTGAAGTTGTGCCATGTTTATGACACCTAATTAAGAATAATAATTAACTTAATAACTGGCAACAATATTATTAGTATTTATTGATGAGATTTTAACATGTTTCAATATGTATCTGCTATGTATGTTGTAATTAAAGAGAAACAAGTTTATATTAAGGATCATGAAATTATTTCTTATATCGCCTTTATATTATTCATGACTTGCGGTTTTAACATAACTTATAATAATTAATTTCTGATTTATTATAAACGTGACTTGAGCGTATGACTAATTAATTTAGAATACTAATTGCAAGCACAACAATATATATAGCTTATACAAGTCATACAATAGTTCCGGAAAACAAGAAAAATATAAGTATTGTTTAATGTTCTCTGGCCTTCCTATTGTTTTTCGGTTTGGAATATTGTCTGAAAGTTTTTAATCTGTAGAGTTCGGACTCACCTGGCTCGTAAAGAACGTAACTGTACAATGCAAATACTAGAAATACGCTCGGAGCGTGAATAAAAACAACAAAACTTCGCCATGCCCAGCATTACGGCGCGGCGTGCTAGATATCAGAACAGTAAATATGACAATAAATTGTTATAATAATCTACTTCGTATAAAGGTAAAAAAAGTTAGTAATAATATTTTGATTTCTTCTTCATATTAAATATTATTAAATCAGCGGTGAATAGTCTTACCTCAGATTCAATAGAGAATTAACTTACCTCATTTTCTGTAGGTGAATTATAATTCAACCCTGGAGCTAACACAATTTAGATATGATTAGGCAATACAGGCTGCAAAAGCGAATTGGTTTATTAGCTTACTTGGTATTAAATAACACGAATAGCTGCTACATGACTTATAATTACCTACTAAATTCAACGTTTTAAAAATTTATATTTAATTTCGACATCTTACTACTTAATATTTGACTACCTCTGTGCTTCACCTCAGTGGCCTCAGTGGTTGAGCGTGTTAGTGCTGAAGCCGAGGGTCGCAAGTTCGAATCCCGCCGAAGGAACAAAAAGTTTTTCTGTGTTCCTGGGTCATGCATGTGTAATTTATATGTGTATAATATAATAAAAATCTTACATATATGTATAGTATAAAAAGTATTAAATATATTTCCGTTGTCTGGTACCCGTAACACCAGTTCTTCGAGAACTTACCACGGGACCAGATTGACGCGATGTGTAGCGTCCTTAGATATTATTATTATTATATTATTATAATATAAACATTATGATTTATATTACATTTTGATATCGTTTTTAAATCGCGTGAACGAGAATCATCGTCATGGAATAGTCAGTGAGGTCATTCAACGGAACGCAATACGTCATATTGCATCTCAATCATGTGACGACGCGCTGTTGCTTTGATTTTGTCCGCGACCTCGTCATTTGTTTTTATTTGTACGTCATCATCATCATCATCATTAGCATCACCTGGTGATGATCCATTATCATCATCAATAATCATGTAGAACCTTAAGAGTTCATACTAAAGTTATTCTTTTTTGTTTCAGAATTCGCCACAATGTACAAACACCAGATTTTTATTTTATTGGCTTTAGCTGCGACAACATGTAAGTAATATTAATATTACGTCATATTTTACAGAGCAGGATACCCAATCACTTTTTCGCTCTATATAACCATAAAAATAACGTAACAGACAAGTATTTAGAGGCAAAATACTTTCAAGAACTCCTGTTTTTATTCATATACTAGACTAGATGTGTCCCGCGTCTTCATACGCGCAAAAGAAAATCACGCGGAAAACGCACATTTTTTCCGCGATAAAAAGTAGCCTATGTCCTTCCCCGTGGTCTACTCTATAACGTCTGTGCCAATTTCCATCAAAATCAGTCCATTTCAAAATCAAAAAATCAAAATCAAAAAATTTTTTATTAAAAATTGGTATTTTTAAATACTCTTTTTGAACGTCGATACTACGTGATGCCTACCACCGGTTCGGGAACTAACCCAGCGAGAAGAGCCGGCAAGAAACTCGTCTGGGGCCATCTTTTACCAAAAAGATGGAAAATTATTCTTTTAAAATCAAAATTATTACAATGTTTACTTATGTCTATGTAACAAATAATAAGATAAGATAAGGAGCCACCTTATTCCCAAGTTGTGCCATCTTGAATGAAGTCATTAATTTTATAATACGCTTTGGCACACAAACGTTCTTTAACTACTTTTTTAAACTTATTAATGGGAAGGTTTTGAACCTTTTCTGGGATTATATTGTATAAGCGTATACATTGGCCTTTAAAGGATTTACTAACTTTGCTTAGTCTGAACACTGGCATATCTAACTTGTTCTTATTTCTAGTGTTTACACAATGATTATCACATTTCTTTTTTGAAGTTGTTTAGATTCTTTCTTACATATAACACATTTTCCAAAATGTATTGAGATGCGACGGTCAGAACTTTTATTTCTTGAAACTTTTCCCTTAGAGATTCAAAAGTCGACATCTTATAAATAGAAAGTATAGCACGTTTCTGCAGCACAAATATTGTATTAATGTCCGCAGCGCTTCCCCACAAGAGGATGCCGTACGACATTATGCTATGAAAATAGCTAAAGTAAACTAATCGCGCGGTATCTATATCGGTAATTTCTCTAATTTTTTTAACAGCGTATGCTGCAGAACTAAGCTTATCTGCCAATTTAGCAATATGTGGTCCCCACTGTAACTTACTATCTAATGTTATACCTAGAAATACAGTGGTGTCTACTAATTTCATTTTCTCATTATTTAATAGTATATTGGTTTGTGCCTGCGTAACATTTGGCAAGCTGAACTTTAAACATTTTGTTTTATTAGAATTCAACAGTAAATTATTAGCATTAAACCAATGTACTATTTTTGAGAGAGCACTATTTACCTCGTCATTGTTAGATCGACGTCGCTTCACATTAAAAATTAGTGAAGTGTCATCAGCAAAAAGTACTATATCATGCTTATCATTAACTAAACAAGGTAGATCATTTATATAGATGAGAAATAGAAAAGGGCCCAAAATAGACCCCTGTGGTACTCCTAGTTTAATTTTAGACCTTTTGGAATTAACTTCTACAGTCTGTGTTCTATTTATTAGATAAGAGCTTAGAAGCTTTAGTGCCGTGCCCCTTACACCATAATGGTATAATTTCCTGAACAGCGTATCATGCTCCACACAGTCAAATGCTTTGGATAAATCACAGAATATACCAAGTGCATCCTGTGACCTCTCCCAAGCTCCAAATATACTGCATAGAAGAATGATGCCTGCATCTGTTGTGGACCGACCTTTAGTAAAACCAAACTGATTACTATGTAACAATTTATTCGAGTTGAAGTGAAAAAGTAATTGATTTAGAATAATTTTCTCAAAAATTTTACTTAAAGTCGATAATATGGATATTGGTCTATAGTTAGCTGGGTCTGATTTATTCCCAGCTTTAAAGAGAGGCATCACCTTGCTGTGCTTCATCAAGTCAGGGAACACGCCACTTTTAATACAATTATTAAAAACTAATGCTAGGTGAGGGGCAATGATGTCAATTACTGGTTTTATAACTTTTGTGGACATACCCCAGAGATCAGTTGTACTTTTAATATTAAGTAATTTAAAATGCCTTGATAATGTCTCTAGAGTCTATTTCTTTGAAAATAAAATTTACATCACATTCCTTCACATTATCTCTAAGTAATTTTTCGGCAACTGTAGGTGATGAATTTAAGTTTTTTGTAGTTGAGATCGGAATGTCTGCAAAAAACTTCTCAAATACTGTCGCAACTTCAATGTCAGAACTAACTTTTTTATCATTAATATAAAGTTCAAATTTAGAGTTGCGACTGGCGACTCTTCCAGTCGCATCTGCAATTATTTTCCAGGTGGTTTTCACTTTGTTTTTAGAGTTCTTAATTTTTTCTTTGATGTGAAGAACCTTCGCTGCTTCACATACCTTCTTGAAAATCTTCGAGTATTTCTTGACATATAGTTTAAAAGCTTCACTCCTGTTCATTGACTTCTCGTTATACAAGTCATACAATCTTTGTCTACTAACAATAATACCTGCAGTTGCCCAGTTACTAAAATTATTTCTTTTATTACTAAATCTGACCGATGTAAAAGTAAATACAGAGTCAAATTGGTTTTTTACTACTTTAAATAAATTATTAAAAGTTTCATTTGGATTAATTGACTCATTCAAACATTGAAAACTTGAAAGTAATTTACCTCTAAATTTCTCAATACGTTTTGTGTTAACAGGAATAAGCTCAATATTTTCTATCGGATTATTATCACATTTAAGATCAAATGATGCTAGCTGTCCACAGTGATCAGAGTTAAGTACATTAATTATTTCTTTCCTAAAAGTAGTGACATTTGTGAAAATATTATCTATACAAGTAGCTGTTGTTTCACATATTCTTGTTGGTTCATGAAATAAATAAATTAGATTATACGATTTGAACAAAGATGTGAATCTAACAGTGGTGGAGTTAGAGTCTAATAAATTAATATTAATATCACCACATACAATAATCTTCTTATTAGAGACACATACTTTCGTCAGCACTTGATCCATTATTTGTTCAAAAGAATCGTATAAGCTTGATGGAGGCCTGTATACGCATACAATAATAAGGCGGCTCAACTCAATACAAGCCAAGCCAACTCAATAATTCGTTCACTAGACAGTTTTACAATATCTTTACGTTCTTTACATTTAAATTTTTTATTAATCAAAATTAAGGAGCCACCCCTAATGACATTTTCTCGACAGAAAGAGCTCCCTACTTGGTGATCACAATAGTTAAATATTAATTCATGATTTTTTAACCAATGTTCTGTTACGCATATAATGTCAATTTTAAATTCATTTAAAAATAACTCAAGTTCTAATTCTTTCCCTATTACGCCTTGTAAATTTTGATGCACCAAGTTTATATTAAAATTACAGTTTTTCCCAGAGTTCTTACTAGGCCCTTCGTAGGAGGCATCAGTATAAATATTTCCAGCTAAGAAATTGCTAGAGTGAGCCTCTGTTGTCCTATAACCTAATTTAAATTATTTGGAACATATTCCAAGTTTTTACTAATAAAATTGTCAGTATAAGAACACTGCTCAATAAAAGCAGTGGTCGGCTTAGCCAATTTTTTGGCTTGTATTAAAACTAAAAAATTATATAGCCATTTAGCTAAATGTCGTGTAAAAAATTTAGATAAGTAATACTTATCATAATATGTTAGATTATTTAACCTAGAGATAAAAATATTATTAAAGTCAACCACATCGATTTGCGGTAAAGTCTTATTTAAAACTAAACAATTTTGATTAGTAGCACTACACAGTAGGCTGTTCAATTTAAACCTAATATAATTTTCTTTACTTTCGTGCGGCAGTTTATTATTTCATAATTTGATGTAAGGAAAGGTAAACAATACGATTTTTTAAATATTTTCTTTGTTACTTAATGTGTCTATATTTCCAGTAGCTTCGTAGCACATTCAATGCAAACAAACAAACAAACAAATGTTTCCTTGTTATTATATTAGTATAGATTATTTATATCAATTTAGCATGTAATAAATCAAAAGCATAATATATTTTGAATTTGCAATGGTTTGCTCTTGAGAAAGGATACATTATGCATGGCCAATTAACGTTTTAATTAAGGTTTACACATCAAAGGCTCCGCTGGTAGATCTAATAAAGCTTCCATGATATTAGGAGGTATAGGAGTTACAGGACTGGAAACACTGCAAGATGTACTTTGCTACGCTATACAAATTGCTACGGGTTAAGGATTATTATTGGACCACTGCAGATCTTAGGGGCCCAAAAGTTTGATATTAAACCGCCGGTCTGGCGGTTCTAAACCTGGCAGATTTATTTTATTGGCCAAAATGTGTGAAGATTTTTTGAGTAAAAAAAGGTCATTAGGAACAAGAAAAACTGTTTTGAGACACGGTTGCGCGCCAACTAGAAACCAATAAAAATGAAAATCTGGCAGTGGAAGTCTTGACCAGTTTCCAGACAGACCACCCTGAACGTGTAAGAATTTTGAGTAAAAAAGGTCATAGGGAACAAGGTCAAATTAAAAAGTTTCGAAAACCGTCGGTCGTCGGTGTCATGCTCAAACCTGGCCAAAACTAAACCTGGCCAAAGCCAAACCGGGATAAAGTTACCTCCTGTGATGCTTACTAATAGGTAAATAATGAGTAATTTGTACTTAATGAAACGTGATTTTAATAGATTTGTATGTACTCTTAACGAATTTAAAATTTGCCCCCTCATATTGCTTGCGATCTGCAGTGGTCCAATGCTTGTTCTCGATGACCTCTTTTTTCGACGCCGAGTTAAGCTCTATTATCTAAAGGTATGCTTGCAGCTAAAACATAATGGTAATAAAAGAATATGAAAGAAACACTCTAAACTATTTTCTAGAAAATCTGTTTCCACATTTACCTACTTTTCGAAAAGAGCAATGCTGTTGCTAAGCTTAGGTATATTATAACTATATTTTGTCCCACAGTCGCACAGTGTTTACTGTTGACTCGGAGATGAGTAGAAATGGCAACCCCCACGCAGAAAATGTCACCTCTGCAATCTACATTCTGTAAATTAGCCTGCCCCATATTTGCATGAGAAAAGCTAGAGGTGTGTACGCACTGTGCGACGCCTGAACGTCAGTTCATACTGAGACGCGACGCGGTGCGACATTTTAAAAATAAAGATACAAAATCGAACTTTATGCACTACACAAGAAGGTAGACGTTTCATTGCAAGAGTTCTAATTTCGAGCTGCACCGTGCTACGTGTATCTTTTTGTGTGGGGACTAGTGAATAAAGTTCGTATCTCTATCAAAAAAATGCCGCGACGCAGCGCGAGCTGACCCTAAGATGGCATTGGCATGTGCGTATTTTTGCTGTTGCGTTGTGTGCTTTTTAGTATATACTCGTACTGGGAAAGGTTACGCGATACGTATTTGATGATCTTGAAGACTAGTGTCAAAGTGTTTAGAAAAGTTTTATACAAACAATATTTTATTTATTCGGCGTATTTCTCACAACCTGTGAAGGAGTTGATGATTATTAATTTTGCATTATATTCATGTATTCTGGATGAACAAATTCACTTTCTACGCAAACGAAGTAGTCTAGTAACACCTAGTTCTTTATTTAAAAATGTATTATGATAGAATATACTGAAAACTTTCAAAATCTTTCCATTAATTAATTTAAAATAGTTTTTTAAGAACGTTTGTGTGCTAATGCTTTATTATAAGGTCAATGATTTCATTAACGATTGCACACCTTTGAAATAAGATGGTTCCCTGCAAGGTTGCTTCTATGTACTTATGTATGTTAACTTATGTCTTTTCGATTTACTTCATTGTAAAAATAGATTTTTTATAAAACAAACGATTAGTGCTAGTTTCTCATCGCTGGTTTTTATTGCCGGGCTAGTTTTCGAACCGGTGCAGTGGTAGGCGTCATGTAGGGCAATTCTATAAGTGTTATTTAATAACCTATAAGTTAAAAATTTGTTTTGAGTCTAAGTTTGAGTTTGAATATAAAGTTGCAGGCAACATTTAGTTATTATCTGTTCAGATCCACAATTAAATATTCAATTAAATTATTGTGTCTTTGTATTTGTTTATTACAAGGTAAATAAGTGACATTTAAATTGCTAGAATTCTGATAAACCAGCTTTTTCCTGCGGCTCCGCCCGTGCCCGTCGTATTAGGTATCCCACGGGAATACTGTACTTTTTCGAGATAAAGAAATAGCCTGCCTATGTTTCAATCTGGAGCCTAAGCAACAACTATACCAAATTTTATCGAAATCCATTCGGTAGTTTTTGCGTGAAAGAGTAAAAAAACATCCATCCATCCATCCCTACATCGATCCATCCATCCTCACAAACATTCAAAGGAGATCGGCAAGTCGCCATACATTTACTGCCTGGTAATTAAAATACGAGGCCACAAAAATATTTAATGCAAATTGTACTTTGTGAACATAGGAATAAAAAAGCAATAAAATTATACATCAAACTCGGGGGATAAAAGATAATTGATTAAAATATATAAGGTCTACAAAAATCGATTACGGATATTTCGGACACATGATTTACTGCTTATGTGAAGATGTTTAATTAGAAACATAATTGTCCTACTCGAAAAAATTTTTTTTATATGGGCGAGTTTGCGTTTAGCGGAGATTCACCCATACATGAGATAATTTTTTACTTTGAGTATAACCAATATTTTTTTTCATAAACGTCTTTGCACATCCAGTGCCCGAAATATCCGTAATTGATTTTCGGAGACGTTATATAACCTAACCTTGTTCAATAAATTGCCCCAGTGGCGGTGTGCGGAAAAGCGACATGTATTAGTTTTGATTTTAATTACGTAATAAAATTACTAACTAGTTTGTTTGGAAACGAAATATGCTAACATATAAATTCTAGATGTAGCGCGCGAAAACCAAAAACATATTAATTTTTTTTTCTTGGGTTAAATATAAATAGTATAGAGGAATCTATTTCACCCCCTAAGTGACTTTTTTTTACATAAATCTATTACTAAACTGTTGAACTATAAAAAAGAAAATAACTTTATACTCCAATGAAAAGTAAAACTATCTATTGGGCCACTAGATGGAGCTTGCACGCCTCTAGTTGACAATTTACTGCATGATAACCATGGACTATACAGATACGACGACAACGATTACCCCAGATAAGTACGTATTTTGAACACGCATTCTCCGTGTATTTCGGTGGTTTTTTAATTCCCAAGTCCGAAAAATATAATATATATTTTTTATATAATAACTTTTTAAGTACTATAAAACCACATAACATGTTCGAAACTTGGCCGCTCTTGATGGAAATTCGGGCAGGATTCGCCATTGTCCTTTATAATAGTAGTATAGCGTTTGTCGTCTTGTTTATAAAAATGTTAAGTTCGGTTTTAAACTGAGTACACATATAAAGTAGAACACGCTGTATACATATGTTATGTGTATACACACCTAATGTGTACGCGGCTTGAGAGGCAAAGCTTCGTTACACGCCACTGACTCGCAGCCCCGCCTGGGAAATGAGCCAAGTGATTCTCGCATTGTCTCAAATTGCATCGCGTCATGGTTACACATTTTACACATTTTCTCCCCTTTAATCACCATATTTAGTTAACTTTTACTAATTTTGTGAGCTTTTCTATTGTGAATTGTGATGATAAAGTGACGTATTTCATTTCCATAGACTTTATAAGGGTTTTATTTTCATATAAAACCAGTGAGGGGCGAGGTTTCAAAAGACCGGCACTGCGCTACTAGAGAAAAGTGAAAGGCTTCCTTGGAGGAGGCCTTTACCCAACCTGGCGACCCCGCTTAGTACTTATATAATAAGCAAGAATTAAATAGGTATTTCTAAGCTGCAAAAGTATTAATAAGTTAAAGTATTAATAAGTTTGATTGATGAAATTTGGTATGATAGCAGCTTGAGCTCTGGATTAAAACATAGTATACTTTTTATCCCGAAAAAGTACAGTGTTCGCAAGGGATACTGTATTTACGCGGGCGGAGCCGCGGGCAACAGCTAGTTAAATAGATTTTATTCAGTTTAAAATCTAATTTTGCCTCGACTACTAGTGTTAGAATTATAACGACATTAAAACTGCCTACAGCTGAAACTTTGTCGCTAATTTAATAACTTGAGTCTTCCCTGAGTCGTTTATGAATGTATAAATTAGGACTTAGGCCTTCGGAATCTTTGTTTTAATGCCGTAACGAAGAAAAACAAAATAACTATCACAGAACAGCTGATATCTTTATAGAGGAAGAGTTTTGAACACACCTTACTTAATATAGCAGTGATTTATAGTTATGTTTTAAATTGGATATGTTGCTTTATAGTATTCTAATAAAAACATGAGAATGTACCTGATAATTATTATCTGAAGAGTCTATCGTAGGAGGCGACTCTCCAGATAATAATTATCAGGTACTTTCTCTATAGCTTAGAAAAATTAGTAGTTTCACACTACACTAGATACCGCGACTTCGTGCGCGCTGAAATTAATCTCGCGTGAACCGTATGTTTTGACGCAATAAATAGTAGCCAATGTTCTTCCACATGGTCTAATCGATCTGTGCCAAGTTTCATCAAGATCGGTATCCAGTAGTTTCGGAGTCTTTGCAAACAAACAAACAAACAAATGATTCCGCTTTATAATATTAGTAAAGTACTTATTAATAATAATAAAGATAATATTATGCTCAGTTTAGGCGAAGAACTGTACAAATATTATGAATGTCTCTTCTACCCGCATATTTAATCGTCTTATAAACTTCTACCCTGTACAACATTACAATGAAGAGTAACACTAATTGATGACAAGCTCCCAAGTAATTGGAACAAACTTCCTCACACGACAAAAGGAATGGCACTGCTCAAACTTTATTGCCCTTTCATTTTTAATTAAAATTACATTTGTGTAGTTAGGACGGCCGTGATTTAGCAAGGAAAAGTTTAAGGAGCGCCTGTGGTTGAAATATTGATATCCCATTTCAAGTGGCATATCTTAGTATAAAGATTTATTAAGACGTGTATGGTCACTGGTGATATGAACTGAGATGCTTTTTCTTAAGCACACTTATAAAATCGCTGACGGTGAACGAAAATATAGAAGTCTTGCACGTCCAAGAGGACCGACGATCATATTGTAGCCATACTATCATCCAATCGGCATGCCGCATGACGCTGTAGGCTTGACCTCTACATCGACATCTCTACAGTTCGTCCATATACACCACAAACGTATAACAATCATGCCGATTCACGTGTATGGGAGACGGTCAGCTCTAACTTCAATCTAAATCCAATCGGCATTGTCATGCCGATTAATTGCCGGATTACGGTGTATGGCTAACCTTAAAAAGCTGCGAAATCTGCCAACCATTGGACGTTTCATAGGCTTTCATAAAAAATGTATTCTCACCATAAAATGCAGAATATTTCGAGCACTAATTCGAGTTTCATTTGCAGACTTAGTCTGCAAATGAAACTCGAATTAGTCCCTTGCTGGAAAAACTATAGTGAAAAGTATTGTTACACTGAAATACAAGCATTCGAATTTCAAATAGTTTGAAGACCGCCACGTCACGGGAGGGCGGAAAATTTATTTAAGTTCGTAAGTTAAGGCGCGATGAAGTTTCTTGGACCGATCTCAAGTAAATACCGCGGCGTGCGCCCTCGCTAATTTATTAATACAATTTAAATTGCACTAGTGAAAATAGGGAGATAAAATGGCAATTTTCTAAGAAAACGAAGGTATTTTTTTAAATGAAGGACCTAGGGTATATTCTGGCATCTTCAATGATCTTTGGATGTAGCATAGTAATAGCGGCTTAAAGAAAGAAAAGCCATAGTGTCGTAAAACTTTTAGATTCCTTATGATACCTGCTCAGCTCAATATCAGAGGGCCAATTCTGCTAAATAAAACCTGCAATAATACAATTTCAATCAAGTCCCGATACGCCAAAACTGCCAAAGCGATATTCTCGTAAACGTTAAACCAGCGTCAAATGCGTTTTGATTGGTTCAAACTTCACAAAATCAGATTATGATAACACGTCGTTTCACTTATACTATAATGAAAATAAAATGAAACTCTACCTTAAATACGAGACTTGAGGTTCAGTTTCGGTCCGTGCGGTGTCGCATTCAAACACATGTCTATCGCGCGTGAGCAGGTTAATGAGGGCGTTTGATATTTTTTTGCCGCTAGGGTGCAGACCAACGCACACAAAGCGTCATCTGGTGGCGTAAGTGGTATCAAAAACGGTCAATAAGAATTTTCGATTCTTTTTCTATCACCAGGCGGCGCTTGGTAGCCCGACGGTCCTTGTCATGTCAAAAGGCTGCCGGATGTCACGAATTAAAAAACCCTCATTGTGCGGATCGAAACAGGATCTAATCTGATCTGAAGGACGATTTTGCTAGTTCAATGCTGCATTTTAAATCCAGTCCCGATAAGTTAAATCTACAAAATGGAATTCTCATAAACGCCAAACAACTTACAAACGCGTTTTTATTGGTCCAAATTCCACAAATCAGATATCAAGACGATTCATTTATAATTCAATAAAAGTAAAATGTAAGTGTAAGTTAATTACGAGAATTGGGGTTCTGATTCCGTGACGTTAGAAAGTCTTTTTATTTATTAAATAGATAAACATGTAAGAAAATAAAGGAAAAACTAATTGAATCTCTTAGATGAAGAGTGTTTTCCGAAATAAAATGTAAGCAAAAGGACAATTGATTATCCTGTTGATACTGAGTATCAAAAGTGTTCGGTTGCGCTATAAAGAAAGATGAATAGTGCGATTAAGCGGACTCGGTACTTGATTGGTTGTGCCAGGACTTCGATGTACAAACGACTACAGACGCGCCACCATCTACAAGGATTGTAAATCACAGCGCTGGCAGTCGCGAGTCGCTTTATTTTTCACATAGCAAGTATGGAATTAAATTCTAAGCGCTTTTCGTATGTATCTTTTTTTTTACTTGGGAAATCGTATGTGGACCCCCGGCGGATTGGGGATATCGGCCGGGGTATGTGGGACTCTCCCGGGTGCGTGATTGATGCACCCGGGAATACCGCACTCATACCTCAAGGTGCCTCCTCCTCTGCTTGTTGCTGAGCCGCCGGACCCACCCAAGCGATAACAGCAGCGCCCCAGTAAGCGGCATCTGCTTTCAGCAGCAGAACATTGTAGCAGCCTATCGACGACAGCTGCTTTTTCTCCAGGAGAGAAGTCCGAGGCACCGGACGCTCTTCTACTGGATAGGCCTCGTGCAATGGGCGACAGATTGAGGAATCCGTCACCTATTGCACTGTTGATAATATTATATACAAAAACAAAATATGTGACGAAAAGAAATAAACTTCATTACACAATAATTATTATTAGTCATAATCCAAACCCGCCGAGATGAATCCGTTAGCAAACAAACAAAAATAATATTAAAATAATATCTATGGACGCTTCCACTCCACGTCAATTTGGTCCCGTGCTAAGTTCTAGAAGAGCTTGTGTTACGGTTAATTTTACACTACACACAATACATTTAAGATTTTTATATTTAATACACATCCATGACCCAGGAACACAGGAAACTTTTTTGTTCCTTTGGCGGGATTCGAACGCGCGACCTCCGACTTGAGCACTGACGCGCTCACCCACTGAGCCAGAGAGGTCGTCAATATTTACTCCGAAGTTAGGAAATCATTCCACCACAGATTTGCCACGTTCATACTGTTAGGCTCACTTGCAAATATATGGGTCAATGTTAACACTAGGTTAAAATATCATACCTACTATTTTATAAATACGAAGAACGACAGAGATAACATGATATTTAACCCAGATCTGCGCAAGTGGCCGTTACAATTGATCTGAAAGCTGTAAAATTATAACTCTGTGTTTAAATTATCAAAGGTTACTAAGGTTATTCACTGGTACTATAGTGCATTCGCTTTAAGAAGTCAGTAAATGTCAATTTATCACGCGTACATATGTAAAAATGGCTTACTTATGATTGGTTAATATTAACACGGCTTAAGACGCCATTGGTAAATTTTGAATTTTTTTTTGACATTTCACTGACTTCTTAACGCGAATAGACACCATAATACCACCATACCACCATAACGCAAATATAACACCTGACCAGTTTCGAGAAAGAATTAGTTACAATTACAAAGTTTACACAGAGCTGCCTTTAACAACTTCGGTGGCTTGAGGCGGGTATGAATAGTTAGTAAATTCGAGAAATCCCAATACAGACGGTACTTCATTGTTATTCGATAATTATTTAACTCTTATTCTGATTATCATCAGCATGATATCATATTTTATTGAAGCTGTTTTCAGCTACAAAAAAAAAATACGAACCGCAATAAAAAAAAACGAAATTGAAATATAATATTGTACGCACTAAGTTAATTTAACTTGAAGTAGGTTTGCGTGAATTCATTGCTTTTCAATAATTATTTAACCATTATTCTGATCATCATCAGGTAAAAAAAAAGAAAAAAATACGAACCGCAATAAAAAGACTGAAAAAAATACGAAATTGAAATATTACACAAAATAAGTCGGGATAGCACAAAAATCAGATCTATACCTATGTCATTGGTAAACCAGCTCTGAAGCTGAAGAATACTAAGTTTAGTATCTACAGGGTGAAAAAAAACAAAAATAGATATTCAAGGAGCGCGATCAGTATTCGATTGTCGTCAAAAAAATAATATAATATATCATAAAATAAAATGTGACCTTATTTTGACCAGATTATAATAATTATAAAAATAAAATAATTAACGTCTATACATAACCGCGCGGCGAAACTGAGCAGCGGTTGCGTGCCTTTCAAAGTCGGCATGGCGCGGGCGTACGGCAGTGCCCCTTGCACTGTTTAAATGCGTAGTGAGAGTAGTCTGAAAAGGCTCAAAAAAGGTACATAATATGTAAATAACAATTATTCTGTAAATTACAAAAAAATATGTAAATAGTTATGCGCACTGAACCAGTACGGATCAGTAGTTTAGGCGGTACGGTGGAACAAACATACATATATACATAGCCAAAATCATTACCCTCTTGCCCTCATTACCCTTCCTAATTGCTTCGTCGTAGTCGAGTAAAAATGAAATTGAACGCTTAAGTCCATCCTTTGTACTATACCGTTTAGGCTAAATTTAGCTCATTCCTCTATCCGCCGTCGTTAATACTTTTGTAAACAGTGGACGAAATATTTTTCTTTATCTACTTACACAATATTGTTGCGTAATTATGGGTAATATATCTCATTCGAATAAAAATACACTCTGTATATTACAGTACGTACCCTCAAATATACATTCATATATCATTTTGAGGTCAGTTAAATAAGGGAGAAATGCACTTGCACTAAAATAACTCCCCCAACCGCAAAGCATGAAGCCAGAAGCTCTATATCAAGTCATAAATATGAAAGACTTCAGAATCCTGGCCAGTGCTTAATGTTTGGAACACAGATTCTATGGAACGTTTCTGGGTAGAATTTATTAATATAATACTTGCGCCACACTGCAGTAATAAGATTAAAATGTAGGGTACGGTAGGTAAATTATGCTCCTCATGTTAGTACTAACGAATAAAAAACGGTCAATAATTCTTTTTATGTCATCAGGCGCTTGGTAGCACGACCGTCCTTGTCGTGTCGTGTCGTGTCGTGTCGTGCTACGACCGTCCTTGTCGTGTCGTGTCGTGTCGTGCTACGACCGTCCTTGTCGTATCAAAAAGCTGTCAGATGTCACGAATTTGAAAACCCTCATTAGAATGTCATGTGAAACAATCAAGGGAAGTTTTTGCAACTTTTTTTACATATTGTAGAATAAGCATTTCATTACACGTGTAAGAGTAATTTTCATGTCAGTGTGGTACAAGCATTAATACAATAGAGTAGGCGGAAATGTAATGAACATTATTTATCTGTGTAAATCAAAGTTTTGGTCAGAGACTAACGCTAAGTTACGCATTGTTTTGGAGTAGGATCGAATTGTTATTGAGTACGTGACTTGAGTGGTTGTTTAACACTATTCAGCTGTTTACGAGTATATATCAAATCCAATCTAACTGTTTATCATTTGGAAGGAAACTAGCCTTTTGAGCCCGCAACTTTAAATTAAATAGGACACCCATGTCTACGCTCTTCCAAGTACTTCTATGGTTGGGTATTAATGGATATGTAAACTTGGCGTTGAATAAACAGGATGTTCGGCACATGGATGGACAAACGAAAAACGTGGACCCGTGGAGCCGTCTGCTATACATTGAGGCCTAATTACAAGACTCAGGCCCAATAGTTTTTTTTTTAAATAATTTTTTAAGTTAATTTCGAAAAAAGCCAGTTTTCAAACTTCAAACGACTATAAATTTACTTTTAACATTGCAAATCCAAACATGCTTTTGTAATAATTATCTGCATTAGTTGTAGAATCATATTAAATTCAGTTTTGGAGCAAATGTTAGATATAAAATTAGATACGAGTCCTTAAACGATAAACAAAGTGAAAAAATAATTTTCATATTCCACTTTGAAATTTAAAAAAAAAAAACTATGATTTTTAGAGCACTTAAAATTCTAGAAAAACATCTGTGGTTCATACCCTTTATATCGGTATACAATTTGCACTTTGTTTAAAAATAACTAGAGTAAATCGCAATTTAAACTAACGGGGCCTTAATTCATAAGACTCAATTTGCGAAAACTTAAATCAAGTACAAGCCAATTTTCATAATTGCTTTCGGTATGTTCACTAACACTACACGTGGGAGCTAGTAGTCTGTCTCTCTCTTACCAGTCACGATACTATCTCTTGTCTCTTTTGTTGAATTTGGACAATAGCCGTACGTACATAGCAGGTAGAAAAAGGGTTGTTATTTCACTCTGCAATTGCGCTATTGTTTGATTTTGTCTATTCCTTATCAGTCAAACGTTAATTTTGGAAAAAATTGTCTTACTTATTTGTCGAGTCTTAACTGCCTCTGCGATCTGACGGGTCCGTTGCGCTTACTGTTATTGTTTTCGTTTTGTGATTTTGTTATCGTTGTACGTTATTGTTGTTGCTTCAGTTTGTTAAGTTTTCTGTTATTTTGTTGTTACGTTGTTGTTTTTCTTTCGTAAAATGACCACCTCTTTTACGAATGAAGAATACGCCAATATGTTGTTGGTGTATGGAGCCGCTAATTGCAATGGACGTGAAGCACAAAAACTATACCAAGAGCGCTATCCTAACCGTCGACTGCCTAGCCACCAAACTTTTGCTACTACATACCGACGACTTAGAGAAACGGGTAATTTGCGTTATCAAGAACCGAGGGTGAATGTACGACAACATCATGTTGCTACAGACGAACGTGTATTAGAAGAATAATAACCCTAATAAAAGTATAAGAGAGGTAGCTGCAATGCTGGGCCTTGGCATATGGAAAGTGTGGGCAGTTCTCCGGGAAAATCGGCAACATGCTTTCCATTACACTCCCGTGCAAGGTATGGATACAATAGATTTTTCTTAATTCCGTAAAGAGACTGAATATGTACCAAAGCCTAGATCTAGTCTTCCTTATTTTAAATTCTCAAGCCTTTTTTCTTTGTTTTCAGATCTTCAAGATAATGATTTTGGTAGACGCGTAGAATTTTGTCGACATCTACTACACACTGACGTGGAAGACGAAAACTTTTTAAGAAGTATTCTGTGGACAGATGAATCAAAATTTGATAAGGAAGGTATTTCAAATTACCATAATCTCCATTACTGGGCACCCAAAAACCAAAATCCACGAGTGACGAGACCGAGAAAATTTCAAAGAAGATTCAGTGTAAATGTTTGAGCTGGGGTCATTGGAAATAAACTAATCGGGCCGCATTATTTACCGGACAATATTAATGGAAATAATTACTTAGAATTTCTGCAAAATGATTTGCCCGGTTTAGTAGACGAAGTATTACAAGAAGACGGACCTTTTGTGTTCCAACACGATGGCTGCCCAGCCTATTGGAGCATAGCTGTGAGGGAATACCTTAATAATGTGTTCTCGAACTCGTGGATCGGTCGGGGTGGTCCAATTCCTTGGCCACCAAGGTCGCCCGACCTTACCCCAATAGACTTTTACGTCTGGGGTAGAGCCAAAGAGCTAGTGTACGCAACCGTGGTGCCCAGTCGAGAGCAGTTAATAATTAGAATAAATGAAGCATTCGAAAAAATGAAAGCCGAAATGATATTTCAAACAACAACAGTGGAAATTTTAAAACGGTGCCGAGCATGCATAAGAAGTCAAGGGCACCAATTCGAACAATTGTTATAAAATAAATTTTGGAAATAAATTAAAATTTAAATTATCATAGTGTTTTAATAATAAATTCATGTTCTACTAAAAAGATTACTAATTAAAAACATATAAGATTTCATAGAATTACTACTGCACAGAGAAATAACACCCCTTTTTCTACCTGCTATGTACGGCTATTGTCCAAATTCAACAAAAGAGACAAGAGATAGTATCGTGACTGGTAAGAGAGAGACAGACTGCTAGCTCCCACGTGTAGTGTTAGTGAACATACCGAAAGCAATTATGACAAATTGGCTTGTACTTGATTTAAGTTTTCGCAAATTGAGTCTTATGAATTAAGGCCCCGTTAGTTTAAATTGCGATTTACTCTAGTTATTTTTAAACAAATATGTGCAAATTGTATACCGATATAAAGGGTATGAACCACAGATGTTTTCCTAGAATTTTAAGTGCTCTAAAAATCATAGTTTTTTTTTTTAAGAATTTCAAAGTGGAATATGAAAATTATTTTTTCACTTTGTTTGTCGTTTAAGGACTCGTATCTAATTTTATATCTAACATTTGCTCCAAAACTGAATTTAATATGATTCTACAACTAATGCAGATAATTATTACAAAAGCATGTTTGGATTTTCAATGTTAAAAGTAAATTTATAGTCGTTTGAAGTTTGAAAACGGGCTTTTTTCGAAATTAACTTAAAAAATTATTTAAAAAAAAAAACTATTGGGCCTGAGTCTTGTAATTAGGCCTCAATGTATAGCAGAAGTCACCACGGGTCCACGGTTTTCGTTTGTTCATCCATGTGCCGAACACCCTGTATATATCAATTAGCCAATTTGTTTTAGAAATTCCCGTTTACGAGCCAAAACACATCCGCGATAGGAAACAAAGATAACCGCTACAAAAAAGAGTTAAAAAAATTCATGATATTCAATACAACTAGGTTACTATAAAATTCAAGCAATGACTTCTATGTTCAAGAGCTCTATTAAAGCCCATATAGAGGAAACTTGCCACATACAATCAAGGGCAATCCTCGGAAAACAGCCTTGCTCATTAAAAGCCGGAAACTGTTGATGACTCTTCAAATTTTTTATCCGCTATTAAAATAGAAATAAATATATAAAGTGTGTCTTCTCGAGGTTAAGAGATTTAATTTAAGTTAACAACAGAAACAGGTGTAATTTAATCGACACAACACCCCTCTTTTTGGGCGTCGCAACCCTCAGCCAGGAATTAAATATTTTTATGTTTTGGTTACAACCTCACGTTGAATAAAATCAATGAATAATAAAATAAAAAATGCACTAATCACATCAAAAGAGTCTCATTTTATTCCTAAGAATATTTTTTTCATTAATAAACAAATTGTTTTAATTTAATTTGTTTTTAAATACTTAAAAAACAATTTGAATCCAAAAAAAAAATGAGGGTGTTTTGTCGATAACCTCGAGACGATTTCTCTTCTCGAACGATTCTCGAAATCAGTAACAAGTTATGCTCATGACGTAAAAGTATAAATATATAAAATATAATATTTTCTATTGTTGACAACAAAGAAACAAACAAAATGTTAACTAAAAAGTATAAGTTCCTAATTTTTAATGGACGTATAATCCGGAAGGAAGGTACAGCTATCTTATATGAAAATAAAATTAAAGGGCATTTTGCACACGAACTAGTAACTAGTAACTAGTAAAAAAGAGTTTGTAGTGGAAAAGTTAAACTGAAACGAAATATATCAAAAACTTAACAGAACATGATCGCATAGTGGCATCGCGTTTTCTCAAGCGTTCTAGCGAGAAAGTTTTTACAAGAAACAGTATTACTTCGCGATGTTCAAACTTCGCCGGGGTTACCACTGGAATTAAATTATAAACTCTATATTGCCTTTCCGTAAACTCTTTACGCGGTCTGACTTCTTTCAAAACGAGATTCAATCTCATTACATTCACAATTCTAATTGTTATTTCTAATAGATTTTTCGAAGCTTCAATTTCTTCGTTATCAATGTTATCCTCCTAATGATTAAGTATGAATTATTTTATAATTATTAAACAAAATTTTTCATAAGTTCATAAAACGATAATGATTTATCCATTGTATGATTGGTACGGAATATGGTTGACTAATTTTGTTTTGTCAGATGGTTTCGATTCTTTATTTATTGGTATTCATTAGAAGTAATCAGATGATGTTGGAGTGTTAACTTATTAGTTTATTGGCTTCCCATCATGATTATATTTGTCATCTGCAAACAGCATGGCGCAATTAATATGGACACGAGGGTAATAATTGGATTCAATTTATGTTTGCCATGGCTTTGATTGAATCCGTTTCAAGTCCTGGGAAGCTGTTGATGACAATTTTGACAGTGTTCCATCGTGTTGCACAATAATGAACAAGTTGGTTAGAATATTATTTGTTTCGGAATTTGTTCGCTTTTAGTGATAATAGCGCTTATTTCGAAAGTGTGAAAATGGTCGGACTTATTTAGAAAACTTAGTTTTAATAAGACGAATTCCAAATAACGTACATGACTATTGTGCTGCCATCTCGAGTCTAATTTATTTTCATAACAATTTAGGAAGGATTAGTGGTTAGGTGTTTAATAAGGATTAGATTTCATTTGCATACTCACTCCCAGAACTGCCTAGAGTAAACCAATAGCAACCAGTTAAATTGAGTTGATATTCTGTTAGCTATTAATTATTATTCCTATGACTTACATAAAATGTAGGTAAAAATCTATTATAATATACGTAATTCAACATTTTTATTGTAAGGAATAATAAAATTGTGTGACTTATTTCAATTATCTCTTTACAGATGCAAAAGGTGTCGCTTTAGATAAACAAACTGCAGAACGGGAGTCCCAAGAGTCGATACCAAGAGGAAATATTAAAACTAATAATGTTAACAGTCCTATTGATGACATTTCCCTTGATGCAGAAGAAAATAATCAAAATGAATCCGACGTTAAAGTCGTAGATGAAAACAAAGAAATGATACCAGAGAGTGCTTCAAGCATACTCGTACCACCAATGTTAAATAATTCACAAAACATTATAACGTATCTAACGAAAAAGAAGAACGTAACTAATAATCTTGAAACTCAAGAGAGTGTTATTGGAAGAATAAGAGATAGAAGAATAGAAAAGAAGAATGATTTGAGGGCTCACGTGAGATACGACGAAGTGACAGGAGCATTAGTAGACGGAAACCATCCATGTCAAAGAGAATGTAGAGAAGGGGAAGAGCCAATGATATGTTTCTACCATTTCAATTTAGAATGGTACCATACGATGAGCAAAGCTTGTTACGAATGCCCGTACAATCCTGAAGACTGCAAAAGAATCGATTGTATCCCAGCTGATGGAATTAGCAGATCACTTAATGTTATAAACAGAAAAATGCCTGGTCCAGCAATAGAGGTAAGTGTTAAAGGAATAATATTATATATATTTACTCTGCTTACGTTCACTGTCTCAAAAAAATATTATATATTATATTATCCATGACTTCACTATTCCTTGAAAGTATAAAATAATATTTCAGGGACTTACTAACCTACTGTTAATTAATCTGCTTGCACAATCAACGCGATACGACTTCATTGTATCAATAAAGCTGACTCTAAGATCATCTCACATAATCGGATCGGACGCTCAGTTCTCCAATTAAAATCTGGAAAACTCAATTGACACGCTTTCATACATTCGAGTACTATTGAAATTAAAAGAATATCGCTAAAGAGAAATTCTCTGTAATAACAAATTAATTGTAATGAAAATGATAAAGCTCCGGGATATGTTGTATTTTATCCAAGAAGGATAATTTGCAGCACTTTTCGTTCAAAAACATTAATGGACTTAAAGAGTTAGTTTTTGCTCTCATTAGCGTTGAAAAGAGCGTGAGTAAAAAGAAAAACACGACGAAATAAAGATAAATATATTTTATGAATTGTTATTTCTCACAAGTACTTAAGTGTTTATTTTATTGAGAATAACTTTGTTTGTACTTCGAATGGAATTGGACGAACACAAAACGCTTGAAGGCTTAACCTTATAGTCTTAACGTTTATTCACATTCGAGTGCTGAAATGTTTTACGATTTAAATTCTATTATGAGGTATAATATGTATGTGTTTGAAAAGTTTTTGGGGAGATTTTCTAAGGATTGAAAATACTTATAGAAGTTTTATTTACTTTTGATAGTGTGACCTTCAATTACAGAAATAAATTAAAACTACACTTTAAAATTTGAAGTTATTGTTCTGATCTGTCTAATACGATCCATTTAAATAATAAATCCAAATGCTATTAGTATAATATCTATTCTTTCTTTTTTATCTTCCTAATAACTCAAATCTAGTTTGTGCAGTCTGTGCGGTCTGCCATGGCGGAAACATGTTATAGAAAAGCGTCACATAATCCATGTAAATTTCAGGTGTGCCAACACGACCGCATCATAGTGGACGTGGAAAACGATCTGATGACAGAAGCCACCACCGTCCACTGGCACGGGCAGCACCAGCGAGGGACGCCGTATATGGACGGCACGCCGTACGTCACGCAATGCCCTATACTGCCAGAGTCCACGTTCAGGTAATTTGAATGGAATACTTTGAATGATGACGTCACCACTGTCCACTTTCACGACTATCAGCGAGGGACACCGCACACGGATGGGATGCCGTACGTCACACAGTGTCCGAAACTGCCGGACTCTACTTCAGGTAATTGGAATGTAATGTTTTAAATGATGACGTCACTGCTGTCTATTGTCACGGGAAACATTAGCGCGGGACCTCATAAATGGACAGGAAGCCGCTGCCGTTCAGGTGATTTGGATTCTTAATGTTATGGTGCTTCTACTCTTACAAATGATGAAGTCACTCTCTTAGTATTTAATTTTATTGGGTACGTAATAAAACAAAGATAAGTACATTCACTCTCACACTACACACACACACACAGTTAATAACAAGACGCCAACGTATAAAACACAACTTCTAAAAAAGTATCGAACGGAAAATACAATAAAATGCTATTCGCGTAATCACCAAATAGAAAATAGGAAAAAAAATTGTACAGCCGAGCTTAAAAATTCTAACCACATGGGTCGTGTTTCTTTTCTCTTTTGCGGCGCATGTATGAGAATTTTTAATTGATTGAAGTAAGCCAATACCTATGATGGAAAACGGGTATTGTTGTGTATATATATATGTATTGTTGTATATTATGAGTGCAGTTTATAGACATATTATCACATTTTGTATTTTTCTAAGCATATTGTTTTTTTTTTCAGGGTAAATAGGACCCTATTACTGATACTTCTATATCTATCTGTCTGTCCGTCAGTCTATTCGTCTGTGACTAGGCTGTATCTCTTTAACTGTGATAGCTAGGACAGTTAAAAATTCCACAAATTATATTATATTTCTTTTGCCGGTATAAAAACAATTTTGTTGTCTATTTGACTGATGTTTTGTGAGACAGCTAGCTGCTTTCAGCTTCGATTATAGTGCTTTTTCCGTGTATGTTCTTCCAAGGTCGGAGGTAGGGGTTTTTGCTTGGACCTTCCATAAATATCATTGTAGATGTACATGGAATAAAAATGATTTTTTATTTTATAATAACTTTTATTTTTCCTCTTAGGTACCAATTCAACGCGACGCACTCCGGCACTCACTTCTGGCACTCGCACTCGGGAATGCAACGCGCGGACGGCGCGGCCGGCGCGCTCATCATACGGAAACCCAAGTCGCAGGACCCGCATGGCGATATGTATGACTATGACAGGTAATGTGATGCTTAAATTACCTATTTTAATTTATAAGCAGGGCCGGACTGTAAACTCAGGGGCCCCCGGGCTAGAACTACTTAGGGGCCCATCTAATTACTCAAAGTATAGGAAAAAATAAGACACTAAAATACTTACGATCTCAATTTAATTAATATTATATCTAGCAATATCCCGTGTCACCCTCAGAAGGACCTGCGAAAAAAGTTTTTTCGCAGGTCCGCTTCCATGGTGGTGTGGGGCCTTGCACGATCTTGCTTACATTGCAGTTTATATATTTATTATATATGCATTGTACGCATAAGCAGTGTGTGTCTTTAATTTAATAAAATTATGTTTTTGATGCATTATTGTCTATTTTTAACTATTACTTGACTTAGTTAGGGCCTCTTGAATCCACGGGGCCCTGAGCTGAAGCCCAAAAAGTCATTTCCGGCCCTGTTTCTAAGGGCCTGTTTCACAATCTACTGATAAGTGTCAGATAGCTTATTTTAATGTTTTTTGTCAGTCGCTCTATATAAAGATAACAACGATAAGACTTCCGAATAAGCTATCCGACACTTATTAGAAGATTGCGAAACTGGCGCTAAGTAGGATTGAACCATACTACTAATCGGTAAATTGATAGATTCATCAACTTAAGTTTCCGTCTGAAGTGAGGCTATTAGTATTGAAGTAAAAACAGATTTCTTCTTTTAAATTCTAAATTGGCTTCTTCGATTTTTATAATTTTAGCCCTCAAAACTACGATTGCTCTGAAAAGTGGCTCAATTTTGTTGAAATTTAATGAGTACATAAATCTTAATTTCTATTGCGCAAGGGAATTTCGTTTAAATACACCGTATGATAGCTATACAGGCATACAATTATCATTACATATCGCCCAATCGACTAACGCCCGAATTTAATAATCAATATTAATTTCAATTTAGCTATCGAAGATTGAAGTAAATCTAAGATTTAAGATACGTTATTTTGGTCACTAACCAGTTCCTTATTGACATAAGACAGTTATAAAAGTGCCCAAACACGGTCAATTCGAACTGAACTGCTCATGTCGATTAGACGATAGACCTATGGCAATGATTTTGAAACTAAATATAAGCTATGACGTACATTGGACAGAACAAATCTACGTACAAGAAAAAGTTACGCCATCTTGTTTTCATCATACCTCAAATGTCAGCCATCTTGATTTCACCATATCTCAAATGTCAAAATGGACCCAAAAACTCCAAAAGTGGGGCCTTTTAAGTGGAAAAAGTTTTTACTTTGACATGCCTCGTCTATAATATATTATACGTCTATGATGTATAGTGCATGCTATCATTTTACGAGACTTGTCTTATCCAAGTTGCAATTATTATGTGCAGATCAGACCACGTGATGATCGTGACGGACTGGATCCACGAGCTCTCCGTCGGCATGTTCACGGACCACCACCACTCCCGCGGCGACAACAAGCCGCCGACGTTGCTGATCAACGGCATCGGACGGTTTAAGGTCTTCAACAACACGACGAGCAATAGCTCCAAGCCGATGTACATGACTGCTGCTAGGTTCAATGTGGAACAGGTAAGTTCTTAAACCTTAAGTCTTCATATATTATGTTATTGATTGAACTAACCTGTTATTGATTGAAAACCTACGTTTCCACTTTTATCAACACATCGTCTTTAATTTTAAGGGTTCCGTACCCAAAGGGTAAAACGGGACTATATTACTAAGACTCCGCTGTCCGTCCGTCCGTCTGTCCGTCTGTCACCGGGCTTTATCTCATGAACCGTGATATTTAGACAGTTGTAATTTTCACAGATGGTGTATTTCTGTTCCCATACAACAACATGATTTTTTTGCCGTTTTTAGAGATAATGGTACGGAACCATTCCTGAGCGAGCCCGACTCGCATTAGGTAAATTTTTTTATGCAATGAATTTTATATTAACTACCACCATCAACAATAATATTATTTAAATATTAAGGTTCCAATTGTTTTTTTTTCAATCCCGTTTCCTACGCTAATGTAATACAATACATAATTATATTCCTTGTACTGCAAATAAATTAATCTGTATCCTATTAGTGGTCAGTATAAAAATATTATGCCATCGACCAACGCGATGGCATTACTAGAATTTGTTACTTATATTTTGATAACAATAATATTTCTTCTATTTTTATTTATCTTAAACTCGAGGATAATAATAGCAATTTAATTGGTTTACTTCCCAGACATTAGACTATTTATTAACATGCATTACTATGTTTAGGGCTACAAATACCGCTTCCGAGTCATCAACGCGGAGTTCCTCAACTGTCCGATAGAGCTGTCGGTGGACGGTCACAACATCACCATAATCGCGTCTGATGGTTACGACCTGGAGCCTATTACTGGTAAGATAGTCGCTTCTTTTACCACAAAATTTATCAACTGATCGACGGATTGATCATTACGAAAGCTGGCGAAACTGTAGACCACTACCTAGATCGATTGCTTAAAAGAGGTGCTCGTTGGATATTAGAATAATCGCCAAACTGATAAGTTTGGTCAAATATTGCCTACACAAATATTTAACAGGTCAGCCCAAAATCACTCAATATTATAATACCTAATTAGTTAGGCCTGTATTAGCAGCCCTTTCCTTTCTATTAATATTAAATACTAGATGTTGCTTGCGACTTCATACGTGCAAAAGAAAATTCCGCAGGAGCCATACATTTTCTCGATATAAAAAGTACCCTATGTCCCACGTCCGTCCCAAATTTCTTTAAAAATCGGTCCAGTAGTCTCGGAGCCTATTCAATACAAACAAACAAATCTTTCCTCTTTATAATATTAGTATAGAGTTATCTTTAAACATCGCTGCAGTCGGGGTATTATCGTTGCAAGTTGCAATAGTGATAAAACACTGTAATTCACCAGGACTTGGGCGGTAAAGTGTTTGCTATGGGGAGTACAATTCTCCAGTGCAACAGATGTTACGCAGTGTTATGACGTCTTCGCAGTCCACCGGATTTGACTGAGCCAGTACTAGCCTGTAGCATACTATAACTAGCTTTTGCCCGCGCCTCCGCCCGCGTAAATACAGTATGTATTTACGCGGGTCATCACGATCACTGTACTTTTTCGGAATAAAAAGTAGCAAATGTGTTAATGCAGACCTTAAACTACTATCATACCAAATTTCATCAAAATCTGGTCAGTAGTTTTTGCGTGAAAGAGTAACAAACATCCATCCATCTATCGATCCTCACAAACATAAAACATATAAGGATGACTCCCTTACTGATTTCGGTGGTGGTGGCTAGTTTCGTTGAAACCAGTCCGTCTACGCAGGAGTTATTTTATAGTGCTCAAGTGTGTGCGAAGTACACACGAGCACTCTCTCTACCTTTACTCTCGTAACCCAGTGGGCCGGATGACCGACACGACTGTTTGACATAGCTCTGTCTTCCAGTGGCGAAGGCTGGTTCTCATTCATAGGGAAGCCCTGGCCTATATAAGGCCTATAGGAAGGGATTTTGATGAGGGTCTTCAAAAGGTAAGTGGTAAGTGAAGCCATTAGGAATGGAGTTATAGGAACCCTACGCCACTGCTGTCTTCACATTTTTATTTGGTCTGAGCTTGTCACAATGATAATATTATGTTGGTGATATTTGAAAGAAATTAATAATTATTATTAATTAATGACATCGATTATTACTCTTGGAAATGTATTAAATTACAATACTAATGACTGTTTAGATTTCAATCTATACGAAATTCAGATCAATATAACCTTTGGACTTTTATGACAAGAGTGTAGGCACTTCCTTCTTTTCAAGGCTGATAAATAGAATGGGGCGTTACTTTAGCAATCACTTGCTAAAGACTCAAATTTGGGGCCAGCAATACACTTGTGATTCCTCTGACGCTTGATCTCTATCTATCTGGCAAACCGATTGCCTCCTATTCCATACAAATAAACTCGGCGGCCTAGTAACGGTTTACCGTTTTCTTTCTGTCTGTCATCAATATATTTACTATGTCTGTCTGTCACAGCCACCTCGCTGGTGACGTACGCGGGCGAGCGCTACGACTTCGTGCTGGAGGCCAACAACGAGATCGACAACTACTGGATACGGTTCCGCGGACTGATGGACTGTGACGAGAGGTAGGTTCTACATTCATATCAACATCATCATCATCATGTACTTGACGCTTTCGTATAGGGTTTGTGTGAGTCACTCCAAAAAATACACGAATCAACCTAATGTTTAAATCGCCTGTAAAAGACACCAAGGCTAATTCATATCCTTTCCATCATCATCATTATCGTCGTCGTCATCATCATCATCATCATCACGAGAATTGAGCTTCCAGATTTTTGTAGAGTATACTCGAAAAGAGTCGAGAAGTTTTTGTGCTACATTTTTTTTCGCATAGGTACGAGTATTACAAAATTGATTTTTCCTCAATTTCAATAGAGCTTTTCCTATACCAGTAATATTCTTATGAGAAATAGACCTACCTTCCCCTTGCTTTTTGATTTGTAATAAATAATTATTTTAATGTTTAGATTCACAAAGGCGAAACAAGTGGCCGTGTTGCACTACGAAGGTGCTATGGAAACGGAACCAGCAGGAGATCTTACGTGGGAGGAGTCGCATAATGAAGGCCTGGTGAGTGACCAATCTAATACTTGAATATACCCGTAACTCGATTCTGGTAGATGGAAAATCCAAGAGAACCGCACGTTTGTATTTACCGACAAAACTGTTTTGTGTCCAGGCTACAAACTATTTGTAAGCAAAATGTTACTAATATTAGTTACGCCATATCTGTGATCTGTGATCAGCGTGCACAACCCACTTACAAGCTAATATAATCTTGAATTTAAGAAAATTTCCATCTTTATTTACGTTTAGGGAATCTAGTTCATAAGCAGGTTAGCTTGTGTCCTTATATGTTTGTAATATTATGTTATAATACAAAATAAATTACGAGTACAATCTACCTGCTTATGGAATATGTTCCCTTATAGTATCTACGTAAAAATTTACTTGTAAAGTACATATCGAATCAAAGTAAAACATCACAAACGCTTGTACGATGTTACAATAATTGAATCCACACAAAATATTTCCATAATCGCGCTTAGACAGTGGCGCAGTTTTTTGCTCTAAATCTAACTGTCCCTGGCCGCGCGCCAGGCGCTAGACGCGGGCGTAGCGCCCATTCTATTAAAATGATAATTGCCGGCTGTGTTAGAGAGATTTCGGATTGTGAATAAAAATTATATTCTATATTTATGAAAATTCAAGTTGTTACTGTTAGATGTATAGAATCTTTCGAGTGGATGCCCACTCGAAGAATTCTATATATCTAACAGAACCAAAACCGAAAGTGTAAGAAATAGCGAAAAATGCTGAACAAGGTGTGTATTTTTTATCAAAATCAGTCGGTTCAAATCCTGATTTCGAATCTATTTAGTGTTTTGTAGTTTTAAGTATGTAAATTATAAGTGCAAATTATGATAATTCTGTAATATTACTCTCTTTTTTCCTATTTTGAAAATCAACTTTAAAAAAGACGACAAACCATTTTGATAAACTTAGCAGGAGCCTAAATAAATAATATTGAAACAGAATACAAAATCACAAAGTTGAAAGTCTAAACGACTTATCACTGTTGAAATTCAAAGTGAAAAATAAATTTCCTTAAATGTATGAAGTTTTCATAAAATATTTCTAAAATAAACTTTATACCATTTATGAAATTGTTAGTTTCCTTGGAACTCCAGTAACCCACATGTAGCAATGAACAGCTTTCAAGCCCCTTATTTTACTTCAAATTTTTTAACTTAAACGGTGTTAAGTATTTCGCATATGGCATATGGCATGCATACGGCATACACTCGTAGCACTAAAGTAGTTAGCAAATAACACTGAGCAAACTATTTAATGAGCGCTGGCGTTGTTTACAAAGCAAATTATTTTATGAAATATGGTCAACGGCTTTACGTTTTCTATTTAATTCCTACATATGAAATCATTGTAAAAATTCACGCTCGGTACGCTCGCTTGCAAAAAACGATTTATCACTTTCGAATATAATAACTAGCTTTTGCCCGCGGCTCCACCTAAATATCACTCGGTAGCACTGTAGTTATTGTGTGTATCCAGAGCTTAATTAAACTACTACCATACAAAATTTCATCAAAATTCGTTTAGTAGTTTCTGCGTGAAAGGGTAACAAACAAACATCCATCCATCCGTCCATCCACACAAACTTTCAGATTTATAATAGTAGTAGAATTGATTGCATTAATGATTCAAACATAATTTGTATTTCATGAGGTGGCGATGGCGATTGCTTCGACTTGCCAATGTACAAATCTATTCTGAAAAAAATATTGTTAAAAATACCGAATATCCTCATATTTTGTTCTGTGACAATTTTGATAACCATACCAAAAATTGAAACATTGAACCTATCTTATACTTTAAACTAGACAATCTTGTATATTACTACTTCTTCTTATCTTGTATATTACTTATTTATATACTAGCTGATGCCTGCAACTTCGTTTGCATAGAACTAACGGAAACCATATTTTTTTAAACGGATCTCTAATGTACAAAAGTAGCCTATGTTAGACCTTATAACATTAGCTATCTGCTAGTGAAAGTCCCGTGAAAATTGGTCCAGCCGTTTCAGAGATTAGCCGTAACAAACAGACAGAGAGACAGACAGACGGACAGACAAAAATTATATATTATTGTAAGTACCCAATATACTTTCATATGCATTAAGTGAAAAGCTGTTATTACAAACAGACACTTCAATTTTATTTATCTGTATGTATATATAGGTATAATCGGTTTCCCGAAAACGGCTTCATATATTTCCCTGAAATTTAGTATGCGGGGGTCTTAGGGGAGAAACATCGATCTACACAAACTGAAGTCAATCTACTCTTACAGCAACTGAACGCTCTCAACAAAGGCGAGGAAGAGGACGAGACCATCAGCGTGGCTGAGATGAGATCCCTGGAGGGCTACGACGACAGCCTCAAGGAGGTCGCGGACTATCAGTTCTACGTTGCTTACGATTTCTACGCCAAGAACAACTCGCACTTCCACCGGTCGCCTTATTATGGGTATTACCAAGGTAATGTTTTACTTACCTCTTGATTAGAAGCTCTTAGATTTCGTTATAATAAATTCAACGAAAACACAAGTTCGACGCCCCTAGAAGGGGGTATTTTTTTCAATTGCACGGTGCCATAAATGTTCGTGTTTTTGTTTCTATGTTCCTATTTTAACAGTCGGTGTGGATGATGAAATTGTTCAGGAACAAAACATTTTTCAAATTGAAAAATATTATGCGTGATATAGTGTTTGCATGTTTTAATTCATTTATGTGCCATGTCACTGTCAAATTTTTTATTGATTTAGTGAATGTTAAAATGATCGGTTTGAATGTGTAAAATTAAGATTTTAAAGGAAAGCCCTAAAAAACTGGGCAAGAATTTGTCTCCTATTAAGATAGGAGACAAATTCTTGCCCAGTTTTTTAGGGCTTTCCTTTAAAAAATTCCAACCCATTGCCAATGTTGCTTCCGATAATACTTATTAATATTAAAAATAAAATTTTACTCGTACCCCAGCGATACAGCGTGAAATTGTATCAGTATCCTAGTTTCTATAACACTCGAGCGTTTTCAAACGATTTTTAATTCTATTTCGAATTCATTTTCACATTTGACGATATGAATGTTATTGCATGTTCTATATTATGATTCACGGTTATTTTTCAACTGCAACTTTTTAAATTCCGAATGAAAAATATTACTATTAAACTACGCTGGATTTAGAGTCTTTTTAAAAAGAATTTTGATGTGCTAAAATAATGTACCATTAGCTATTTTTGTGATTCAAAATTATTTGGTTCAAAATTCTTGCTTAGATTTCGTTATAATAAATTCAACGAAAACACAAGTTCGACGCCCCTAGAAGGGGGTATTTTTTTCAATTGCACGGTGCCATAAATGTTCGTGTTTTTGTTTCTATGTTCCTATTTTAACAGTCGGTGTGGATGATGAAATTGTTCAGGAATAAAACATTTTTTAAATTGAAAAATATTATGCGTGATATAGTGTTTGCATGTTTTAATTCATTCATGTGCCATGTCACTAAACTTTTTTACTTATTTAGTGAATGTTAAAATGATCGGTTTGAATGTGTAAAATCTTAATAGGAGACAAATTCTTGCCCACTTTTTTAGGGCTTTCATTTAAAAAATTCCAATTCATTGCCAATGTAGCTTCCGATAATACTTATTCAAAATCAAGTTCAAAATTAATCTCAGTTAATATCTAATCTAATTTAGAATACGTTATAATCGAGTTTATTCTCGCTTCAGTGCCCGAAAAGGTCAACCGCCTATATACGCCTCAGCTGAACCACATCAGCATGAAGATGCCTTCCAGTCCGCTCCTCGTGGCTCGACCCTCAGCAGACAACTTCTGCAATGCATCAAGCATCGACGAGGAATGCAAGCAGGGGTACTGCGAATGTTCCCACGTTCTGTCAGTACGAAAAAACTCAGTCGTAGAAGTAATTATAGTAGACGAAGGAGTAACTTTCGATGCCAACCATCCTTTCCACTTACATGGAAATTATTTTAGAGTAGTCGGCATGAGAAGACTAGCCAACGATACGACGATAGAAGAAATTAAAGCGTTCGATGAAGCTGGCCTTTTAAAGAGAAATTTGAAGAATGCTCCTCTGAAGGATACGGTTACAGTACCAGATGGTGGTTACACTGTGATCAGATTCAAAGCCGACAATCCTGGCTACTGGCTTTTCCATTGCCATATCGAATTTCACGTTGAAGTTGGTATGGCGTTAATCTTCAAAGTTGGCGAGCATAAAGACATGACTCCTGTTCCACCAGATTTCCCCACTTGTGGGAACTATATGCCGGATAATATGTTGGAGCATGCCACCACGCCTAAGCCATCCAATGACAACCAAGTCATATCTATAACGCATTGGTGGCCTGTAGTTTACGTTAATAATACAACTTCTTCCTCTATTTCGGTTACTAGTTCGTCAATATTATTAAGTATTTGTTTCTTGAAATTAGTTTTAGGAACATAATTTGGTAATTAATGAGATCTGTGGTTTCATTCAACTAATAGGTTACGTAGTCCTACGAATTTGTACTTACATTTTCCTATAAATGATTGTAATTTATTTCAAATGCTCTAATGCTTATCATATTATTTATTGGATAGTACTTATATTTTATGCATCCAAAAAACTTTTTATTTTTAATAAGTGTGACCATCGACAGTTTCGATTTACACTGTTAAATTGCATGCAGAAGCATAAAAACACTGCCCTCACGAATGTTCGTCTTATTGGAAGATCGTCCTACAAAATATGTACTGTCCGTTGGAACGAACAGTCGTAAAACAAAATACAGAAGCAGCCGAAAAAGTTACGGTTTCTGCCGCATGCTGCTAAATAGATGCATTCTTGAAACTCTTCTGAAAATCGGTAAAATGTGATCGATGCTACTGACATAATGAATTCTATTGTATTTGTATAGTATACTATACTATAGTAATAATAATATATTATAATAAGCTATTTTGTAGTTCGAACGATGAACAACAACGAACAATATTTGTGTACTTTTATCACTTAATAATTTTGTCTATACTAATATTATAAAGAGTTTGTTAGTTTCTTTGTTTGCATAGAATAGGCTCCTAAACTATTGGACCGATTTTGATAAAATTTGGCTTAGATATAGATTAGACCACATGGTAGAACAAAGTATACTTTTTATGGCAGCAAAATCTACGGTTTCGGCGAGATTTCCTTTAAAGCGCACGGAGTCGCGGGCGACATCTAGTTTATCTGGTCGTGATTTTCGTTTTGACTGTAATATATGTTCAGCTAATGAAAAGCATATTTACATCATTGTATTTATTTTACAGTAATAAAAGGAATACTGCAGTTATTTTTAATGTTTGAGTGAATATGACATAGCGCTTCTTGTTGATTTTTACGAAATTACTGAACTATGTAATTCAATTTGGTTTAAGAATAATTTTTTAGATACTAATTATTATATTGTTAAACTTGGGCCGGGACCGAAATGAAAAATACCACATGATCAATATAAAATGGTAATACTGTTATATTAGGTAAATTTTAATAGATTATGAAATAAGATGGATTAGAATGTTTTATTATAAAAAATAATATTAATTTCCTGTAGGGCAATTATGAAAGAAAATTTTAAGCAGCTATTACACGTATTTTGCAAAAAATTATCTAAAATTTGCAAAAGCTGTTTCTGAGAATTTTCCAGTATATTCTGTGTACCTATGTGTTATGTATTAGACGCATAAGTTATAGAAAAACTTGACGAATGCGACCATAGAGTATACAAGACACTAGACTTGCCAAATTGTGAAAATATTTTGAACGTCGCTGCTGATATGTGATATTATCAATTTAAGTTTTGAAATGTATTTTCTAGTTTTAAGAATGTAGATATTATTTTCTATTTAAATTAATATTAATGTCTATGCAGTAAATTTGTGTTTCTTTAAAATATCCTGTATCGGTCAGCCTTTTACTGTAAAGCAATAAGATTTAACGTTAGATCCATATTTTCGTATCTAGTTATAACGTTTTTAAACAAAATAACATTTAACGTGTCAAATTTGCGTAATTTTCGAACACCGCTTCTAAATTTTCTGCTCTACACACAATAGTCGATGACCACTGTGGCTCAGTGGTTAGCGCGTTGGCGCTCAAGCCGGAGGTCGCGGGTTCGAATCCCGCCAGGGAACAAAAAAGTTTACCGTGTTCCTGGGCCATGGATGTGTATTAAATATGTGTATTATATAATATAAATCCTAAATATATGTATGGTATAAAATTATTAAATATATATCCGTTGTCTGGTACCTACCGTAACACAAGTTCATCGAGAACTTACCACGGGACCAGTATGACGTGGTTTGAAAGCGTCCATAGATATGATAATAGTCAACGTGTTAGATTTAGACAGCGCAAACATTTTCTGCTCGATTTGAAATCCAAACAAAAATGTTTGCTATAAATTTTTTTCCAATAAATTGATGTCTGTCATGATCCACTGGATATTTTATATGAATATTTGTATATATATTGCTTGTAGCCTAGAACATAGATGGTATTGTTATACTGGAGCTGGATCAAAGGTTAATCATACGATATTTATTATATCACCGTCAACCGATAACGGAGTAATAAATTCCTTGCTTCTACGACTGAGCCACTGAGTCGATATATTAGGATCACATGAAAAGACTTGAGTAATAAGCATATTTAGTATTATGGAATGTATGTATAACCTAATAATTTTGAGAGACTCATACTAGCAGGGCCAATGGCGGGAAATAGAAGTAGAGGCAGAGTGCCTACACGAGGGACAGACGCGATCGTTGAGGCATTTCACCAGGCCAAGAACAGAGAGACGTGGAGTATACGACTAGAAAGAATGAAGAAGTATAATCTATATTGTGCACACGCTCGTCAAATTATATTAGGATGCCACGTATATGTGCCACGCTAGAATTTAGTCTTCCCTATATCGAACAGAGTAAAGAGTTTATCTAATGACAGTTGACACTTGTCAAGTTCTATTCTTTGTTTTTTTAGTATATATATTTAAATATATAATACTATTTCCCAGTGTCAAGTTACAAAGGCGGGTAATAGTAATTTTCCTTTAAATTTTCAACACGGTATTTCTTAATCGTCAAGTCTAAAGTCTAGTCAAAGTCCAAATGAATAGTCAGTGCAGTCAAGGAGTCAAGTCAGTCGATTCAGTAAAGTGGTAGAAGCTCTACTGAAAGTTCCTAGGGTGTTTTGGAGGGAACACAAAATAACACGTTTTTTGAAGTTGTACCACTTAATAACAATAATTTATGAAAGATATACAAAAATTCTTCCATTCCTTAAAGATATACAAAAAGTCTTCCATTGAATTTCCCGGCAAAACTCCTTGTTTTTATAATGAATTGCATATTGCTGATATTTATATTCTTTTCTAATTATCTTTTATCATTTAATTTGAATTATGTATTATTTAATTTGATATGAGTTATTGAGATTCCTGAGATTAACTGAATGTCTATTTAATTTAATTTGAAGTTTTTGGCTTAGGTAGATTAATTATAAGTTTACTCACCTACATGTTTATGATTTCAACACGCCATTCTGATGGCCGAATGCAGGATCGTTTTAATATTGTAATTTTGTAACGCCTCATGTATACCACATTCTTGGAATAAATTAATTGAATTTGAATTTGAATCTAAAATGAATTTTCTTATTTCGCATAGAATAATTACTGTGAGGTTAAATTCAAATGCTGTGACATTAGCTGTAATTACCTAATAGTAGTAAACCTCAATTTACGGATATCTCCCGAGAGCGGCAATGCCCGATTTTACCGCAAACAACTTTCCTATTTTCCTAAATCTATGTTGCATACTTAGTGCGAAAGACCGGCACTTTTCACTTTGCCTACTGAAAGCTAAAAGGTTTAAAAAAAAGAATGCAGTGCAGACAAATATTCTAGACCAAGGTCTAGAAAAATCAATGACGGATATTTCGGGCACCTGATTTACTGGTTTTGTGAAGATGTTTAGGCAGAAAAATAATTGTCCTACTCGAAAAAAGTATTATTTCTTTATATGGGCAAGTTTGTGTTTAGCGGAGATACAGCCATACATGAGATGATGTTTTACTTTGAGCCTGACAAATATTTTTTCGCCCAAATGTCTTTACACAAGCAGTGGATCATGCGGCCGAAGTATCCGTAATTGATTTTCGGAGTCGTTATATATCATAATCATCCTCTTTGCATTTTCATAGAATGTTTTTAATAATTTTTAACCAACTTTAATCTGCCTATTTGACCTGGACGAATAAGGACTAGTAGTTATAATAAAATATGCTCTACATCCCACTTCTGCCACCATGTTGTATGCTCGCTGCCTTGGTTCTTGCATATCACTATTTGTTAGGGTGACGATACTAATGATACAGCAACACTTATTTGCATCTTCCTTATTTACGTGTTATACGATACATATCAGAGAGACGCATAAGACACATACGTCTACATTAAACATAGCCCCCTGTTAGGCATCATTGCCACTGTCATTTTGACATTTGACATTTTACACTTTTTATAAGCACATTAATATGCAACAGTTTACATATATTGCAGTGGTCTTCCAGCAAACATGTCCAGTATGCTATTGGTGTTGCCTCTCACCCTACGCACCAGGAACTTGGGACGCGCACCTTTTTCGCATTGTCGCGTAAAAGCAGGAAATGGCTGCCGGGAAATCTTTGTCTAGGACCGCCATGATGTGGAGTAGTAGACAATATTGTAAGGATATATGACATTTAAATAAGAAAACGTTTCTACTTTAGCTGTCAAATGAGGACATTTTGTGAGCTCATGCTCGGGAAGAAAAGAAATGTTGTTTCTCATAACGACGATGCATCGACATTGCTGCCTTACATAATAAGACCTGTTTTGCTCCGAATGGTATTAATGTTTCTTCAATCTGTCATTTTGTAAATTCTTCGGTGTTTCTAGGGTGGGCATGCTAGGCCTCGCAGAGGTTGATTTATTAATGGAACTAGGTATTAAGTTGGGCACGGTTGTACAAATACACTTAATCATGTGAGCCACTACAAGAGCAATTTTTGTTTGTTGGGTTATAATATACTCAATAAAAACAAACTTATTTGTTGTAATAAACAGACAAGAAGGGTTCTTACGTCAAAATTACCAGTTTTACTACAAGATGTATCCTGTAAAGAGGAGGGAATTGTGAGCCACACAGTTTAAAACGTTAGTCAAGATTAGACGCGACCCTCTTAGGAACGGATATTAGGCTTAAGAAGGTAAGGCTATTATGCCTATATAAGGGAGGTTGGTCCTTAAGGGTCAGTTTACACCGAAACGAGACGATACGTGACGTGGCGCTGCATTAAAAAAACTAAATTATTATTATTATATATATAATTATAATTAAATATTGAACTTTATTCACTACACCAAAAGACACTCGTTTCATATGACATCTGTCTTACACTGCACATTGACATGACATTCGAACTCTTACAATGAAACGTGTATCTTCTTGTGTAATGAATAAAGTTCAATTTTAAGCTACCTTAAAATGCAGCAACGCGTCGCGTATCCTCTCGTTTCGGTGTGAATTGTCCCTTAGCGTTAGTTCACACCACAACGCACAGCTCAAGCTGGGGGTAGCGGGTTCAAACCCCACCAGGGAACAAAAAGTTTTCTATGTTCCTGGGTAGTGGATGTATATTAAATATGTGTATAATATAAGTAAAAAAACCCATTAATAATAATATATTAATATTATAATATCTATGGACGCTTCCACACCACGTCAAACTGGTCCTATACTAAGTATCTGAGGAACTAGTATCACAGGTACTAGACAACGGAAATATATTTATTACTGTTATACTATACATATATGTGCGGACCAATCAGCGCCACAATCCTGAATCGCGTTATCGATGTTTTCTAAGATCGGCACTATATATATACAACATCTATACTAGTATGCACAGTATAATATACAGTATGCACACATGCATACTAGTGGACTTCGGCCTGACCGAGCATACCACCTCGCTCGGTCGGAGAATCTCCCTTTGGTGCTTGCCACCACATTCCCACACATATATTTAAGATTTTTACTATACTATACATATATTTAATACACATCCAATACCTAAAACACTTTTTATCCCTTCGGCGGCGGGATTGGCACCCGCGAGCTGCGACTTAAGCGCCGACGCGCTAACCACTGAGCCACAGATGTCGTCATGTAACGCATAAAAGTATTTAATATACTTCCTGTTGTCTGGTCCCCGTGACACAAGTTCTAAGGATACTTACCACGGGGCCAGATCGATGTGGTGTGAAGCGTCCATAATATATAACTAATATATTCTGATATATATGAGGATTCGTTCATATTCCATACTATTTTCATATTCCAGGTACTCGTTATAAACGTTCTCTGTTAAAACCTCATTAATAAATTGCTTAATTTAATTTGGTTCTACTTGTTTTATAATTTTGTTCATTTTATACAAAAGCATTATGAATAACTTTAATTATAATAATAATACTTTAATAATACAAACAATATTCGAGCATGTATGTTTCGTATTATTGTTAAGTTACCAAGTTGTACAGGACTGTATAAATTCACAGGGGTTCAACCGCCGGCTCAGATTAGACTCGAAGATAGCAAGGTTACACCGATTTGGGCAGAGCCGGGGCGATAATAAAACACTTATTTGAGGAGAACGTTTTTTCACTTTTTCGATTCGCTTACCTGGCTCATGGCAATGCCGTATAGAGAGCCCCGCCCGTACGCCTCTTTCGGGCCGATCTTCCATTTCATTTTTACCTCTCTATACGGCTATTTTCCATAATTTTCTCCATTTTCCATGAGCCAGGTGAAGCAAAACGCGTTGTGTGAAATACTTTATTATCATAACCAGACATATAAACCCTTATATACTAAACATCTTATTCTGTAGAAAAGTTATTTACATTTTAAGGTTCAACTTATATGAAATGTTGTACATTTTTACCACTGTTTTCGTAATAATTTCTTAACCATTTATTATATAACCTTAAGCGCTATACTACACGTTATGTACTACGTTTATTTATATAAATCAAAAGAAGCTACGTTAAAATTAGCTTTAGTTAAAAATATATAATCATAGCTAACATATCTAATACTATAAACTATATATTTTGTATTTATATGTTGCTTATATATGTTTGTATAATCGGAATCTCGGAAACAGCTGTAAGCAAAATATATTATCCATGAAATTTGGTAATCCGGGAGTTTTGGGGAAGATGAATCAATCTATCTTAACCCTGAGAAACTGCGCATTTTATACGTGTTTTATTAAGATCATTAATAATTAAATTCTTCAATTATTTATTGAACACACACATAATAATATACAATAGAACAAAGATGCAATGTACATCACGTCAATCTAATCCCATGCTAAGTTAAGACTTGTGTTATGGCAAACAGACACCGGAAAAATTAAAAATTGTATACTATAATATAATTATTACGAACACTCTCACGCTACACAAACACACTAAAACTAGTTTATCACATTACACTACACCCGACGGCCAGAACGCCTCCACCTCGTAGAAAGACAAAAGTGGTGGTGGGCACTCTCACCACAAAGAACTGAAGTTGACCTTGTGGCGAGACTGTAGACGCTCGACCCTCAAAATGTAGGTGGTCTTTTCACGGATGTATCTCACGACGTCCTCGGCCTCTATGGACCAGTGCAGCCGGGACACGTAGTGCTGCGTTGCGAGTACCTCACACCGCAGACGCAGCTAGGGTACGTAGGGTGCGGTGCCGTGATGGTTGCGGATGGCGGGCTTCCTCTTCTTTCTTCTCTCCACCAGAATGAAGCCCACCTCATCGCACCTCCTGCTCTTGTACTAATATGTCGATATGAGTGGTATCGATTTCTTTTAATCAAGACAAATCATATCACAAATAAAAATATGACATTAGTTATCCCCATACAATTACCTTTTAGATTTTCCGGTATGGATTTGGTTGTAAATAAAGTAAAGTAAATATCTTATTGACAAATCCGGAAGGCGCTTAGGTTAATATCGGACTATTAGCGTTATTAGCAAATTGGTGTCTCGTTATTTATCATTGTGATTATTGTGATTATTTTTGCGATTATTGATTTTTGAGAATATATTTAATTATTGTGTAGTTCTCGGTGTAAAGCTCGGTCTTCAAGGTACTTTTATGTTAATAGACAAATATACATCCACCTAAAGCACTGTGTGAAAGAGCTATATAGCAATTTGGGATTTTATGAAAATTGTTTCCGTAATTTCAGTCGTTGTGTACTCTGTACTCTGCAGTATGGCCCGCATGGCTCATATCTCTTTCATATGACGCTCTAGAATTGCTAAAACTTTATATTATATAGATATTGCCCGCAACTTCGAGCGCGCAAAAGTTAATCTTGCGGAAACTGTACATTTCTCCGCAATAAAAAGTAGCCTATGTGCTTCCCCGTGGTCTACGCGATATCTCTGCCAAGTTTCATCAAAATCGGTCCAGTAGTTTCGGAGCATCTATTCAGTGCAAACAAATATACAAACAAATATTAGTATAGATAAAAACCGGCCAAGTGCGAGTCGGCCTCGCGCACGTAGGGTTCCGTACCATTATACCAATATCAGGCTTAAAGGCCTTTATTTCTCAAAAAGACCAAACATGAAAAAATTACAATATAAATAGTACAATATCGTGCCTAGAATATAATAAGTATGAAATAAATGAAAAGGAACATGGTTACTGATACAAGATGCTAAACACAGCACAATCAAAATTATTAATTATGGTTGGTAGGTACAAATTTGGCTCAATGTTCTATGATAGAAAATATAGGTACGTTTGTCCTAAAGTAGTATCTTAGTATGTTATTTTACACGTTTATTAATCTGTTTCGTTATTTTTGTACGAAGTTTTCCTAGTAAGCGCATTTAACAAGCTAAGTCTCTGGTAACTCCTAAACTAACAAAGATATATATGCTGTTGTAGAGTTCCTTCCAAATTGTACTATAAACATGGACTATAATCATGATTTTTTCAGATTTTTCGAACCAGCCGTTTAGCTTTTAGAGGGGGGACGCTCTATTTTAACAAAATGCACTTTAAAGTTGAATATCTCGCAAACGGATACCTAAAACAGAAAATAATTTTAGCAACCTCTCAATGTTTTCAAAAGACCTATCTAATGATACCCCACACTATGGGGTAGACCCGAGAAAAAAAAACCTACCCACTTTACGTGTAGGCTACCCCAAAAAATAAAATTTTCCGTGATTTTATTTTAGGACTTTGTTGACATGGGGACACAATATATACAATATACATACAAAGTTTAATCTTTCTAGCACTAACCGCTTGGACGGTAAGCCGAAAACGGACGGACGGACGAAAGGTCGGACGGACATGACGAAACCATAAGGGTTCCGAGACGCAAACTACGGAACCCTAATAATGAGATGATTTTATGTTTAGTTTTGTAATAAGGTGCATTTCAAAGTTTCAAAAAACAATCGGAATATTTGTTTGAATATTAATAAGTGTAAAAAACCTATATAATTAGTTAACATGAAATACAAAAATGTTTATAATGTGAGAATAGTGGAAGCCCCAAAGGGAGATCTTCGACCGAGCGAGATGCTATGCTCGGTCGGCCTGACCGGAAGCCCTTTGTAATAGTTTTCGGATGTTGTATATAAAAGGTGTTTTTTCAGTCAGTGTCCAAACTTTCAGGAGTGAATATACTCTTGAATATAAGCAACTTTTACTATGGGGTCAACTTTCCTACATGAAAAAAAAATATCAGCTGTTTCCTACAAATTGCTATCTATGCCGTCGCCCTTTTGTAGGAAACAGCTGTTTTTTTTTGAAGTAGGAAAGTAAAAGTTGCTTATATTCAAGAGTATATTCACTCCTGAAAGTTTGAACACTAACTGAAAACAACCGATATACAGCCGAGTAAAAGAGTGTGAAAACTTCGATAGCGCGATTCAGAATCGTGGTGCTAATTGGTCCGCAACATCACTCCCCCCCGAAGACCGGAAGTCGAATCTTGAGTCTTCTGCTTGAGTCGCCAGTGCCAGAGAGTTCCAGTGAGTCGAAACTGTTGCAGTGAAATTCCAGCGAGTCGGAACTGTTGCAGTGAAGTCCCAGTGAGTCGGAACTGTTGCAGTGATTTCCTAGTGAGTCGGACTTGTTGCAGTGAAGTCCCAGTGAGTCAGAACTATGCTGGTGCTGCACGGGCTCCAGTCGGAGGGCTGCTGTGCGGGGCCGATGCTACGTGCTGACCAGGAGAGATGTGCTTTGCTTGCTGACAGTCGTTGTCTTGATTATGATGATTGATGATGTCCAGAAGGAGGCGAGTTCTGTCGAGGGTCACCAATGTGGGAATATGGTGGAAAACCCCAAAGGGAGATCTCCGAGCGAGCGAGGTGGTATGCCCTGTCAAGCCGAAGCCCTCTGTAGTAGTTTTCGGATATTGTATAATATATAGCGCCGATGTGTGAAAACTTCGATAGCGCGATTCAGGATCGTGGCGCTGATTGGTCCGCCACAATAGTAATAAACTTAACGCAATAACTTCAGAGACTTTTGTATGGAGCGTTTTCACGGGACTTGTGAAATTCTGTATTACAAATCAACAAATCGTACCTTTGAAAATAATGATTTAAAATATACTGTTTCTTTTATGAAGATACTCTTACGGCCCGTTTCAATAACCTATCTACCAATAACTATTTGTTAAAAACGTCAAATTTGTATCGCAAAAAACCGGAAAATGATTGAGCTTTTAACAAATAGTTATTGGTAGATAAGTTACTGAAACCGGCCGTTAGACGCTCAGTAAATTATAAAGCAATATAAACTACTGTTTGGTTGCTAATACTTATAATTAAGTTTTGTGTTGTGTCAGTGCAGAGATCCGTGGCCTAGTGGGTAGACCGTTTGATTCGCACACGAGAGAGTGCAGGTTCGATTCCCAGGTTGTGGCGTGTACCAATGTGACTTTTTCAGATCTCAAGTACATTATACGGACGCTCTAATGTGAGGAAACCCGCACATGGTTGGCCCCAGACGTATTGACCAGTCATTCATCTGGACTGACTGACTATGTTGTGAGAATGCCGTATGTGCTTGGGCAACCATACGACATTTAAAAACCAACTGTCCCAGGCTCAACAGTATTTCAAGAGTAGATACTTCGCTCGGAGAATACTGTATAAATCATCCAATAACGGATGAAAAATGCCTAAGTTGTGTTGTTGTGTTAGTCCATTCAGAATTATCTTACCTCGGAGTTTCTATCAAAGTGATCCTTATGATGTTGGCATAAGGGTCCTATCAGAGGTAAAATAACTCTGAACGGACTGTAACTTGCGCTGAGCAGTTAATTTTTTTCTTCACTTACCCTCAACACCGCCCGCGCCACGCAGTCAGTCGCGAGCCGCCGTCGTCTGCGCACACGCATTCGCAATCGCATCACGAGTTATCCCGCGCATACCCTTGTGTTGCTTCTATCGTTGTGCTAACTCAAAAGTTCGTGTAAAAATATATCTGTTTCAAAACAGAAGTAATATGATTCAATTACCACAGCAAGCGGTTCCCAGACATAGAAGACAAAAAGGTCAGTGCTTGTATGTTATATTCCCCTTTATTTTTGAGTCCCTACACTCTACAGCCAAAGCAAATATTTTACCCCCTTACTTATAAAAATATTTACAAAACGGATAACTTAAACAACGTTGCACATCTTTTTCTATCAAGTGACATTTCCTACGTATCAGACAAAGACAGCAACGTTGTTTAAGTTATCCGTTGTGTAAATAGTTTTATTAGTAAGGGGGTTAGTATTTTAACCGTTAACAATTCCCTGGTTCTATTGACCTATGGATTTAATTTACGTAAATAATTATTAATAAATCAACCACAACTTAGTCTAAAAAAGAAAGATACTAACTACTGAGCGTCATTAATAATATTATTTTTAAGCAAATGTGTCGTTTTAAATATTATGTTCCCGACCTGTTAACTTGTTTAAAGCGATAGTTTTTGGTCATCCGAGGTTAAGGAGCAAAGGCTAGTGAGGCAAAGACGCAAGAATTCGACTTGCGTTGGAGTTTTCAACCCGTTTCATTGCAAATTCAAACGCTTCGCTTCAGCGCGAAACAGATAGGTACAGCGAAAGACAGGAATGACAGAGTGAACCGTCTGATAGCTGCTAGGGATGTCAATAGCTACTCAATAATCCCAACTACGGGTAAGCCAAAAGAAAGGGATTTTGGAAAACTATGTATGTATGTTTGTCCCACCGTAGTGCCTGAATTACTCTCCCGATTTAAACAATTAAGGTGTCATTGGATTCGTAATAATAGCCCGGGTAACATGGGCTATTAACTTACGTAGTCATTTAAAAAATCTAATAAAAATATACGCTAGCCAAATTGTTACTAACAAAAAAAATACTTTTTATATTATGATGAAATCATACACTATTTGCATATGTACCTACTTTCGTTATGGTCACAATAAGATTTTACATTGTAATAACCTAACAATAACCTACATAAGTTATAGATATGACTGTAATCAGACTCACTTAAGATTGTAACCGAAAGAAAATTGAATAAAATATGTCTTTTTTATGACAGTAAACTATATTATAAGTTACATTGAGATTTTGAGAGAAATCATCTTTGACATTACGTTAATGGAATCATAATATTTTTTTATCTAAATTAGGATAGTTTTTGAGAACAGATAACCCTAAAGAAGCGCTGTATGCTCACTAAGGCACATGTGATCAAATAACCACATTTCTGATTTCGACAGGATAAATATTTGAATGCTGGGAACTTATTACATTATGCTATTTTATACATCGCTGGAGTACTTTCATGTGCGATAACTAAGACGAATTTATTCATATTCAACCTCTGATTTGATTCTTATTTTGATATTCAAATTCAAAACTTTTTATTTAGAATCAATTTGAAGCTAATTTTTCTGATCATGATGACCTTTCAACGGTTCGGGAACCAACCGGGTGAAGAGAACCGGTGTAAAAATTCGCAAAAGTTAGTTATGAGTTACATTACATAAAGCTTAATTTTTTTTATTTTATTTACAGATTATTTACACAACTGTGTGTGACACTAGAAATTGTTTACAAATTATTTCTTAATCGTCTCAGTCCTGAAAAACAGGAATCCAAGAATCATCACCATCTTGACGGACCACGAGTATCCCTAAAAATAGGGTTTTTTTTTTTCTAATAGGAGGAAAACAAGGCGACGAATCACCTGATGGAAATGTCTAAAAATACCCTAATTATTATTATTATAAAACCAAATAGACACTTAAAATTTTAATAAATTAACTATTTATACGTTATAATGGTCAATATAAATATCCGCTACAGTCACAACGTAATAACCACGTCCTTCCTTCCGGCCGTTTCATATATTTATAGCATTTTGTGCGATAAATATTCATATAATTATTGTATCATGTTATTAAAACTATTTTCGAAAGCATAGCAAAAAGATTAATCGTTACTGTAAACTATAAATACTCATAACTGTAAATACTCTTATTCATTCTAAAATAATTTCTGTTAAAATAATTATCCTAAGCTCACTTTTATGGTCATACCACATATTAATGAATAGTTTGGTTACAATTAAATTATGCTGAATGTTCACCTTTTGCTTAAAGGCAAATAATTATTATTATAGATTTGCGGTTTGCCTGCAAAAATCAGGCAGGAAACATGGGCTATGACGTACATTTGACAGAACAAATATACATATACATATACATATACATATATATATATATATATATATATATATATATATATATATATATATATATATATATATATATATATATATATATATATATATATATATATATATATATATATATATATATATTATGTCGGAGAAACATTGTCCTCAACATCATTTTCAGTTGTGGTTTCTCGTTTAGTAGGCGTCGTCGTGGGTAAAATGCGGGCACAAAACACAATGATCGCTGGTTAGCACTAATTTATTGAATGTGTAACAGTATTTTCACTAATCACTAATTTATTTTGAGTAAAACAGTAATTTTAAAATATTTTAAGATCGAGCAAGATTCAGGGCACCGATCTCACTTAAGTCAGTAAACACAAAATATAATTGTGTTATAAATATATGTTTGTTCCACCGTACCGCCTAAGCTACTGAACCAATTTTAATAAATGAGGTGTCAATAGATACGTAATTACAGCCCGGGTTGTTACCCGGGCTGTAATTATGTAGGCTATATAATTTACGTAGTCAAATTATAGTTTATCATAAAAATAATTGAAAATTTTGTCTGTCTGTCTGTTATATATCTGTAGATAGCTGATGATATAGGGAGTAACCATGGAGCAAATAATATAGAGGGAGCAACTATTTTAATCTTATGGTTCCGTTTCCATTAATATAATGCGGGCTCCAGCTATTCCTTTAATAAAATATTAAGACTTTTCTTAATTCAATAATAAAATCGAAATTCATACAATATAAAGTCTCACAGCATAATTTATCAGAATAAATCATAATCTTATTGAAATAATATAATATGGATCTCGATGTAAACATCTACGAAATAATTTCTACATCAAAAATTCTAAAGATTCTCATTTTACCTAACCTTTGATATTTCTATTAGAATAGAAAATTCTGTATAGTATAAATACTTTACTTAATTTTCTATTCTAATAGAAAGATCAAAGGTATTTATTAAAGTATTTATACTATACAGAATTTTCTATTATAATAGAAAGATCAAAGGTTAGGTAAAATGAGAATCTTTAGAAATTTTGAAGCTTCTAAATTATATTAGTTGTTATAACTTATAACACACAATACATTGAAATGGGTGTTCTATGCATTTTGAGTAATTACTTTATTCAATATTATTATTATTATTATTATTATTTATCACAGTTTCTAGAAAACGAACAATACCTACCTCTTGTTTTCAAATTATTTCGTATTCAGTTGTTTCCAATGTTTTGCAGTCAAAATAGATCTCCCACACGTACTAGAAGCACACTAGATCCCACATCGATGAAAACGGGTTAAAAGTTCCCAACTTCAAAAAGAAATTTCTGAAAATCGGATGAGTGTAATCGAGTCTAGCGTATTACGATGTCTTGTGCTAAGCCTGAGCGGTTGGCGGTTTGCCAGGCTATACTGCAGTCGGTTAACAGATAATTGCAAGGTGCTAACAACTTATAAATAAATTACTGATTTAATGAGCCTGTCTAGGTGTAAAGCCGAACACGCAATGATGATCACAAAAAAATAAGTTTAAAAAACTATAACCCGACTACGTAAAAAAGGGGGTCTAAAAAGGCCGAAACAAGAAAATTATTCAAATAGAAATCCAGAAATGCATAGTTACAAAAATGGTCAAGGTAGAGCCGTGGTCGCACCTACTGTTCGGAACAGTCGATGTCAAAACGCAGCCGTCTGTAACTATCTTGGGGTATGCATGTGTACATGACGATATACGCAGTTTCAGTTGATACCCAGACGTCACGCATCTCGGTGTGAACTGACGCTTAGATGACGTCATATTTTACAATTTACAATAGGAATTGAATTTTTTACGTAATATATTATTGACTCTATATTATGATAAATCGAAAATGTTTCAAATGTTATTTAATCCTTGAACCTTTTTGCTTATACTTTCAAATTTTACTTAGTTAGTATTAAACTATAATGCAATGTGTAACTTCTACAGAAGCGCTTAAAAGCAAATTCTAAAATATTGAGCTTGTCGAAAGTTTTTGGCCATTAGCGTTCAAACAATTAAGATTCAACCCAAGCGAGGATTTAAATCAAGTCGGAAAAACTGGGGCAATAAATATCTTTGAAAGATGTTAGGCGCTTGAGAAATGGGAGAAAAATTCGTCTGTTTCTTATCTGATTCGGCCATTATTTAGATACAAAGTTTTTGAAGCGTAAAGGGAAACTGTCAGTGTCAGTACAAACTTAGCCGTATCTATTAATCAATATCAATGGCGTACGATTTTCAAGGATTTAGAAAATCCTCTAACAGTACTATTGGTATTGGTACGTAGGAGCTTATCAAAATATTATTAATCGATAGGAGCAGCTCAAGAAAAATCAGAGAGTCGATTCTCGTAATTACAAATGTAGGATTAAAGTTTTTTTATAAAAATTGTACTTGTTGCTTTTATTATATAATATAATTACTAATTAGGTATAATAAGTTCATACTTTTCGTTTATTAACTGTATAATATTAATGAAATGCGATCAACAGTCATTGAAGTGTGAGGGAACAAAGCGAAGAGACTCGAGTGTTTGAGTTTCGTTAAAATGTTCACACCGGCGCGCGGCGGTACTCAATGTGGGCGGGATTGCATATAAAATATACGGAAAATTGTGTTTAAAAATATTAAGTTACCGCTGCCCGCGTAGCAGACACATTTAAAAAATAGAAAAAATATTTTGCTAAATTAATAAATAAAACCTAGATGATTTTACTTACATCATAATATTATACAAAAACGTTCATTATAGTATTGTATGAACTAAAAAAGCACAAATATACACTTTAACCTGGGCGTACCGTCACAGTAAATGCGACTTTTGTATGGAGCGTTTTCACGAGACGTTGTTTACAATTTTTTTACAAATTTAGAGATTCTGTAAACAAGTACCATTGAAAATATTGATATTTTTTAATATACTGTTTTTATGAGAGCTTACTGATTATACTCGTAAGTATTACTTACTATACTATATTATATTTATGCAATAAAAAAATCTAGCCTATTGTGTGGATGCCAAATAACTAATAAGCTAACGATAACTTCGATTCGTTTGATGCCGATATATGGACGGTTAATGTCAGTTCACACTGAGACGTTAACTAACGCGAAGCGGCGCGCACTTTTTAATAGCGATACAAAATCGAAATTACGCGCAGCGACATGCTACGCAGCGCTGTATATTGTGAATATTATTACAGCATCTTTAAGTATCGTCGTATCTCGTCGCGTCTCGGTGTACACTGACCCTTAGCTTTAAAGTCCATGGTGACAGGAGTACCCTATTATGCTGGATCTCTGCTCAACCTGCTCACCAAAAATATCAACATTGTTAGGTATATACAAAAAGATGAGACAGGTGATGAAGATAGGTCACAATTAAACCAAATAAAAAAATTAGGTTACCAGCATATTTCAAGCAGTGAGCGAGCTGATGATGATGAATTATAGTTTAGAACCTGAAACAACGATAACGGAGCTACGATGAGACGTACAGACACACAGACAGACACGTCGAATTTATAACACCCCTCTGTTTTGGTGGACGGGCAAAAATGTAAATTATCAAATTAAGAGGGCACTCACTAAAACAAATTTATGTGCGCGATAATGAAAGTTAATACAAAAAGTTTGCCTTAGTTTAATATTCAGGTTGTAAACAGCGGACCTGAAAGTTTGGGAGCCCACTATTTATGCCTGACACCTCCAATTTTAAACACTATGAAAAACATTTGGTCTACCCGTATATTTTAAAGAGGAAAGATTTGATTTATTGTTTTTTTTTGCACTCAAAAGGCTCCAAAACTGATAGACTGGTTTTGATGAAAGGAACATGCAAAAAATCGTCCCCACCTCCAACAGATTAATGATTATTTTTATTAAGTATGGCGATATCCACCTCAGGAGTGGGGTTTTGACAGAAATTGGAATTTAATTTTTTTATTGTTTTATATTAGCGACCCACTCCAGCTTCGCGGGTGCGATGTATTATACATGTAAAACTGCCATTGCTAAAAACTACATTAAAATCCGTTGCTTAGTTTAAAAGGTCTAAGCGAACTGGAAACTAAGCGACTTCATTTTATTCTGTCTAAATAGTCTTGTTTTTCATTTTTAGCATTTTTACTAATAATAAACTTACTTTAACAGAATATCCGTGAAAATCTTTACACAGTATAAATTGATGTCGCTCAGTTTCCTATCCGATTAGATATTTTAAGCTAAGCAGCGGATTTTAATGCAGTTTTCATCAAACGTAGTGTCGTAGTAGTGTCCCGGCATGATGGATGATTTGAAGAAGATGGCTGGCAGTGGATGGATGAGGGCTGCCCAAGATCGGGTTGGTTGGCGTTCAGCAGTGGTCGGCGATTGGCTGATGATGTTTCAGCAATGGATAGAGTAAATCTTTATATGTATAAAAGAAAGCTTTATATGTATAATACATTCCACCCGTGCGAGGCTGGAGTGGGTCGCTAATATAAAACAACAAAGAATAAAATTTCAATTTCTGTCAAAACCCCACTTCTGAGGCGATTGTCGCCATACTAAATTTATATCAGCGTGGCAATAGCTATTACCTCAGATAGGCTTAAAACTGTTGGTGGTTGGGGACATTGCCCATACAGTTTTTTGCATGGTTCTTTGGCACATATATAGAGTAGACCACGGGGAAGGGCACTGGCTACTTTTTATCGCGGGAAAATGTACAGTTCCGCGGAAATTTCTTTTCTTTATACAAAGTCGGGGGTAACGTCTAGTTTAATATATTATAATATAGAAAAGTGCTATTTGTGGTTCGAAACACAACACAATGATTTAAATTCACATGTAAACACACAAAACTTGTTTATAACTACGCCAAAATCACATTTATTTGCGAATTTCCCGCATAGAAGTACAACTAAGTTCTTATTGTCTTTCTACAATCATCGTTTTTTCTATGAAAATGATAAATGAAAAGCGATGAACGATACTAGACTCGAAGTTCTACAACTGCTGCTGTAATCGCAACTTCACAAGCGCGTAGCAGCCTGCTACGACGCTACGCCGCTACGAGAGGGCTACGCGAAACATTTTGATTAAGGCCAGAGCGGGGTTAATACAACCAGCTTGACCAGCTAGAGCCGTGGTCGCACCCACTAATGGCATCTAAGCTGCAGTTTACACCGAGACGCTAAGGCCTAGAGAAGTTTCTAGTACCCCAAGATAGATAGAGACGACTGCGATTTGACATCGACAGTGCCGAACCTTATAAAGTAGGTGCGACCACGGCTCTAGCTTGACCATTTTTGTACCTATGCATTTCTGGATTTCTATCTGAATTATTTTCTTGTTTCGGACCCTTTTTAGACCCCTTTTTATTATTAAAAAAAAAAAAAAATTATATAACCTATGTTACCCGGGCTATTATTACGAATCTATTGGCACCTCATCTATTAAAATTGGACCAGTAGTTGAGACGGTACGAACAACAAATACGAATGTACAAACATACATACATAGACTGCCAAAATCATTATCTTTTGGCTTCACCGTAGTCGGGTAAAAAGGCAAAGCTGATTGACTGATGTATCAACGCACAGGCTAAAAATAAGAAATTAGAAACTTAAGAACCCTTAAGGCTAGAAATTTGAAACTTTGCACAAGTAAGGAAGACTATTAAGGAAGAATTTTTCGAAATTCAAGGTGTAAAATAGGTGTATAAAAGTTTGTATGAAACTTTTTATTCCTGGGACATATTTTTATGAGGTGGGTAAAATAGGGGTTGAAAGTTTAAAACCTAATTTCACGCGGGTGAAGCCGCGGGCAATTAGTGCTATTGGCTTATAAACACTCGATTCGTCTATTCAACATGCAAGAAATACCTGCAACAGCAAAACCACGACTTCCTATTAGCACTTAGCTGACATATTCCCCTAGTAATGTTAAAACTTAGGTACTTCTACCTACTAGTTATTACAATCGAGATTTTAATAACTAATAGGTATGTTTTGAGCTACAAAAAATCTCGGTAATCATCAACTCAAAAGCAAAGCAATTATCAACAATCAACTCAAGCTCTCTACAAAAAAATACACTTGTAGTTTGTACCAAGTATATTACTAATCAGTAATTTATCTCAGTCGTAAGTTCTTACCTATAGAAAAAACAAATACCGAAGTTGCTACCCATATAATGTTTATTAATACCTATACCTAAGAATGACATTGGACAAGTGAGTGTTATTGTTTTTAATCACTTGGTAAATGGAAAAACGAAAGTTTTCTTTTTTTTTCTTCTTTTTTCTTTCTAGTCCAGCGTTTCTTAACCTTTTTCAGTCCATGGACCCCTGGAAAATAAAGCACAATTTCAAGGAAAAAGAAAAATAAAATTTTTCGAACCATTTACTTTACTCACTCTTCACTTCAGTCTGTCTCACCTCACGCCGCCCACTGGCTTAAGATGGCTGTGTAAATTAAGCGTAGCGATTACGAGGCTTGGTGCAATTTGTTGATTTTTGTTAAGTTATCCATATATGGGACTGCGGACTCCATTACATATACTCGCGGACCCCCAGGGGTCCGCGGACTACAGGTTAAGAAACAATGGTCTAGCCTATTAAACTATCGGTTCGCTTACTGCCCTTTGCCCTTTACAGAATACTTTGTTACTTTCTATAGATATAGGACTTCAAGGTTTTTCTTATTCCCGATGAACTGGTAAATTTATCACTTGCAGTATAAATCTAGCAAAACAAACGCCTAACGATACCGGGACTCATCGTGTAATGGGGGTAACTAGGGTATCTGTGTTTCAGAATTTTGACGGACAAGGAGTATGATGACCTACATTTTTGGTAATACGAGTAGGTAGCTGTAGGACTTGTCTTAAAATATATTTACTTCATAATTATGATAGATACACATTTAGGTAGTGCAATAATACAAAATTATCACAGGTATTTTCGTTTAGTTATCTATTATTAAAAATATTTTTTTGTCCGATTCTATCTATCTATCTATATAATTAATTAACAAGAAAGGAACTTAACAAGAAGTATACACTTATATTTCTTTCAAAAGTTAAAAACAAACGATTTCCAAAAACGAATACAGTGTTTTAACATAATTATTAGCTTTTTCTCGCGGCTCCGCCCGCGTAAATATAGTATCGGGTATCACACGGGAAAACTGTTCTTTTTCGGAATAAAAAGGAGTTCTCTCTCCGTTCAGTAGTTTTTGCATGAAAGAGTAACAAACATCCATCTATCCTCACAAACTTTCACGTTTATAATAGTAGTTCCTACTACTACTACGTCTATTTTTTTAATTTGGAAGCAATAAAAATAGTACTTTCTGGCCGCTCTGTTCACTAATTTATAATTAACTATAAAAATCAGACTTGTAGTCATCACAATTTCAAAAATTATAATCTACTATAAAATCACTTCGTTTGGTTACTTCAATATTATCATTTACATTTAGAATGTCCTATAAAAACAGGACGTGTAGTCGCAGCAAGTGACCATTAATTCGTATAAATTGAGCAAAGGACGTCTAAATCCGCAATGCAGGCGGGAAAAGGATTTGCCAAGGAAATCCTCCTTTGTGAAATCTGATGCTTTTTATCTCAGATTGATTTGACTTAGATAAAAATATAAGATTTTTGTAAATGTATCAGAGAAGTTTTTTGTATTAACTGATGCAATAAATAACCTAACAAAGAGCATGTCAGGACATGCTCTTGATTAGGTTTTTGAGGTTTCCGTATCAACGCGCTCGTAGGTTTTCTTTGAATTACTTCATAAGTTAATGTCCGATTTAGCTCACAATAATTTTCCTAAAGAGTTCTCCTATAGTTTGGAAATTCTAGGTGGGGGGCAACATATAAACCACTTTGGAGGCCATTACTTGAAAATGGTTGAATTTGTAGAAAAGTAATATATGAAAATTTGCCTTTAATTAAAAATACCTATTCAACGATACCTCATACCAAAAAAATTATCCCCACTTTACATGTATGAAATTAAAATATGAAAAATTACTATGATGCTAAAACCGAGATCTATACACAGTCTTTAACTTTACCAAATTTCATCCATTTATACTCATAATTACAGAAGCTAGAAGCGCGGGCAGACAGACAGACAGACAGACGGAGAACAGAGCAAAACTATAAGGGTTCCTTGAGTATTATGGAACCCTAGTAAAAGTAGTGCAATTAACATAAAATCACAAAATACTTGTGCAGACACAGTTCTACATTGTTCCTATTGCGTTTATGTAAGAGCTGAGTAGACCGTTTGTTTTTATGTTGATATTGTGTTTATGTTGTTGTATGAAAAAAATATGTTTTGTTTTTCATTATCAATAAAGTCTATCGTTCGAAGCATTGAGGAGTTCTTAAATTTTGTTCTATGGTGACAGGTGATGATTTAAACACAACATTTATAGCCAACACTGGAACTTACTGACGCGTATCCTAGTCGGGTTGACAGCACCCCACCCGACATTCTCGCTACGACACCAGTTTGCACCACTACTTTATTAGAGACTAGCTTTTGCCCACGGCTTTGCCCGCATATTTTCACGCAACGAAAAGTATCCAATGTCCTTTCCCGTAGGCCGTAGTGTACATTATATCCGTGCCAAATTTCATGATGGTCGGTTTAAGATCTGTCTAGGAGTAGACACTTTGAGATGTGACTTAGTGAGGCCACATTGGTCAGGGTTGGTAGAAACGTCAAGTCGATTCAGGATCCAGTTTACCTGTTCCAGTTATATCCAGTTTAGGTATTAATAATCAAAAGTACATAATAATTATGAACATACATAAAACGAAACCGTTGCACAATAAACAAAATGCTGACCTAAAAGGTTATAAAGGTAACTACACATAAAATATTATACAGGCAATTACTCACTACACTACAGTTAAGTAGTTTTTACGTGAAAGCGTAACAACCAAACAAACAAACTTACATTCCCATTTATAATATTAGTAATGAAGTAAAGATACGTGTCATGACAGGCATCAGTAATAAAATCTATTTTGTCGATTGAGATTTCGAAAACCGAAAAAATGCCATATATTTTGTTACATATAATTAATATCACAAGCCGGAATCCCAGAATCAGCTTATCATAATCCTGGTTCCCAGCACAATTAAGCAAAAGGCTTTAGCTTTCCAGAGGCCTTTTATTTTTCCATTTGTGAATACAAGAACCTGAGTGAATTATTTTAATATTCATCAAAACGTGAATACGTGATGTGTAATTTTATAAAGAGACATTAAAGAGCCAATTTATAAAAGCGTACACGTGGCCATGAAGGCCGACTTATAATAATAACGACTTTTTCTTCCATTGTAACCGAACTATTGAAACTCCAATAGTTTGATTACAATAGAAGAAGACCAGAACCCCAATTCTCTCAATTAACTTACACTTACACGAATTACCTTACATTTTTATTGAATTATAAATGAATCGTCTTGGTATCATAAACATATTTTTTAAGTTGGGACCAACCAAAACGCCGTGTTTAACGTTGGTTTGACGTTTATGAGAATACCAGTTTGCAGTTTTAACATATACGGACTGGATCGTAACTGTATTAATGCTGGATTTAATTAGAAAAATCGACAGTGGTTCGGTCACTTTTTGAACTGCAGTTTCCAAAATAGAAATTGCCCTAAAAATTGCCAATCTCCCAAATGAGACGGTCCAGTAAGTAAGAAGTTCGATTCCAAGTATTTGAATAGTAAGACTTTAGGTAAGTTCTATAATTGAATGGACACAATATCAGTCACACTCACGTCCTCAAATGTAATGATGTAGGTATCGTGTAAAATGTAATGATGTAGGTATCGTGTAAAATGTAATGATGTAGGTATAGTGTAAAATTCTATGAATTTGCAATTTGTCACATGTTATAAATGCAAAACTTTGTATATCTGTTACGCAATCACGCCTAAATCACTAAACAAATTTTAATAACATTTTACACACCGATAGATTAAACCTTAGGAAAGGACACTGGCCAGTGAATACTGCCTACGATTTACCTATGTGTTACGAAGTAGAAATAATAATACCAAAAACATAATATTTACCTTCTATAAATATTGTTGTTCTGCATAATAGGTATTTAGTAAAAGCAGTACGCACATGTTAAGTGCAATAGTGTCAGTGTTGCTAAACGTGTTATTGTTAAATTAAGAATTTAAATTTAAATTTTTAAGATGGTATAAGATAAAATGAGCGCAATACCTCATTTTATGAAATGAAAATGAAATGAAAATATACTTTATTGTGCACAATCAACAGTTACACACACACATACAATATAAACTATACACAGAATAAGACGAAAGTACACAAAGGCGGCCTTATTACTAAACAGCAATTTCTTCCAGACAACCTTTGAAAGAAAGGATTAAATTGCCGGAGAAGGGTACTGTGCTAAAAGTATATCTAAAAAATTATAAATATAGAGTATACATTAAAATAAAATACGTAAATAAAAATAAAAAAATAAAAAATAAAATACATACATACATAATATTATAAGAACTAATTAATATTTAAAAAATTTTTATCTTTTTTTTTTACGTTTAATACCTAATATAAAAATTATTTGCTAATAAAGTATTTTTATTAAAAAAAAAGTAGTCGTAACGAAGTTGCTGGCAACATCTAGTATAATATTAAATGGACCTTTAGGTTATAAGGTTGATTATTTTTTCAATAGTACAGTCATGACCAACGTGCGGCCGCTGCCGCAGACGTTTGCCATGCCCCTGAGCTAATTTAGCGGTCGACTCGGTAATCGAGCGGTCGGCTTTTTAAGGTCGCCGTGTACACCTGCGTTTATGACAGTACTTGGTAATGTTTGAAAAACATATCCTTTTTGGGTTTTAGCGGACGATTTGTGGATTTTTATTGAAGTGCGGCCTGTTAGGGTTTTGTTACAATAAAAAATTGCACGCAATCTTGAAAAGATTGTTCATGGCTTGTATAGTAGTTCGTTTACCAGTATCTGAATATAACAAGTGGAAGACAATTTTTTATTGACGTATCGTGTAAATTCTATGGTAATGTGAACTCTATGGTAATGTGAACTCTATGGTAATGTGAACTCTATGGTAATGTGAACTCTATGGTAATGTGAACTCTATGGTAATGTGAACTCTATGGAAATGTGAACTCTATGGTAATGTGAACTCTATGAAAATGGTATCAAGAATATTATGTTTTCCACGAAATATTTTGTTGGAATAAAATGTATACTTTTTAATGCTAACATAAAAAAAAAAACTAAGTTTTCGTGACTGAAATAAAAACGGGAAACAATATTTACTGAAATTACAATTAAAAGTGGCAACATCTTTGAAGCTGGCAATTAGGATCCTAAGTAAATAAATTGAACAAGTAGGCGAAGGAATTGTTGAGTGAGCGTAAAGCAAGGAAATTATTAAAATATTGGAAATGAAGTCGAATAGAGAGTTTTGTTTTGGGAGTTTAATGGTTGACGTTGTGGAATTCGTATTTCCTCATAAATTTGTGTTGTTTCGGTTCTTAATGTGTAATATTGGTAGAATATTAACCATTTAATATTCGTTAACGTGCACAAGTGTGGGCAAGTGGTACAACTTCTAAAAACGTGCTATTTTGTGTTTCCCGCCTAAACTCCATAGGAACTTTCAGTAAAGCTTCTACCACTTTACTGAATCGACTGACATGACTCATGGACTGTACTGACTATATATTTGGAGTTTGACTACACTTTAGACTGGACGATATAGGAATACGGTGTTGAAAATTGAAACGAAAGTTCTATTTTCCGCCTTTTTAACTTGACACTGGCAAATGGTTATAAGCCGATGCCATATATAAATAATAAAAAAAGTGGAATAAAATACAGTGTTGCCATTTTTAGTATCTTACATTTACCTATTGGCCCTTCAAACTGAATAAAGCTGTTACTTCGTTTACAATGTCTTATTAAAATAATCACACCGGCATATTTAGCGGAACATAAAAAAAAGTCCATAATTAAAAAAACATGGTTTTATTTTAAAATCTACTTACTACACTTCTTTTGTTATTTAAAGTTTCATTTGTTTTACTTAAAATGAGATCACATTAAGAACAGATTTTGCGAGTAAAGGCTATTTGTGAAAAATGGTACATTTTTGAACTTTTCATGAAACCGGGAAAAGTGAAAATTAATATTAAAATAACAATTAATTAAATTAGAGAAGTGGTGATTAATATCGCGTATTTCCTCCACGTGCTCTTATTAAAGTTTCTACCCGCCTAGGCATACTGAGAATGATGTTATCGATGGTCTCCTGGGATAGTCTCCGCCATTCCTCAACTACGGCGATTCGCTGTTCACCCACGTTGGCAGGAGCTGGAATTCTGGACTTAACTTTTCTTTTCAGCAAGTCCCAAACGTGCTCTATTGGGTTCATATCCGGTGATCTCGCCGGCCACTCCATAACAGTGATATTCATATCATTAAGATAAGCTTGAGTTACCCGAGCTGTATGCGGCCGAGCATCATCCTGCATAAAAACAAAATCGTCACCGATATATGGGGCAAACTTCAAAATTTATCTGATATAGCGGTCTGCAGTTAGACTCCCTCTGTCAATCACTACCAAGTCTGTGCGAGCTCCCAAACAAATGCCCGCCCAAACCATTATTGATCCACCACCGTAAGCAAATGTAGTTTCCAAATTTGTCTGAATGTATCGTTCTCTTTTGCGTCTGTATATTCTTTGCCTGCCGTCAATTTGATTTAAGAGAATTCTGCACTCATCACTAAACAATACCTTACTCCATTGGTCCGCGTTCCAAAGTCGATGTTCCTGAGCAAAAGTTAACCTGCTTCTACGATGATTTACCTCGAGCCTTGGAACCTTGGCGGGCACAAATTAACCCAAACCAGCTTCTTTGAACCTTCTTCGTACCGTACGCTCACTTACGGTTACACCCCGCACTGCTTCTAACTCATATCGGGCTTGGACGGCCGTCAAACGGGGGTTCCTACGTACACGAAGCCGAATGAAACGATCATCCCTACTCGAAGTGCGTCTTTTTCTGCCTTGTCCTGCTCTTCTCACATAAGTACCGGTCTCCCTGAACCGTTGGATACTGCGATGGATCGTTGAAACTGGTCGACGAAGATCTCTGGATATCACTCTGTAGGTTTGACCATTTCTTCGCATTTCGAGTGCCCTGGCAATCTCCGTTGGGGCTAAGTCAGGCATAATTCAGTCCTCAACTCCAAAAAGATACGCGATTAAAAAAAACTAACAAAAAACAGTATTTCATTGAAATTTTAAATCAAACCCAGAAGGAACAAATACTCGAAGTTCGCTCCAGATAAGGTGTATTTGAATAAAATTAAAACAATTGCATAAAATGTGATATTCAGTTGTTTTCTTAATTTGAAAATATTTCTTTTTAAATTAAATGACGTATAAACCAGCCAGAAAACCTTATTTGATACTGATATCAAACCTTTATTTTATGTTCCGCTAAATATGCCGGTGTGTGTAGTTGGTTGCCAATAACATAAAGCATTCTTTTTACCTGAGCGCCTAAGCTACTGATCCGATTTTAATGAATGAGGTGTCAATGGATTTGTAATAATAGCCCGGGTAACATAGGCTATATATTTTACTTATTATAGTAATTCGGGATTATTAATGTGAACGTTCTGTTAGATTAAAATAGCGCCATTGAAAGATGGGTGAAAATAAAAACGATTACGTAGGAACGTTACGAAATATAATTTCATGAAACGTGTCTTGTTTCGAATCTCGACCTCTTCTTTCGAATCTCGACTTCGAGACACAAGACGTCCTAGGATCCGAAACATAGGGCTTAGGCTCCTACGTAGATAAATACTTGGAAATATGGGCTAGTTCCTAAACCCTTATATTGTAGGTAACAGCGGCGAAGGCTGGTCCTCCTTCATATGGAAGCTCTAGCCTGTATAATAGCTAGGGATTTGGATGAGGGTCTTCAAAAGATAAGTGGTAAGTGAAGCCGATAGAAATGGAGTTATAGGAACCCCACGCCATTGGTAGGTAATTTATTTTTTCATAACTCATTGTGAAAAATATGTACGTAATTTTTGTATGAACAACAGCCTTGTTATTAGTCATTATATGTTAGCTACTGAAGTGTGTTATAATAAAGGGGTTAGAAATACCCTTGAGATAATTCGATGACATAATTTTGGTGTGAAACTTGTAATTACTAGAATTAATTATGACGATGTTAAGGTAGCCTTCCGATCTATGCGATCGCGACAAACCAGCCTGGTTCTCTGGGCGCGCTCAACGGTCGCTCGCTCGCGTGTCCTGTTTTCTGGATACATATTTTTAATGTAATGTATTTATCGTGGTTTAATGCCTAAATTGATTGCATAAATATTTTATTATTATTATTTGAGTTTACATAATATTCTATTATCATATTTTTTGGACGCTTCACACCACGACAATCTGGCCCCATGCTAAGTACCCGAAGAATTTGTGTTACGGGGACCAGACAACGGAAAGTACATATTTTAATACTTTTATATTATACATATATTTAAGATTTTTATTATATTATATACATACTAGTACACATACATGACCCAGGAACATTGAAAACTTTTTGTTCCCTCGGCGGGATTCGAGCCCGCGACCTCCGGCTTGAGCGCCGACGCGCTAACCACTGAGCCACAGAGGCTATCTGTTCAGATCGAATTTAATCTAAACGTAAACAAAAATATTAAATTCGACCAAATCAATGTGTCATCGTATTACTTTATTGGTCATCGTAAATAAATGACATTCAAATTGGTAGCATTATATCACGGTATCTATTTCTTTGTTTAGATTATACTAGCCTCCGCCCGCGTATATACAGTATCCCACGGGAATACTGTACTTTTCCGGGATAAGAAGTCTGTTTTAATCCAGAGCTTACACTACTACCATACCAAATTTCATCGAAATCAGTTCAGTAGTTTTTGCGTGAAAGAGAAACAAACATCTGTCGATCCATCCATCGATCCATCCATCTATCCATCCATCCTCACAAACTTTCACATTTATAATATTAGTAGGTTTGGATCTGATAGTATAGTGTTGTGCATTAAAAACTACACTCGTGGTAATGGCACGTCACTATATAATAGCACATGCATATAATATTCATGAGGCATAATCAATCTTTTATATAAAATTATTGCCGTGAAAAATATCGTTTGCATCAACGCCCGACGCCCATTTCTTGGAGTACTTGATCTTGAGACACATTGTACTGAAAGAAAAACTTATTGTGCCATCTAATATATTGTTTTCCGCTCGCCTTTATTTATATTCTATTATTGTTTATTACTGTTCTTAATGTAACAGAGAGTGTATTATCTGGGACTTAGTATTTGCCTAGAAGTCTAGAATCTAGATTCTTGAGCATGACAGAACTCCTCCGAAACTTGACTGATCTTAATAAATGTTGTAGGTGTATTTCGGTCGGTTCGGTCTAACATCGGTTCGGTATGAGAATAGGTTGTAATGGATGTAAGCTATTTTATACCCGTAAGAGATAAGGGTGGCCCTAGAGTAGGCCATAAGGGCCACCCTTATTATTATTTTATATTTAGACACATTTTTTAATTTTTATTATTTTAAGATCTGCCATTACAGGTGGGACCGCACTAGGCGTAATTTCGCGGCAGCGGAACAACGCGACGCGTCCCAGCCTTAATATATTCTTTGTATGAAATTGTATGAGATATAACGCACTACGCGGCATCGGAGCTACGCGGCGCGGCAGTCCATTGCGGTATTATTAGTGAGGACGTGTCGCGTCGCGTCGCTCCGCTGCCGCTTGGTGCGGTCTTACCTTAAAAATAAATATTATGTGTCTCAATTATCCTCCACGTCCGTGTGTGGCACTTACAAATGTCTGTTCCGTTTTTATTATAAATCGCTCGCTCATTCGCCGATCGATCAGCAGCGCGATATTCCCGCTCAATGGATTGAGATAAATGTACACCACCATTCAGCGCCTGACTCCGAATATGTTGGAGCGACTCACACAAATTTCATCTGGTCCCAGAGGAGTTAATAAAGATTGTTGCCTCCATACTCGAGTCACATCTCGTAGCGAAGCGGCTGTGTGTCCTATTTATAATTACAATTTTTGACTTTGAATATGAGTTAGCATTTAGAAAAATCGAAATACCGTATTGCTTTGCAAATACGAATACTAAGTCATGCACAGAATGATTTAAATCTTTTACGTCTATTGAGCGTCACGTGGCTTACGGCCGAATACTGAAACGCTAATTAAAATTAAGAGCTCTCCGATTCACAGGTTGTCGCTGTCTCTGGTAACCGAAATGACAAGGACAGCATGTGTCTTGAGCGTCACATTATTTAACTATCGTTCCAGTACTCGGCCGATATTGTCATTTTTTTTTAAATATCTACAATATTATTATTAAAGTATAAAATAATCCCACAAAAACATTACCTAAATGAAAAAACATTACCTAAATGAAAAGATCAAGTGAAATTCAACATAGCCCATTTAATTAGTTACTCATAAAAAAATTGTAACCGTATGTGGAAAATTTTATTTTTACAATTTATTATATTTTTTAATAGTGACTTGGCAATGGTCCGAGGTGTTTTTATCAGTGGAAATACAAAAATACATATCTTTAAAGCAACTTTATCAATCTTAAGTTTTTATGATATCGCTAGAATACGTTTTTCTTAGCCAAGTACTAAAGTAAATAATGTATGAAATTAAATATGAGCCATGTATTGTTTTAAACACTTACGGATTGTGTAGCGGTGCACTTTTTTTCCGACGTTTCCCGACACAATCCGTAAGTATTAAAAACAATGAACAATATTCGCGTAACCATACGAAATTAATATGAGTCAAGTAGCCTATTATGCTTATTCTCCCTACCTCCATACCTCCATCTATCCATATTTTTCAAAATCGCGTTTTTTTGCCGCTTCAAACCTAAACCATGCACTCGATTTTTATGAAATTTAAAACAAAAGCTTGTGCCGCTAACGACTTCTCTGCGACAAAAATTCAGAAAGCCGCGAAATGCTTCGAGAAAAGCTAGTTACGGCTGCTTAATACTTGGCGATAGCGCTGCGCGCTATCAGATAAAAAAATGTGAATAAAATTAAAGATAATTGTGGTGCACTACCCTTATCACATAGGGATATGAAAAAATAGCTTACTCTCTTATAAATCGCTCAAGCCGTATCGGTGTAGTCCTGTGACAAACACTGTGACACAAGAATTTTATATAATATAAGATAGTAATTTAATCTGAATAGAGAGAAGGTTTCATAGTGACATCTGAATGGTAACTCAGATGAAAAAAAAAAAACAAAACAAAAATCCACATTTATACAATGGTTTTAGAGTTTCGAGCTAAAATAATAGCGTTCATTACGCATAAAAATACATTTAATTACCCGAAGCTAGGTAGTTACACGGAGTCGATTAGAAACGAATCGAAATTGAAAATAAAATTGCGTCGTCAGTATAATTTTACGATATTTGTGTAATAAACCGCACAGTTCGAATGACTTGTAAACCGAATGTGCCCTGTATAATACGGCTATACGGCTGATTGAAGTACGGGAATCGGTTCCGAAAATTGATTTCCCACTTTCTACTTTCTTCTTTAATTTAAGAGCAGGTCCGTTGTCGGTGGAGCTTCCATCACTTTTCTCTATCCTTCACTAGTTCCTAACATAACATTATTTTCTCTACAAGTTGACTAATATAGTTATTCCTTGACCTTCCCGTACCCCTCATTCCTTCTATCTTTCCTTCTAATATTGTCCTCATGAATGTGTCATGTCTTATAAGATACCCAATCATCTTTTCTCTTCTATTTTCTAGAGTTTTTAATTTGGTTGCTCCTCCCAACTTATCCGCTGCATCCTTCTCCAGCACCACATTTCGAACGCTTCTAATCGTACCCTATGTCTACTTCTCATTGTCCAGGACTCGCTACCATATAAAGCTAAGCTCCAGGCATATGTTTTTATTAGTTGCTTCTTTACTTTAATTTTTATTTTTGATGTTCAAAATTGTTTCTTTTTATTGAATTATCTCTTGGCTATTGCAATTCTAGCAGTAATTTCTGCAGGACATCTGGAGTCGTCACTTATTATACTTTCTAGGCATCTGAATTTATCAACTCTCTCTATTGTGTTTCCATTAATCGTTAGTTGTCCATGGTCACTCTATCGTCTATCCGCTACGAGATATTTTGTTTTGAAAAATCGATGTTCATTCCATATTCCGAAAATATTGTGTTCATGTGATATAGGAGTTTTTGTAGTTGTTATGTGCCGTGTCCCACTTTAAGTATGTAAAATTAAAAATACTACATACATACGGTATGTACGATTACGGTCAGTTTACACCGAAAAGTGACGCGATCGACGCACTGCATTTTCAAGATAGCTATTAAAAATTAAAGTATATTAACTACGCAATAGCATACACGTATAGCGAATTAAATACTTGATGCTCTGAATAATTTATTTCTTGTACTAGTTGATAGAATTACATGTGTAATACAATATTAATACTACTCGAGAATAAAATATGTAACTGTACAACAGTTGATAGCCTTATGGTTTCAATTCCCGAAACAGAACAATCCAAAAATATCTTGCGACTGCCCAAAGAAAGCCTTCATGTTTCACGCCCCACCGCGCTGTATAGGAATCATACGATAATGGTGGCGTGCTCTGATCGGTCAATCGCAATGATACGATATCACCTGATTTCTAAAAATGTACATAAAACAATTTGAATATTACCAATTATGATCGAGTTGATAAAAATCATCACACACGTATCATTGCAAGAGTTCGAATTTTGAGCTGCACCCTGCAGCCTGTTGCGTGGCACGACGAGACACGATGAGACGAGACGCGGCGAAGCATTTAAAGATAGAGATTCAAAAATTGAACTATTCTCTACGCAATAAGATACACGTTTCATTGCAGGAGGGTGAATTTCGAAAATAAAATTGCAGCACTCCGTCGCGTCGCGTCGCGTTGCGTCTCGTCATGTCGCATCTCGTTTTGGTGTGAACTGATTATATAGGACCAGTTCCTACACGGACTTACAAAAACGAAACACAAAACAACACTGGTTTTCTGTGACTACGTGCTATCGATCCGATCGTGCGCTCCTACTCGTGCCGAAGCATGGCATGGAATATAAATTATAAAAAGGACAGTTATGTTATAGTTGACGTATATAAATATATTATATATATATATATATATATATAAATATATATATATATATATATATATATATATATATATATATATATATATATATATATATATATATATATATATAATATATATAATATAATAATAATTATTATAATATAATATAATATATAATATATATTATATATATATATATATTATTATATATATATATATATATATTATATATATACGTATATATCTATATTCAGTTGACGTTGTCATGTCACCCTAAAATAAATTGAACAAAATATTGAAAATAAATCGATAAAACCAATTTACGTGACGCCGAAAGTAAATAAATATACATGTTTAAGTATTTGCAGTAGAACCAAATATAATTTATAGCGCCCAAGTGGGCCAAACTGTGAGTAGATATCCCAAGCAATTCTCCCATACAACTGACAAGGCCCGCGACGGAGGAAGGAACAAGGCCCGCAACAGAGGAGGAACGAGGCAACTCCGAGAAGCCGTATGCTATTTTTTTTGCGAAAAGTGAGCCAACTGTCCCACGCTCAAGCCTACATTCCCCCAGAAAATGACCATAATATAGTTCAAGGTTTTTTTAAATATTAGTTAAGCAGTTTTTTAATTTTTTGTCTATAGTTTATTCTATTATATAAGTTATCTTTTATAGTTTATCTTTACCAACCTATGTCAAGCAGCCAGGATGCAGGGACCTCTAATATTTCGACCGTGTCCTTTGGAAATCTGTTGCAATGCTCCCACTGTTCCCGATATTTTAAAAGCCAGCGGGGTTTGAACATCCACGTAGGCAAATGCCACAAACAGCTTCTAACACTCATTCCCCCAATAACCAATTCACTTCCGAACCCAATTTATGAAACAAATTTCTGGCAAGAAATATCCAAATTTAAACGTTTTATACCAGTTCTAAGACGGATCCCTAGGGGTGCCAGAGTGACTGTAGCCCAGAAGCTTGCCGAGACGATACGCCACACAGTGCTGGAGAACTCGATGCAAGCCTGGGAAAATCTACTCACCTTTCCCTACCGTTTTCTGCATATCACTAGAGATCCGCTCAACAATGCCTCCCTCACTTCAAGAATCAAAAAGAATTGTGTTTCGGATATTAACCTCAACCCAAATTTTTCTTCACATTCCACGGTCAAACATAACATCGTGAAAACTGTGGAAAATAAAATAAGTGAGGGAGACATTAAGGGTGCAGCGCGGCTCCTGTTTTCCAATGACACGGTCGCCCCCGACTGCCCAGAAACCCTCATCGCCCTGGAAAACAAACATCCATCACAATCCAATCCTTTCACAGTTTCCGATGACGCATTACCACCACTACAAACGTCGACAGACAAAGTACGCGGAGCCATCATGTCCTTTCTTCCGGGTTCAGCTGGCGGCCTCGACGGTCTCACCCCTCAGCATCTGAAGGACCTCACCAGCGGTTGCTGCGGGGAGGCCGGCGGGAAGCTCCTGCATGAACTTACGAATCTGTGCAACCTGATGCTACGTGGAGGGGTCGCATCAGATATCGTAGACATTCTGTATGGAGCTAACCTCTGCGCCTTGAGGAAGAGAGATGGTGGCATTCGTCCGATTGCTGTCGGCTCCACATACCGGCGCCTTACAGCCAAACTAGCTTGCAAATCGGTAACTTCCCTCGCGTCATACTTCCAGCCAAAACAGCTCGGTTTTGCCTGCAAAGGAGGTTGTGAGGCCGCCGTTCACTCTTTCAGGACAGCTATCCACAATCAAGGCGATGATGTGTTTCTGAAGGTCGATATCAAAAACGCTTTCAACTCAGTTGACCGAGGCGCCTTGTTGGCCCAAATTAAATCTAAAGCACCTGCCATTTTACCATTTATGCTCCAGTGTTACAACGACCCCACCAAACTCATTTACAAAGACCACCTCATCTCATCCGAAGTGGGCTGCCAACAGGGCGACCCTCTAGGTCCAGCAATCTTCAGCCTTGCTATACACCCGGTCATCGAGCTTCTAGATTCAAAATTTAATGTTTGGTATTTGGATGATGGGACCCTTGGAAGCGATGCACCCACTGTACTATCAGACTTCCGCACTCTGATCCGCGAGTTCCAAAAAATAGGTCTGCAGCTGAACCTAGGTAAGTGCGAACTTTTTGTGCCAGACAGTTGTGGGGATAGAAACGCGATTATATCCAGCTTTAAAGAAATAGCTCCACAACTGTCTGTCATTGACAAGGATTCGCTCTTCCTTTTGGGCTCACCTATTTTAGACGAATCTCTCCCGGACTTCTTAGATAACAAATTACAAAATTTTAATGAAACTTTAGACCGCCTCCTCCAAATTAACTGTCACATGGCCTTTACCCTAATCCGTTTTTGCATTTTCGTACCTAAATTGACATATGTCTTACGGTGTTGTCAACTGTGGAAGTTCCCTCAACTTCTCAAACAGTTGGATGATACCATAAGACAAACGCTCTCCACTATTTTGAATACAAATTTCGATGACCGCGCATGGACTTAGGCAACGCTTCCAGTTAGGTTCAGTGGCCTGGGTGTTCGAAAGCCCTCTGACATATCGCTTCCGGCCTTCTTGTCCTCAGTCCACGCGAACCATAGTCTTATCTCCAAAATACTACATCACCCATCCTACTCCAATACAGTTACCTTTCTGGACGAGGCCAAGGACGCCTGGAGCGTAACTAGTGCTTGTAGCGAATTGCCTGACAATACTTTTTCCCAAAGGCTCTGGGACGAGCCACTCTGCAGACTGGTACGGAATAATCTTCTTAATACGTCCTCCAGTCCTGTGGAGCAGGCTCGCCTCTTAGCTGCGGAGAAGTGGGAGTCGGGCCTTTGGCTACAAGCATTACCGTCACCCAATACGGGCACATTGCTGGATCGAAAAGCTTTCCGGTTAGCTACTTCCCTGCGTCTTGGCATCCCCCACGTCGTCCCCCATCGCTGTGTTTGTGGTGCAAATGTGGACAGCCTCGGACACCACGGGCTGTCCTGTCAACGAAGCGCCGGCCGCATCTCCCGACATCACTGTCTGAACGATCTCATCCGTCGGGCTCTTGTCACCGCCGGAGTGCCAGCTGTGCTGGAACCCTCTGGTTTGGCGCGCCACGATGGCAGGAGACCAGACGGTATGACCCTGGTCCCTTGGAGAGTGGGACGGGCTCTTGTATGGGACGCTACTTGCGTCGATACACTTGCTCCGTCCCATGTCCAGGGCACCTCGAGTTCTGCAGGTGCGGCCGCTAATCAGGCGGAAAACCTCAAGCGGCGCAAATATGAGAACCTTAGTGGGGATCTCATATTTGAACCGTTTGGGGTTGAAACCTTAGGTACATGGGGTCTGGGTGCGCACAAACTTTTCGGAGAAATCTCCAAAAAACTCATTGAGGCCACCCGAGACCCCAGAGCCGGCACCTACCTGGCCCAGAGAATAAGTATCGCAATCCAGCGAGGAAACTCTTTGAGCCTTCTAGGTACTCTGCCTGGTGGGGATGACCTGGGAGATTTCTTTTTTTTGTAGCATTTTAAGTCTTGGAGTAGTTATTATTTTTTTAGTACTTACCTACTTTTATGGTTAAATTATATTATTATGTAGTATAAAAAAAAAAAAAGGACATAATAATATTATCCTTGAAAAAGGTCAAGTTAGGAGCACCCGGAACCGGAAAGCATGTATGAAAAGGGTTAGGTTGAATGACATGAAACGAAAACTCAAAGAAGTTTTGCGACATTGTAATATTATATTATCTTATATTAGACGAGACAATCTTGTAAATATATAATCGGTTTCTCGATAACGGTACTACCACAAAATTTAGTATGCAGAGAGTTTTGGGGGAGAAAAATCAATCTAGCTAGGTCTTATACCTAGGAAACTGCATTTTTAAGTTATATTTGTTTCTTTTGTCGTCGTGCAACAATATATCAATAATTTCGACTCTATTACGTAAGTCGATTGGCAATTTGGTGTGCGTACGTATAATTTTTGCTTTGTTCGAAAAATCGGAATGTGGTGGGTTCCAAAACCGGTCAGATAAATATTTTTGTGTGTTTTTTTATTATTTTGTACTTATCATCACCCTCTATATCTCTGTCAAATTTAATCAAAATCGGTCCATTAGTTTCGGACCCTATTCAATGCAAACAAACAAACTTTTCCTCTTTATAATATTAGTATAGAAGTATAGATAAACAAAAAAGTGTGTGTGTGTCAGCTGCGACGCACGGCTGGAGTTTACTCTAAAAAGTAAAATTTGGTGTGCAATGCAAAGCGACAGACGCATCTTCGGCTAACATCGTGTGACACCGTACCGTGTGATCGTGTGACATCGTGAATTCCATTTTACTCCCATAGATTTTCACACCCCGGGCTTATATTAAATGAAAATCGTTTCTTAAGGAGTGAACACCAAAAAGACGATCAAACGTAAGATGTCACTTAGAACTTTATTACTACTCAAGAAGACACACGTTTCGTTACAAAAGCGGCGCTGCGCTGCACAGCGCTTGCAATTTAACTCTTGCAATGAAACGTGTATCTTATGTGTAGTGAAAAAACTTCAATTTGGAAGCGCTATCTTACAAAATTATTAAAAAAATATATACAGATGAATGTTTGCTTAAACTTGGTTTTTTTGGAAGTCGGTTAAAAATGCAGCGCCGCGTTGCGTCGCGTATCGTTGTGGTGTGAACTGACCCTTAGCCCTCACACCCACGAGAGTTTTTTTGTGGTAGCGACAGAAAATACTGCACAGTTAATAGAACTCTGCACTAATACAATAGAGCTAAAAAGTGTCAAGTGTCAAAATATATCAGATTTGACAGCTGTACACGATATTCAGCTCTATTGTGTTAGCGCACAGTTCTACTTGCAGTGCAGTTTTTCCGTCGCAAACACTGATAAACTCGTGGGAACATAGCTTTACACACTCGCGGAAGAGTATTGCACATTTTTAGGGGAAATATGGCATACTTCGGTTGACGTGTGACAGGTGCGGTCCCAGCTGGCAGACGAGGTGTGATTTATTATGTCGTATCGTTGGTCGCGCATTATTTATTCTAGATGTTGGATAATATGATTTTTACTACAGAGCAATGATTTCAAAACTAAGGATGTGCTATGACGTACATTTGACAGAACAAATATTCATACAAGAAAAAGTTACGCCATCTTGGTTTGACCATACCTCAAATGTCAAAATGGCCCGAAAAACTCCAAAAGTGGGGCCATTTAAGTGGGGACACTTATTGTTTTGACATGCCTCGAATATAATATATACGTATATGCTACAGCGCGGTGAGAGACAAAACAAAGACATTTTACAGTTCTTAATATGTGATAATATTGTTATTTTTGTTTGAAAAGTACAATAATATTATCATCTTGTTATCCTTTAAATTATTTATACTATAGTACCTAACACTCTGAACACTAATACAGATTTTATTCCAAGCAGTAACCCACGCAGCGGGCTTAAATGCGATTTGCATGAAAAGAATGATTCTAGAGATTAGGAATTACATACCATATTTGTGTCTTTTATGTTTATAAGATAAATGGTAAAATATATGTTAAAAGAATCTCATCCCACATATTCCATTTAATTTCATGAAATAATATGGTAACATGTAAGAATTATTTTCACTTTGCATATTTTCTTTAATTTTTTAATAAGATTTGTTCGAAAGTTTTCCACGGCACGATAAAATGTCGTAGTGTAAATTATATTTTTATCGTACGTCGTGTACTTTCAGTCACATTTCCTATAGGTGTAGGCGGTGGACAGTGGACATAATATTAATATATATATATATATATATACAAAATATTATACTACTTCCCATATTATACAAAGGTATACAAAAGTAATAATATATAATGTAGTGTAATATTCTTATTATCTAATTAAATCTTAGTATATACTGCGTCATTGTATTTCTTCATTGCATGCTAAATATTTTAATGTTTCAACGGCACTCACATTTTGAGTAGATTCTAAACACAAAATTTCACATACGAATATTATGTTTATAAGCCAATGTGTGAGACATTGGGTCATTGTGTGAGACATTGGGTCATTCTGCAAAATAAATCCTGCAATAATACAATTACAATCAAGTCCCGACTCCCGAACACGCTAAATTATATCCAACCGGTATTCTCGTAAACGTTAAAGCAGCGTCAAACGCCTCCTGATTGGTTCAAACGTCACAAAATCAGTGATAACAAGTCGCACTTATAATACAATCAAAGTAAAATGAAAGTCTACTTTAAATACGAAAATTGAGCTTCTAAATTGAGGTCCGCCGCGCGAAGTGACGTTTCAGTTTTCGACCGTTCTATTTACCTAACTAGAATCGTTTATTTGATTATAAACTATTAGTCTATTGTGGTTTGGATTGTATTTGTTTGATATGTTTACACATCAAATAAATATTGCCGTAGTCCGTGCATTGCCTAGATCCTAAATACACTCCCTTTCGTATTATTAACATAGTTCTCATCGTCCCGAGTTCCCCGAAGTCACCGCACGTTACATGTTACTAAACTTGAATATTTGTATATTATGAACTAAGTCAACTTTAATCTGCTAGCTTGTTATACACAATATCAATAACAGTATTAAGTATAATGCTCTCTTGACCAGACATTTTGAGATATTACGTGATACACTTTAGTGTTTTCTACAAACATAATATTATGTGTGACAGTTCTAAGAGCGTTTTCACGTTATTATTTCTTTGAATATTCTCAGCTTTCAAAAAGTGAAATGTTGTACGAAGGGCCTACTCTTCGCATAACCACCATTTTTATCCAGGGTGGTATACCCTTCCCTAGAAGGGTATACAACCCTGGATCCAAAAGGACAGAACAGAACTCCTCAGTCTTTAAAGATACACGTTTGGAAATTTCAGCGATGTTTAAACAACTGCAAGGATATGTTACTTTTAAATAATCATCATCACATTCACCATCATCACACCATACATATTCATATGTTGAAATAGGTTCTTCTCTTAGTCTTTTACACCAATATCGATACCTGTGAACAGTCGCTAGTCACATAATCATCATCATCATTATACATTGTTTATCAACTGTTACATTATTTCCGCCGACAGCTTCACTTCTTAGGTAACCTAAGCATATGGTACTAAAAAGTGACATTCTTTGTCAGTCTTTAAAGATACACGTGTTAGAATAAAAACTCGCTAATACAAAACGAAGCTTATAATGTTCTATCACAATTCACACAACAATCAAAATCACTTTTAATATTGATAATAACATATTTTAACTTTTTAAACTTTACAGTCTTAATTTACTTTTTACTAATAATAATTATTTTAATATTATAGTTCAGAGTACACTCTCGACAATACTTGCTAGCCCAACGGTTGGAAGCAAAAGAACCCAAATACTACTCGTGCCGCCCATTCTATAGCTTCCGTGGCGCCATCTTTCTATGCTCACTACATCCGGTTAATCAAATAGGTGGTGCTAGTAGTATTCTTTTTATACAATTGCCAACACGGCCATTCTGCTCGGTGACTGTCCCAGGCACCTGGCGAGTCTAGATAAAATGCAGAAACAGTTAAACATTATGAGGATATTGGTATTTTCCATGCCTTCAAGTTTTGTCATCGCTATTAGACACCTGCGCCTCGTCCATACAGATTGTCACCAGACGACTTGCACTTAAAGGGACTATGCCTCACTTTAGAGCCCAAGTTCGAACAGGTTCCAAGGTCCTAAAGCCGCTTGCACTCAAAGGGCACCCAGTGCCTCACTTGAGCGTACCAAGTTTGCTCTAGGCCTGAACTACTTATTGGATTTAAAATGGAGGTAGGTACAGTATCTGACTTTAACATGTCAAAACTTGAAGCATTTTATCTTAACTCGCAATCTCAAACTCGGTTTTTACATATATATATATATATATATATATATATATATATATATATATATATATATATATATATATATTATATGTAATGTGTGTAGTATAATATCACTTTAATATTTATCAAGAATAGCTCCAATTATATTTTTAATATATTTTTTTTATTTATAAATAAACTTAGAATTTGGTGGTGGTGAAAAAAGGTGCCGAGATCATTGCACAATTTTTAATAAATTTGCGAAAATAACTTATGAGGCCAAGAAACTGTCGAAGTTGGTAAAATGTTTTGGGTTTTGGAAAATTTTGCACCACATTTACTTTAGTTTCGTTAGGCATCACACAATCAGGTTTTACCTTGTACCCTAAAAACTCAATTTCCGTCTTAAAGATGTGACACTTTTTTAAATTTAAAGTTAAACCGTTTTCCCTTAATATTTTTAATACCATTTTTAGCAATTTTAAGTTATCGTCTATTGTCTCAGTTACTAAATAAACATCATCCAAATATAAAATGATATCTTCAAATTTAGATTTGAAGGTTACCCATGACTTTATTCATCATCTGTTGAAAGCACGATGGCGCATTTACTAAGCCGAAAGGAAGTCTAAGAAACTCATAGTGTCCATCCTCTGTTATAAACGCGGTCTTTTCTATTGAGTGTTCATAATTTGGTAATATCCGCATTTCAAATCTAAACTTGTAAAACATTTACGGCCCTGTAAACGATCTATTAGATTTTCGATACGTGGCATGGGGAACTTATCTTTGATAGTTATTTTATTTAATTGCCGATAATCAATGCAGAGCCGTTTTTCACCGTTCTTTTTATTAACTAGTAGCGCAGGACTCGCATAAGGCGAGTGACTTTCGCGTATGATATTATTTTCTAACAATTCATTAATAATTTCACGTATTATTTGTCTATTAGCAGGTGAAGACCGATAAGGTCTGCATTGAATCGGTTGAGAACTAGTCACTTTAATTGTCATTTCGTGATTATTAACCTTTCCTCATTCCTTTATGTTGGACGCAACACAGTCACGATATTCAAGAAATAAAGCCATTAATTCTTTTTGGCGGGCATTTGTATCGATATCGAGTTGACTTATAACGTTAGTAAATTCTGTAAACGTATTCGCATAGTCAAACTTAAGAACTTTTCCCACTCGCGAGTACATGAGATCAGGCCGTTCAGTTACATTTCTACCTATTAAAACTTCACAATCTGTTAAGTCGTCAATAATATACAAATCTATCAATGATAAGGAAACCGAATTGATCTTTATATTAAATGTCACTTTCTCAGAAATAATCTTTGAGCTTTGTTTTGAGAAACCTTGTAGATGGACAGGCGCAGGTAGTTGTAAAAACTTTAGCGAATATTTTTTTGCTAAATTTTCCGACATTAACGAGCAGCTCCTGCCGGTATCTATAAAGGCTTCGCAAGTAAAATCATTAATATAAATTAATTTAGTAAATTTATTACGTGGATCGTTCGTCGAAATTTTTATTGTCTCTTTCTTGTCTACCCTAACACCATTTAACTTATGATAGCACACAGACTCCAAATGACCTCGTTTACCGCAAAAGTCGCATTTATTAGACTCACATTGACTCCTCTTATGATTACCGCCGCAAGCGAAACATTTAATTTGTTTACGCGTGAGCACCTGACCGGAATCTCTGTTCGTGTAAGATTGACTCGACACATTCAGTGACGACAAAGACATCGGATGTTTTACGGATGGATTATTATTTATTTTAATAGGAATTTCTCGAGAATTTACATTAATTTGTTTACTAGATATTTTAGACTTATAATTTCGACCGTGCAAAAAGCTAGCTAAACTATCGCACGTTACAAAATCACTCGCTTCAACGGACGCGCCTATGTTACTGTCACCGATATTACCAATAATTATTGAAATTATGTCTTGATCTGAAAAGTCTAACGAGAGTCTGTCAATTCTACATTTTTGATCGAAATAGAATTCGTACAAAGATTGATTCTCGGTTATTTTTTTCTCTAATATCTCCTTTAAAAGTTCGAACATATTACGTTGTATTCGAAAACTCGATGCTAATCTCTTTCTCCAATCCTTCCAGTTACACGAAGGCCATTCTGGCTCCGTACGCAACAAAGAATCATACCAAACTTTCGCGGAACCCTTTAATTTATTTAGCGCCTGATAACGAATAATTTCGTCCGACCATTTAAACGTTTGAGAGTAAGATTTTAATATACCAATCCAAGCATTAATATCATTACTTAGGGGATCAAATTCAGGTATAATGTTGTTGAGTATAAAACTGTTATTCGTACTCACAGTTGAGGTATCGGCCTTACGTGATACCTTCCTCCTTCTAGGTGGCGGAGATAGTGTTCGAGCACTACTAGTGCTGCTACTGGAACTAATCGATCGCGCCCTTTTTCGTCTTGGTCGTTTACCCATTGTGAAATAAGCGGATTCTTGTCACTTCTGATGTTAGAATAAAAACTCTCTAATACAAAACGAAGTTTATAATGTTCTATCACAATTCACACAACAATCAAAATCACTTTTAATATTGATAATAACATATTTTAACTTTTTAAACTTTACAGTCTTAATTTACTTTTTACTAAAAATTATTTTAATATATTATAATAATATATAATTTAATAATAAGAGTACACTCTCGACAATACTTGCTAGCCCAACGGTTGGAAGCAAAAGAACCCAAATACTACTCGTGCCGCCCATTCTATAGCCTCCGTGGCGCCATATTTCTATGCTCACTACATCCGGTTAATCAAATAGGTGGCGCTAGTAGTATTATTTTTATAAAATTGCTAACACACGTTTGGAAATTTTGGAATTGTCTATAGAACTGTTGTGATGATGTATGCGAAAGGTCTGGAATGTCAGACGCCTTCTTCAAAGTCTTCTTGGATAATATTTAAAGTTTAAACGTCCAACGGAGTGACCTTTTTCAGCTGTGGAATTAAGTTAAAAATTTCATTTTGAAATCGTGAGTGTGGGACCTCGTGCTCCAACTAACTTGACGAAGGTATTTTGTGCATAAATGCTGAAAATCGACGTTGAAAACACATGTTTATATTATACTAGATGTTGCTCGCGACTTCGAGCGCGCAAAAGGAAATCTTGCGGGAACAGTACATTTTGCCGCGATAAAAAGTACTCGCTACTTTTTATAGCTACTTTCCATAGAGATAGAATGGTAATTTGTGCGTCGTTTACGAATTGATATCGGGTCGGGTTCAAATCCCGGTCAGATTAATATTTATGTGATTATTTTTATTTCCTTTCTCCTATATTTTTGTAAGCTATTGCATAGCTTTTATCGCGGGCTTTGAGCGCGGCGACCGAATCAAGAAATTAAGTAACGAAAATAAACCTAACACCCCCTCCGACCGGCACAGCGGTGCGGCGTTGAAAGCCGTGCATCGTCTAACGTCGTTTCAGTTCGGCAGACTTCGGCACGGTGTTTGTGTGCGTGCGACTAGACGTATGCGTGTAGTACGCACGTACTATGCAATAGGTTTACCGCGGCAGTCCTTGAGTGCCACACGTATTTTTTTTTTTTTAATATTTTATCGTCCAAATAAAACCCCGAGCAAAGCTCGGTCTTCCAGGTACTAATAAATAATAATATTATATTATAATATCACTAACAAGAAAAAAATATATTAAAAGAATATATATTTATAAAATATATATACCGATTTGCAAAGTAAAATCAATGACATTATTATAAATCAGTAAAAAGTATAAAATAATTGTTATTTCCAAAAGAGTTACCCTAGTAAATTCTGATAAAATTGAACTATATCTCTATACACAATCTTCTTATTTTTGAAGTCGGTACCAGCCCAACCATTTGTTTCAATCCTTTAATAAAAAAACATTAATTTTAACACAACTACATCCTTAAACATACAAACAATATTTTAAAGCACTGAAGTTCAAATTGGCTGGTACCGACTTATAAAATAAGAAGATTGAGTAGAGAAATAGTTAAATTTTATCAGAATTTAAAAGGGGAACTGTTTCGACAGTAAGAATTATTTCAGAGTGATTTATAAGAATGTTATTGCTTTTACTTTGGAAGTCGGTAAACACTTAAAAACTAAAACTGCATCATCACATTTTTTTATCAATATTGCCAGCCAGAAATGGGACCGACAGATTTTGGAGAAAAATTGCACACTCTGTATTAGGGACTACATCATTCAATAGAGTCGCTGATAAGGAACAAATTCTGGAAAGCAATGACATACGTCAAACTTAGGGAAAGGGTTGATTTTTAACAATATATGCTAGCCATACTTTGTTTGGTAGGTCGGTTTATATTAGAAGGATTAATTCAAATTTTATAAAATTGAATATTTATTGGTAATAATATTGGTTAGAAGTTTCTTGAAAAAAAAAACCGTATGTCATACCTTTCCAGAATTTGTTCCTTATTAGCAACAATATCGAATGGAATAATATAGGTCGAATGGTATAATAATGTTTTATAGTTTTTTTCCAAAATCGGTTGATTCGATTCCTGGAATTCGAAGGAAATCAATTTATCAAATATCTGTATCAGTTTGTAACAAAATCGTGCTCAGAATTACTTTCAGAATTTTTCGATATTCCTTATAGTAACGGATTCAAAACTCCACTCTGTATATTAAAATAGAGTCGACGATGTAAAAGGCATGTTTTGTCGGGCATTAAAAACTAAATTATAAAACTCATAAATAATCAAAGTGTTCCATTAAAAACATATAATATTATTAAAAATGTACGTTCCAAGCCTGTGTAGTTTCACCTTTGTTGAACATATAAAAGGATTTCTTTGACCATATAATTCATGGAAACATTTTTCTGTTTGAGTTCAGTTTCTCTCATCTGAGACAGCTAAGACACGAATAGTTTTGAAAGCTTATGAAATTATTTTAAAATAAATTTTTGATTTTATTTTATAACTAGTTGGCCCGACAGATGTTGTTCTGTCTTAACTGTGATATGATGGTAGCTGTAGTTATATAAATAGTAACTACACCTAGAACTAAAACTACAACTTACACCTACGCCTACGCCTACGCTAACGCCTATGCCTGCGCCTACGCCTACGCCTTCGCCTTCGCCTTCGCCTTCGCCTTCGCCTTCTCCTTCGCCTTCGCCTTCGCCTTCGCCTTCGCCGACGCCTACGCCGACGCCTACGCCGACGCCTACGCCTACGCCTACGCCTACGCCTACGCCTACGCCTACGCCTACGCCTACGCCTTCGCCTTCGCCTTCGCCTTCGCCTTCGCCTTCGCCTTCTCCTTCGCCTTCGCCTTCGCCTTCGCCTACGCCTACGCCTACGCCTACGCCTACGCCTACGCCTACGCCTACGCCTACGCCTACGCCTACGCCTACGCCTACGCCTACGCCTACGCCTACGCTACAACTACAACACGCCTACAATACGCCTACTGCTAAACAGTTATTCCAATTTTATTATTTAATAATAAATAGGCGAAGATGATTACTTATATATGTAGTTTAATTTTAATTTAAACATAAAATTAATGACGATGAATTAATGATGCCAAGGTATTAATTTCCTAATTTATCTTATATTGTATCACAAATAATGATGTAATTTAATTTAGTTTATGTTTCGGCGGAACATAATTTTAATTACGGCGCTGTTGTCGTGTTTTCGAATAACAATAACAAAGTTACATCCTCCGTCTTCTGTAAACAGGATTTAAGGCGCTTAACATGACATCAGCATTCAGCCACCAATCATCGAAAAGCTAGGTGAATGACTAAAATATTTTTACGCATAAACAAGACTTTTGGAGCGCGTCTCAAATATTTTGCAGATGACAGAGCTTTTTTCAAATACATACCTAGTAACCTGTCTTTACAATAATATTACTAATCGTGCGATTCGTCCGATACACACACGTGTAAGCTAATTGCTTAATCATTTAATCTAACGTGCAAAAGAAAATCCGCCTAATTTAACCCTAATCGAAACTCCTTTCTAACTGAAAATAATATTAACAGCTAAAAGTGTTTCCCAATTTGACAGTTGCTTCAATCTTTCAGCCTTCAGGAACATTTTAGAGATTCGCAAATAAAATGCTCTCAAAGCAACAACTGTCACGATCTCTTTACTTTGGAATCTGCATCGGAACAGACGGAAACCGATGGCTTCTGGGATTCCTCGCTCCTCGGCGTGAATATTATATGTCAGGAATACTCGATGACTTAAGACAGCAATGTTTGGAATACGCGAATTCGTATTAATAACAGAAATAGAGCATTCGATAAAATTATGTTTTGTCAGTGATTTGTTATTATGAAAGTAATATTGATACTAATGTCAAAAAGCAAACAGTATTTGTGGTTCTTTCGACGTTGTCAAATACGAGTAGGTAGTAGGTATCAGAAATATAATATCATATTAAGTTATCACAACTATTAATTATTTAATTATAAATCTGTTGTACATACGACACCAGTAGCAGATAGTAAAAAAATATAAGCATAATATTATGATTCGAGGATCCTCCCCTAAGGGTCAGCTCACATTCGCATAGCTAGCCGCACTGCCAAGCCCTGCGCCGCGCAGTTTACGCGTTTTCGATGTAAACTGACGCTAATGGTTAGAGGGATTCTTACCTCTAAGAACGTCTATGATAAATATTTATGCGTTATTTCGTCTTAATTCAGGGTGAACGAACTTTCCCTTTATTATCCCAGCTCGTACAATAGTTAAATGTCTCTCTCAGTCTTGACTAAGTACAATGTACTTTAATTATAAACTTAGAATCTTGTTTGATATTTTACGAATAAAAGATCCAGCGTATTTTTATTATTTATTGTTGTTATTTTAAGTGTAATAACAATGAGTTAAATTTGATTTAGTGTTGAAAGAATTGATGGTATTTTTTTTAAATTCTAAACAATCATATTTGTGCTGATAAAGTAACCATTATACCTTACAATGTTATAGTCTCACGGCAAGAAAGATTACGAGAATTCGTGCTGCTGTAAGAAGTCTCTGCACGAGAGCGAGAAAGAGAGCTCAAGATACCATTAATATTCTTGTTACTCGAGTCTTCTCACCTTTATCCCTATATCCCTATGCTATCTATATATTAGGCGTATTTAACTCACTGTGCCAGAAAGAGGTTATGTTTTTCGATTGTATGTATTTGTCGAAGCGGTTAATATTTAAGCTGCTGAATTGACTGATAGTCAATAGTACGGACGCCATCTTGGCCCCACTTTTGAGATTTTTGGCCATTTTGACATTTGAAGTGTGCTGAAAATAAGATGGCTGACGTTTGAAGTATAGTGAAAATCAAGATGGCGTAACTTTTTCTTGTATGAAGATATTTTGTTCTGTCAAATGTACGTCATAGCCTATCTTGAGTTTTGAAATCTTTGAACAAACCATATAAAACATGATTTAACTTCTTCTTCTTTTATTTATGGCAATCGCGGTTGTAAAAGGTTTACACCATTCTGCCAGTGTCGAGAATTTATAGTTTTTTTTTCGAATTTATTTATTTACATTTTCATTATACAAATTATAAAAAACATCAATTTCGAGGATCAAGATTTCCCTACTCTTAGATTTATTACGATGGGACTATATCACCCGGAAACCAACAACAGGCCCTGGAAAATTCGGTGCATTGAAAATAGAACTATGCGCTCATACAATAGACTTGAAAATGGAAGTTAAGAGCAGATAAATCTTGATCTTCGAAATTGATGTTTTTTTTATAATTTGTATAATGATAATGTAAATAAATAAAATCTAAAAATTTTAGCATTATATAAAAATTCTGTTTCACTTGACACAATGAAAATTGACACTGACAATGGTTTAAATATTAGGTTTACATATGAAATTGGCGTTTTATAAAGGAGGAACAAAGTCGATTTTTTTAAACATAATATATTTATTTAATCAAAGTAGGTATATACCATTTTATCTATGCACTTTTGCCATCTCATAGGTAGTTCATTGATTCTTTTACTAAAAAAAACCATTCGGACAGGAATCAATAAAATCTTTGCAGGCGCTTTGGACTTGCCCCATCGTAGTTGAATTTTTTCCCTTGCAAGAAGTTCCATCCCCAAGTTTCAAAAAAATGGTAATCTATTGAAGCAAGGTCCGGGGACTACGGTAGATGTCTTAGACATTCCAATTGAAGCTCCTCTAATTTGGTAGCCGTCTGTTGTGCAGTGTGTGGTCTAGCGTTGTCCTAAAGCAGCAGTGGCCTAGGGCGAATGACCAACCTCGGTTGTTTAGCAGCTAGCTTTCCCATCATGATTTGCAGTTGCTGGCAATAGACATCTGCCGTAATCGTCTGGCCAGATTTAAGAAACCTGTAGTGAACGACACCGGCACTAGTTCACCAAACGCTCACAAGTAACTTTTTTGAGTCAATTTTCGCTTGGGGCAGGCTTTGGCTGGTTCAGTTGTTCAAGAACGAAAACGTTGGAACCAAAAACGCATTGTGTTTTCTTTTGTAACATCGCCGCCATACACAACATTAATCCTTCGAGCCGTTTCTGCAGCACTGGTGCCACGGTGGAACTCGTACTCGAAAATAATACGATATTTCAAGTTTTCCATTTTGTAAACAGAGTGACGGAAATAAAAAACCAAAAGAGGAAAAAAAATGAATTACGGTTTCCAAAACACAAATGCATGAGTAAATAGTGGTATATATTTGAAATTGGAATTCCTAACCAAAAGAAGATATATTTGAGATCAAAGGGGTCAGTACGACAAGACGCCAATTTCATATTATGTAAGGGCCTAATATAAAAATTGATGATGCCATTATAATTCTCTTTACTCGAGGCTTCTCGCCTCGTCCTTATAGAATCCTATTATTTTTTAAATTAAAATTTACCTACGACCAAAAAACCACCACCACCACCACCACCACACACCACCACAGCCAGTTTATCTAACTATAACCATACCACAGGTGTACGGAAATTATTCGCGGTTAACCAGTTGAAAATTGGCTTCAATAATTGAATAAAAAGCCTTTCAGTCTAACTGACACAGGGTATCATGGCTTATATAATATTCATTTCTGGAAATGTAACTGTAACTAACTACCGCTGAGCATTTTAAAGAAGTGATAAAATTTATAAACAACAGATAAACGACTTCAGCTCTGTGCAGATAAGTCAGTTAGTAATAAAATTAGTCTTTTTAAAACGGCTATCATTTTAAATTTGTATTTACATACTACTTAGCCTGTACCGCGGAGTTCATATAATTACTCCATTCCCATCGGCTTCACTTACCACTTACCTTCTGAAGACCCTCATCCAAATCCTAGGGCTTCCCTATGAAGGAGAAACAGCCTTCGTCACTGGCCTGCACCTTTTTAGGCTAACATATTTTGTCAAATGTTTTAGGTATTAAATAAGTCAAAAGTTAATGTGTTTACTGTTTATTAATAAATCAATAAACATAAAAATATATTGATATATTTTTTACTAAAAATCTATACAAATTCCTCGTCTCTGCATCTTCAGACCCCGTTTCACGCAGTTCATTTGGCATATATTGATGAAGGTTTCGTTGGTCGTGGTGCACACGGGAAAGTAGACGTTGGGGCACTTATCACAAGACATAGTTTGGTTGAGCGGCGGCACCAAACGCTCAATTTTCGTCTTCAAAACGTCTTGTGTTAACGTTTCTTTGAGAAATAATAACAAAATGATGCATTTGACTGTAAGAAATTATCATATTGACATTAATAAAAGATTAAGAATTAAGAAACTTAATATTATGTAAAGCTACACGTAACGGTGTGTTTGACAGATTTGCCTGTACAGGTAAACTGGACCGTGTATGGCTTGCTTTAGCCTAGTATCCTTTGTCGAAAGTGGATTATCTTTTTGCATTTGCAAAGATACTTAACCCTAGAACAACAATAACATTTTGACGTACATAAAAAATATTCATGCGTAGAATTTACGCAAAGGGTTTCAATTAGCTGTAACTAGCCTTTACCCGCAGCTTCGCCCGCGTGGGAGAGTGTTTGTGGCAAATAACTTCTTTAGCAAATATACCTGCAATATAGTTATAGCGCAGAGAAAAAATATATACTATACGAAAAAATATACAATTTAATTATCCTTATATATAAAATATAAGGATAATTAAATTGTATCCGTCTAAATAGCTTCTAAAAATACCACATTATTTTTGATTATTTTTTAAACTTAGAATAGGTATAATAAACTATCCTTAAAATATTGGCATATATATGTTATACATTGTTTTGTTATTTATGTCCAACGGGTTAGATACGGCAGCGTTTTCGATAAAAATTCCCCGACGGCTTGATTTTTTCCGACACCTTTAACAATATCATCGTCATAAATCAAACAACTTCTACAAAACCTTAAGAAATTATTATCGACCTAAACCTTCCTAAGGAACCACTCTGTCAGTAAATGTAAACGGCATGAAAATCCTTTCAGGAGTTTATGAGATTATCGCGAATATACAGACAGACAGACTCGGCGGCTCACTTTATCCTATGTCCGTCACTTGGTTCTAAGCTGCCTTCTCACCAATTTTCAGCCAAATCAGTTCAGCCGTTCATGAGTTATAAATAGTGTAACTAACTCGACTTATATAAGTCGAGTTAGTTACACTATTTATAACTCAGAACTTATCAATCAGCCCTCGTATATATATACGAGGGCTGATTGATAAGTTTCCGAAACGACAAATAAAAACTTCAAAAATCTATTTAAAATAAATTTATTTCTCAACGTAGTTTCCTGCTACCTCGATGCATTTAGTCCAGCGCTTCTCCAATGCCGTTACACCAGTTTGATAAAATGTTTTCTCCAACCCCTCAAAATACTCGTCCACGGCAACAATGACTTCTTCATTTGATGAAAATCTCTGGCCACCTAATCATTTCTTCAGGTTTGGGAATAAGTGGAAGTCGCACGGGGCCAGATCCGGGGAATAGGGTGGATGCGGTAGCAATTCGAACCGCAATTCATGGAGTTTGGCGACTGCAACCATTGACGTGTGTGCAGGTGCGTTGTCATGGTGGAACAAAATTTTTTTCTTGGCCAAATGTGGTCGTTTCTTCTGGATTTCTTCACTTAATTTTTGCAGCAAGCTTGCGTAGTACTTTTTTCCTTTTTGCAGATAATCCACTAAAATAATCCCTCGAGCATCCCAAAAAACAGTCGCCATCACTTTGCCGGCCGACAAAACCGTTTTTGCTTTCTTCGGCGCAGGTTTTCCGCTCTCAGTCCACTGCTTAGATTGTTCTTGTGTCTCGGGAGTATAATGATGTATCCAGGTTTCATCGACTGTTACATAACGCCGCAAAAACTCATTAGGATCTCGGTTAAACAGCGCCAAACACTCCGATGAATCGTCCACTCGACGTTGCTTTTGGTCTACAGTGAGCAAACGCGGCACCCATCGCGCGCTAAGCTTTTTCATTCCCAAATATTGGTGCAAAATATTAAAAACGCATTCAGATGAAATGCTCACCATCTCTGCTATCTCTCGCAACTTTAAGCGCCGATCATTCAATACAATTTTGTGAATTTTTTTGGTCATGTCCGGATTCGTGACTTCATTTGGACGGCCAGACCTGTGGTCGTCTTCGCAGCTCTGTCTTCCACGTTTAAAATCAGTTACCCAGGTGTGAATTGTACTCAATGCAGGAGCAGAATTACCTAAAACACTGTCTAGCTTGGTTTTAATCTGGGTTGCTATTTTCTCTTTTAAAACGTAAAACTTTATCACCGCACGAATTTCGTTTCTTTCCATTGTTAAGAAAATTTACGACAGAGAAAGTTCTACGTCCTCTCAAACAAATTCCATCAGTTCGATTAAATTCAAATTTGGCGTTCTATTTTCAAAAAGATGCCAGAATATAATGTAATATATCATTTTTTTAAGTTCGTCGTTTCGGCCAGTTATCAATCAGCCCAGGTATATCGTTTAGATTATTATATATTTACCAACCTATGAAATAAATACCGTTGATTGTTTTTGACCGTTGAACCTCTTCTAAAGTAATAATAAATATCTAAACTTCGCAACACTTTCAAATCAATTAGATTTTATTCTATAATATTTTGTTTTCATGTGTGTGGAAACACAGCGTCGAGTTTTTTCTACTTTTTCATCTATAACAGCATTTTTCCATGTCACTCTGTATGACTCTTTAATTTCGTGGTATTTTATTTCATTATCAGTGTCCAGTGTCCTAGCAGCTGAGCTCGTCGTCCTCCTCTATTAGACCGTCCAGGGTACGAGCCTCGTCAAATTTTCTACTCCCCATTATTGTTTTTACTTACATTATTCACAAAAAGATGAAAATATTATAAAATACTATGCCCAAGCACAATAACGAGGGAAAACAATATATTTATACCTATATACATTTTTGATATAACTCTTAAAAGTCACGTAAAAGACAATCAAGTGTAATTTTTACGTACGCGGTGGTCATAAGTCATAACACAAAATTAGTAACACTCACTTGAGTGACACATGCGTCTTAAGGAAGTGCCGACGAGTGATATGTTCTAAAAGCACAGAAACGCGTTCGCAATTTTTACAAAGTAAGAGCAATATTTCGAGCACGCATGCGTAAATTTTACCCACAATATATTTTCTAGGGTTAAATTAAGATTTAAGAAGCATTTATGTTGTTACTAAGAAGTAACTTCTTAGTAATAACTTAAATACTTACGAATTAAAATATTTTCTTTTAAAATTTATAATTCACGTTTCTTCTATTTAAACGAATACCATTCAAAATATTTTCTTTCATTCCTTAAATAATTATCATAAGCACAGTCAAGAAAAATAAAAACTATAAGGTTGTAGACTTTACAAACTTTTGAAAGAAATTTCTAAGACTTACCTTTAAACATTTTGAATGTTTCAAGATGTCTGATTCCGAAACAAAATATTCTTATTTAGTAAATGGTGAATTTTTAATTAAGTACTCGGATTTTATTAAGATTAATTTTTTGGAAAATAGTTAAATCGCTATCTATCTTAGTTCTTAGAGGTTTTGAATTTTTTTAATGTATTTTTTATAATATTATATTTAAAGAAGTTTTTCTCGGTGCTCTGTCGTTAGGGTCAGCTTACACCGCGACGATATGCGATGCCACGCGGCATTGCATTTTTATGATATCTATTCTATATTGAACTTTTTTCACTACACAAAAAGATAAACGTTTCATATTATGATATAATTCACACACTGCACAAGCGCTGTGCAGCGCGGTGCAACCTGACATATGAACTCTTGCAATGAAATGTGTATCTTCTTGTGTAAGGAATATAGCTCAATTAAGAATAGCTATATAATAAGTTTCGGTGTGAATTGACCCTTACTGTTTAATACTTTGACTTAAGCTGTTATGTTGTAGCTATAAAATCTTACAAATAACGTTTCAGGATATGAAAGTATTTGTGAGTTGCAAATAAAAACAACTCAAACTATTCAAAATGAATTTATTATCATACTGCCGACCAGTAGCGAGGCGTGTATACAACTGGACATCATATCGGCTTCCCTTATGAATATTACATAATAGATGGCGCTTAGTGCAATAAAATAAAGTATCGTTGTTCTATTTTACAATAGATATTAGCTCATGCGGCTTACCATTCCGCAGATCTCACGCTTCGCCACTGCTGCCGACTAAATTAATGACATCCAGGCTGACGGCGAGAAGTCTCAGCGCGAGAGCGAGAAGGCGAGTCACTGCCAACGATTCTCGGTGCTTCTCGACGAAAGACTAGACTGGACTCAGTAAGATGGAGTCAGTAGTCAAAAGGCATAACAAACTGATGACAGTGTCCATCATATGCATGGAATACTATCTCCTTAAACCTCGTCCTCACGCAGTTTAGCCAGCAAAGGTTCGAGTATGTTCTATTGTTTGTACCACAGACAGGCAGGTAGGCCCTGGGACATTCGTCACAATCTGTCATCAGCTCCAGAAGAGGCACAGGGTCTGTAATCCTCTCCATGTAATTCTCCTGTATATGTTGTGCTTCTTTCATACTCATTATTCTGTTGTCCTGGCAGAATATAAAGGCTACGGCCGCTAGTAGTAATACTGAAATAAAGGTTATAACGGTTGAATATTGGGTTTCATAAACAGTTGATGATTATTATTTTATGTTATTGTCAGAAAATGTATTAAAGTTCTAGTAATAAAATATCCCAATAATATTCTAATGGCCGGTTTCTAAGGATTAAAGACGGTAGTTTATCTATTCAATTGCGCTTCTGTTAGGTTAGGTGAGCCTCCTGCCTCCTGTCTAACGGGGCTCCGGGAGAGGTTGGGAACCGGGGGGGGCCCGGCTTAGCCAGTCCCGGCGTCGCGGTACTTCAGATTCAGGCCGGTCCCTCATGAGGAAGACCGGCCGGTCGTGGGGAGTGTCCTGTGTCAGATCCGGGACTCTCCCTTTCATAGTGGCTGATGACAATCCGCAAGTATGGTTTTAGTGGGTAAACTGGCGAAAGCACCGGGAGTCCCACATATCCCCGGGACACCCATCCCGATATGTGGGATGTGTGGGATATGTGGGATGCGTAATGACCTTTCCCCTGCGAGAACAAAAAAAAGGTTAGCTTTTAATTGGATGACGCAAATGAAACCTAATCGAAAGCGCTATTGAAAAGATAAATTACCGTCACTACAGAACGGAATAAATAAGCCATTTTAAGATGGGCAAGCGAAATGTCAGTTAAATTACTTTGCAAAGATAAACATTGCCAAGTGACCCGATACTGTCTACTCGAGCACATCAGTAAGTTATATACATAATTAGTCAAAGTGCATTTTCTAGTTATTTCAAAGAGTTTTATTTTTAAGAAATTCTTGTTAATATTCTCTTTGTTTAATTTTTTTATCAGACTATGGCGAATATGGGATTTTGGTATGTAAGTATGTTTGTTCCACCATAGCGCCTTTAAACAACTGGTCTGATTTTATTACAACAAAATTTCACATTGGAAATTCCAATTCACATTGGAAAGGAATCTACGGAATTCGAAAAAATATTTTTACTTTTTTCAAAAAGGGTATAGGCCACAGGGCAAACCCTTAACTCGTCTTTGTTTTAGGCTCAAATTGTAGCTGATAAAATTGTCCCGAGGAATTTTTCTCCAAAATTCTTCGTTTTCAAAATATCGAGCGAAAATATATTTTTTTTCTATTTCGGCTATAATTTTTTTCGTTTTTGGCTTTCTCAAATAATTCTTTTTGCACCTTACAGCTCTCGTCTTTTGAATCTTTTTTTAATAGCATAAATCTCCTTAACTCTCCGAGATATAAGGGGATCGCATTTTTTTGTGAAATCGAGGCTACACTGGACCAAACGAAAAGACATTTCAAATGTCAAAAGTTGTCTGTGTCGGTTTACGGACGCTATTTTTACGTGATAACGTCATCACAAGCCGAACGCTTACGTCGATCGTGCCTCTCTATCGTGTGTTGCTCGCTCTCGCTTGGACGTTCGGCTCAGGTGGAACGTGACAATTTTTCGTGTCGAAAAAGACAGCCCCGGGTAACATAGGCTATATAATATACGTAGTCGGGTTAGATATTATTATAAAAATTTAGTTATTATTTTTCTATTAAAATTTAGAATTAAAGGCGCTAACTAAATTAGTCCAATCAAAATATAAAATACTAGATGTTACCAGCGACTTTGTGCGCGCAAAAGGAAATCTCGCGTAAACAGTTTTTTTAAGTATAATCGGTCCAGTTGTTTTGTAGCCTATTCAATGCAAACAACCAAACGAATATACGAACTAACAAATCTTTCCTATTTATAATATTAGTATAGATTCATTTGGACTTTGAATTTACGTTTTAATTTTGTATGCTCCAATTTTCTAACATTAAACTTTTGAAATATTTGTCTGCAGTGCAATTTCAGCGCAATAAATCCACTCGGGGAAAGTTTTTTTTAAACTTCTGATAATAATTTTAAACGAAGCTAGTTCCTCAATACTTTATTTAGAACTTGGAATTCAGGTCCCCGTCATAGCTAAACTTTTGCGATGTTTTTTTTTTTCAATAACTTTGGCACTACAAAACTGAAAATTAACTTAATTATTGAATTTCTACACTTATTTCTAGTGGTAAAAGTTCTAATCATGTTTGAACTTCTTATTTAGCATACCGTGACATTTTAATAAACGGTAACCCATATACTTTGTCCACTTTACTTATAAAAATAAAAACCAGAGACAGCAACATGGATAAGCGTATCCGTGGTGTAAATATTTTTATTAATAAGGTGATATAGCTTTGTGACCAATCAGTTAGTTGTAAATACTTACTAAGTTGGCTTAGCACGACCCTTAATATTATAAGTCCATACAAATATTTGTAATATTTGGTAGGTATTCCACAAAATATTTGTGGAATACGTAGGAGAGTTTTCACATCTTATAGCACCGCAAACGCTCTTAAGTCGTTGGCATAAGTGCGTTTTTTCAATATCCAGTCCCTTATATGTTTTGTACCTTCGTAATTTATCGGTGCGATATCCGATATCGTATCGCATTATGGGAAAAAGTATATTATCTTTCCTTCCTACTATGATACAATGAAAAGTTTTTGCGACTAAAGATTGAGTAGATATAGTAAGAAAGAAAGATAAATTCAATATAGAGAGAAAGAAATGGATTTCAGAGAGAAGAAAAATGTAACTACGAGTTTAGAATGTTAAATATTAATTTCATCTGTAGTTCCATTCTTACCCACTGTAATTTTGTCTACGTCTCCATTTTCCATAGCTGTATAATTTTCAAATTGTATTTAATCTTGTAATTGAAATCAGAAATTTTGCAGCAAATCAGTTCCTCAACCACTTTATAACGACCGATAAGAAATTTGTAATAAAATTTAAATTAATCGTTTCAAAGTAAATAAGGTTCTGATATCCAATAGAATAGTTAAGTTATTAAAATGTTTGTTTTATCTATGACTAACTGAATCCCGCAGCTCCGCCCGCGTAAATATAGTATCCCATGGGAATACTGTACTTTTTCGAGATAAAAAGTTGTTGTTTGTTTTAATCCAGAGCCTACACTACTACCATATCAAATTTCATCAAAATCTATACAGTAGTTTTTGCGTGAAAGAGTAAAAAACATCCATCTATCCATTCGTCCATACATCCATCCATCCTTCCTCACAAACTTTCACATTTATAATATTAGTAGGATGAATTTAAAGAATCCTTATAAAGTAAACCACAGTGTCAAAGAAATGTAAAAACGTCACATGCGTTATTTTGTGTTTTTTTTAGTAATGATAAAATAAAAGAACTTCAAATAAAATTAAGAGATTAAAGATTTTATTTAACAATTTCAATTATTTCATAGTTATTTTAGATTTTTTTTTACTTTTTTTTACCCGATTACGGCGAAGCCAAAAGGAAGGGTAGCGTCTAAACTACTGGTCCGATTTTAATTATTAATGAGGTGTCTAAATCTGTTAGATTCAAAATATTTTTTTTTCAAACTCTGTATTACGAAAATTGAACCTCAAATTCTAACATCTAAAAAAATTAAACCAAGATAATCATCGCGTGTTTGGTATCAGAATCACGATTTAAATGCCGTCGTACAAGCCCAGTTGTCCAATTTTCGAACATTACGTATAATATCTATAAATGTATAATTTTTATATCGACCTATGCATAGAACAAAGTCACATCTGCAAAATATTTACTTTACAGGAGAGCGAAAAGAAAGTTGACTTGGTCAATTCTTGATCTAACTTTTTTCCTGATTGGCCTAGCCGGATGAATATTTAAATAATCTTGTAAATAGGTTTAAAGTAATGTTTAGTTACTAATAAAATATATTTTAGATAACATTGTTATTTAGGTATGGTATGGTATGGTTTTCCGCTGTACATGGTTACATACAACCTGTAGGTTTCCGCTGTACATGGTTACATACAACCTGTAGGTTGTATGTAACCATGTACAGCGGAAAATCATACGTCATATGTCTAGATGTAACTTTACTCTGGGGAAAAGTTTCTGTCCTATATATAAATATAACTTTGTTTTACTTACTTAATTTATCAGTTTCTTGATTTTTATTTTATTTTAAAGATATAATATTTGTTTCGAGCCTGTACTTTTCATGTTATATTTTAAACTAACATTTTAATTAAACTTTGTCCAACATCTATCGTAATAAGAATATTCAGACGAGTCCCATTACCTTCGTGGGCTTATATTAGGCCATGAGATATATCAATTGGTACTAGTCATTTGCTTTTAATCGATTGTTTTTGTAAAAGTTAAATTTTTTAAAATGCAATGTACAACGAACATAGTACATATCCACACGGGCGAAGTTGGCGGTTGGAGGCGGGCGCGCGAGGGGTAGGCCGCGCAAATACGTCCCCCGCGCCCGCGCAGGTGCGAATAGAGAAAATCAGCTGATACTAGCAGCTGTACCGTATGTAGTAAATAAACCACGAAAATTGCATAGATTAATAACAATATTATTTAAAGTTAGATATCTCCGTGGCCTAGTGGGTAGTTTGATTCACACTCGAGAGAGTGCAGGTTCGATTCCCAAGTTGTGGTGTGTACCAATGAGACTTTTTCAGATCTCAAGTACATTATACGGCCGCTCTAACGGTGAAGGAAAACATCGTGAGGAAACCCGCACATGGTTGGCCCCAAACGTATAGACCAGTCATTCCCCTGACATGACTTACTATGCTGTGAGAATGCCGTATGTGCTTGGGCAACCATACGACATTTTAAACCAACTGTCCCAGGCACTACAGTATTTCAAGAGTGGTTACTTCGCTCGGAGAATACTGTACAAATCATCCAATAACGGATAAAAAGGCTGATCGTTTTATTTATAGTTCTAATAACATTAAAGTACCTATTTACTAAAAAGTACCTATTTACTAACTTTTGTTAAGTTAACATTTAATTACTTTAAAGTTTTTGTTCTGATTAAGAAAAATAAATGAAAATAAAATGAGATGAGGTACATACAGTTAAATCGAACAGCAAGTAGCAACTGGCCTACCGTGCCAACGTCTAAGCATTTTAGCCACACTGCGGGCTCTAAGACGAGGATCCCGGCGCACCGTCTAAAATTTGCTCCTCGATATTTACGTCCAGTTGCCGCCCACCGCTGGAGGCTCAATGGGCCTATTATCTAACACTCGCATGCCTGTGTAATGGCACGGGAGTCTGAAAGATGGTGGGCATGAGTATATCACCTCCGGTAAATCCTCAATGCTTTTGCGACAGTCCCAAATGCTGCACATAAGCACATCATCATCATACCATAGTAACGCGTGGTATACGCGTATGGCGAAGGCATTTTAGGATAAAAATCACACGCAAGTCACAAACACGAAAAACAAGTCAAAACAAACAAAACAGTTAATATTTATTACAAATAAAACAGTTATTAAAACAAACGAAAGTCGAAATAAACAAACGAAAATAACAACGAAGATAAGAAGTAGATAACTAAAAAAAATAACACGAAACGTCACTCCAAAACGCGGGTTTACACTTACAGCCAACTGACCAAACTGAGAAAATGATTTTATGTAAAAAACGTAGGCATAGGTGTATAGAAATGTATAGATAGTTTTTCATATCAATAAATTATTATTTAATTTGCATAAGCATTGATTTGTATGAACTGATTACAAAATCTACTGGATGCTCAAGGCGCGTAAAAGAGCGAAGAAAGAGGCGCGTGGGAGACGATAATCGCATACCATCAGGCGATCTGTCTGCTTGATTACCGGACATAAATCATATAAATCCAGCTAAAAACTGTAACTTATTTATTACAAAAAACTAAGGAAAAAATCATATCAATCAATTAACTAATTTAAATATCGACTACATACACGTAAATGTTTCTATTTTCATAGGTCACATCACTTAGCCTACGTAGTTTTTGAAAGAGTCCAGCGGCACACGTTTGATATTTGCCGCCAAAAAACCGTGCTGTGGCCGCGTGCGCCGCCCCGCCGCCCGCGCCCGTGCCGCATAGCGTAGGTATTCTTTGAATTTTGCCGAAAGTCGATAAAAGAACTATGTTGTTTTGAAATAGGATTTCGAATTTAGTTGCGGTTTTTCTCTCGACGTAAAAGGTTGTCGTTTAATTTGAGTTTCACTATTAGGTCATGTTTAAAAACGTAGTGTTGTGTTGTTAATTTTTAAGTGATACGTGTAATGATTTGTGGTGCTAGCAACGATTTTCAAATTTTAAAATGCAATAAAAACATTTTCTAACAACTTTAAGTTTTAACTTTTAACGGGACACCTTGCCGCGGTCACCTGATGGTCAAAGGATTCCGTGAACTTAGTACTAGGAGTAGACTTAGTACCTACTACCTAATCGCAGTCATTCAGTACTCAATACTTCTTTCACGTTAGTAAATAGCTATTGGCCATAGTTTTACTTAATATGATCGGTGTAATAACGTACGTAACTTATTACCATTAATAATAATTTACTGATGCGACTTCGGGCACCCTTTTATACACCTTCTTAGTTTCATTGTTACCTACAGTTCAACCACGTTACATCTTTCGGTTACTGTCGTTTTTCAAACACCGTTGTAACGTAGTTACATTTCCTCTCCGTAAACTTAATTATTTCGGCGTTACTCGCCTCATCTATGATTTGTATACTTAATTATTTTAGTCATTCAGAGGCTTTAGCACCATCTAACGGCGTACGCCCTTACTAAAACGGCGTTAGCCTTTCTTTAATATTTGGTTCATAGATCGATTTTACTTCGGTCTTTAATCTTAAAAAAGAAAAAATTATCCTTGAATACTAATTAAAATATAGTAGAATTGCATTATTATATTACATAATATATTGATTATTAATATAATATCTTTTATTTTGATTTGTGAACTTTTTCTCTTTACGCTTTAGTTTTTTAATTGTCAAATGTTAAAAAAAGAAGACGGAGAAGGGTATATAATGCACTTCGTCGAATGACGTTTCTCTTTTAGAATAACATTTTCTATAGACTCAAGATGTAGTCGTTATATTTCTTAATCCCGTTTTTACGGTGAGTTTTTTATATCTGTGTCGTGAAGTTTTATTGGGTAAATAATTGTAATAAAACACATTATTTTTTCATGTAAATTATCACATTGTAGTATTAGTTGTCAAAATTTGATTGGCCAAACCACGTGCTCATTTGTAATTTCATTTTTCCGTTTTTGCATTAATATTATATTAGGATGTTTGTATCCATATTTTGATTGTTCTTTATATTCTCTTTTATTTTGCTTATCCTTTTTTATTTTATGACGGTCATACAGCCCGAGATTGTTATCGTTTGGGGTTAATATCACGCCGGCTGTGGGATTCCTACTCCACATTTTTGGTGTGGATTTTCCAGGGACCTATACTCCGAGTTCAAGGCACCGTTTTTCATGCACTTATAGCTGGTTTCCACACATCCGGATTTCTGAGTGTTGCTAGTTATTCCGGACTGAACTGACTGGCTTTGGACCCAGTCTGCACCGCCCCTTGGACGATCTACGTCGCGGTGAACATACCGGCCTGAACGACAGAGAGACGCTACCGGAAGTTGGAGCCCAACTCGCTCGCGCCACGTGCTGACTACACTCCTGGACTACACTCCAGCTAAGTACCCGCGTGGTTAAAGCCCCTCCGATTCCCACAGACACCAAGAGGATAAGCCAGACCTTTCGGCCTTCTGCCCACGTCCCCTTTTTTAAATATATTTGTCACGTTGGTAATTCATCGTTTCTTTTAAATTACCCGTAACACCGTCTGTAATTTCGATAGAAAAGTGACGATTGCCGTTGGACATTAAGAATTTAGTTGCACTGTACACAGGGTTCGTTATTTGTCAAGCAACATTTCGTGCGTGATTTACGAACCAAACTGCAGGCGGTGTAGAGCAGGGGTTCCTAAAGTGGGCTCCGTGGGATAGTCATCAAGGTTCCTCTAAAATTATTTGAAATTATGAAATTCAAATATCCGTCACTTTTGTGTGTGTACGATTGTAAGTCACTGCAATCTGCATACATTAAACATCGCTGACGCATAGTACGCGTACGCATAGTACGCGTGTACTAAGGCGCGGCGGCCGGCCCGTGCGTCAGCTAAGGGGTCATTTGCTGGCGAGAGTAATGAAGTAAATTACATTGCGTAATGTAGTAAAAACAATAAAATTTTATATTTTAATAAAAATCTACTTCTAGACAGCTTGTTCTAATTAGTAAAAGGTATAAAATGAATAATATATTGAATAAAAATTTTGAAATAAAAATTATAAAAACTTTTTTGTAATAAGAAAGGGTAGTATAATCATATCCAAAAGTTAATGCGGTCAATAAAGCGGTCTTCTGGCAACCTGTATATATAAATAATTGATATTTCAATCACCAATCCGGGAATATTGAACACGGTCCTCTTCTCACCACCCGCACGTTGTCCTCCGCGTTGTCTCTATTGAAGCAATTCATCCTACACTCGTTTATGTACGTCTTGTTGTCGGTAGCACAGACCGGTATGTAGATCCTGGGACATGTGGAGCAATCAGGAGCAATGGGTATCTTGCCCAGGTCCGGTACATCCACTGAGAAGAGGTTCCAGAAGGATTCGAATTCGGTTCCTTTGTCATAGCTTGCATTGACGTATATGAATAAGGCTGTAAGAGATAGTATTAATAATAATTTAAGTATCAGACATAAACTGGTACATGGCAGTGAAGACAATACTAAAATCGGTCGAGCCTTTTCGTAGTTGTAAATAAGTAGTAGCGCGATGAAGCTTCGATAAACTTTTGAAAAATTATGGGCGCGGTTACAAAATGTGTTGCTTGATAGCGGCCTAGCCCTGTCATATCTATAGAAATGATTTGTGTAATAAGTCCAAACAGTGACCAAATGGGCCTTATTGCACGCATTAAGATTCACGGCCAATAGAAAAACACGTGGAAATGTAGAGGAGACTTTTCATGCTTTTACAAATAAATGTTTTAATATTGTTGGATTATTTTTAAACAAATTTAAATGTACCCGCTAATTTTAGGAATTTCTAAACACACAAAGTAAGCTACATAAGAATAGAAAAATGCTCCTTAACAAGACCTCTTTTTGTAATTTTTGTACCCCGCGGGTACTGTACTTTCCGGCATAAAAGCCAATATTTTAAATCCAAAGCCTAAACTACTACTATAACAAATTTCATCAAAATCCGTTCAGTACTTTTTGCGTGAAAGAGTAACAAACATCCATCCATTCATACATCCATCGAACCATCCTCCCGAACTTTCACATTTATAATATTAGTAGGATTTTTATACCAATTGTAGATCAAAAAGAACTCTACTTGTTACTTTTATTTTCGATGATTTCACCTGTCACGTGCGAACTGGCTACATTCTACTAGGGATTTTATCAATTAAAATATTTTTGTAAACACTCTAAAGAACATTAATCTACTGGTAAAATACCTATTGCAAAGAGGAAAATTACTTACAGATTAAAAACGCTTGTATTAGCGAACACCTACACATTTTCGTGTCTAATTAGTAATTAATTAGATTTATCGTTAATTTATCACTTGAAGTGGCCGTTGAGTTCGCCAGTTGAACGTTAAAATTGTAATTATAATTTAAGTGGTTGTAATTGCGAAAATTTAGAGACATTGGTTGATTGTGCAGAGGGCAAAATAGTCGTTACAAAACTTTTAGTGAATAATAATAATATTTGGTATTGATAAATGATTTTGATTTGTGTTATTAGATTAATGTTTAGAGCAACATTAAATACTGCTCTCAGTTTTTTAATACACAGACACATGAGCACACACATTCGCATACCTACGACATTTTCATTCACGGTCACACTTATTTTCTGAATGTACCGTTGTTTTTTAATTTTGTCATAGCAGGCAAAAACATTGATAACTAAGCTGATTTATATTTGCGTTTACTTTCTAAGTTATCATTTATTATTGTACATGGTGAAACTGGTCTCCACAATACAGGAAAAGTGTAGAGACCTTAAGGATTTAATAGTTTTTGTTTCAATAAAGGTTACTATTATTAAGCTGCAATAATTGTAAAACAATAATTAAACTGAATTGAAGGCGCAATTTCTAGCTTAGCACTTGAACGTTTTTAGTAAGTTAGCGATATTACGTTGGGTATTATAATTGCAGGCTTTTGCTCATTATTGTAGCGGGCTACGACCTCTTGATGTGTAAGTCCTTCTTACGCTTGAGTGGTGATTATAATAATACAGCAACAATTCTTATGTTCCCCTTTATTGGTGCTTAACACAGATACGTATTACAAATGAGATATGTTTAACACAAATACGTCTACACTCTACACTGAGAATAGCCTTTTACTTATATAAAATAAACCTAAATAAATAGGCTTTACTTCACGACAACTGTCAATATGAAATTGACAATTACACTTCATAAACTTGCTGTTGTCGTTATGCAACAATTATGATTTACGATATCACAATTGTTATTCTTGCAATTACTTGTTTATATTATCCTTGTCTTTTTTCTTACAATCTAACTATTTGTTTACTTAATTTACCCCTTCTATCCTGCAGGGTTGCCTAAAAGAGATCGCTTATAGCAATAACGCCGCCCTTGCCCACATTTAGTTATAAGTTTAGTTTCTAGTAAAATGATTGTACCTACTTTAATGTGCGCAATAAAGTGTATATCTATTTATCTATTCGTACACAATGTTAATCCGCCTTTGAATCCAATAAAAGAAACTGCCAAGCTTAGGACCGCCAGACCGACGTTTTGTTATCAAACTTTTGGGTCCCCAGCGATCTACAATAGTCTAATGCTTGTTCACAATGACCTCCTTTTTCGACGGCGAGCTCTAGCTCTATAATGCAGGTTTAGCAAGAAATATATTTTTATTTACTTAAATAACAGTAAGGTACCTGGGTAACCGAGCTGTGCTCGAACATCTGATAAATTTAAAAAAATTAAAAGAATCACAAAAATATTTATCTAACCGGGATTCGAACCCACCGCGTTCCGAATTTTCGAGCAAAGCAAAAATTATACATACGCATCCCAACCTGCCAATCGGACTGACAAAATAGAGTCGAATATATTATATAGCTTAAAAATGCGCAGTTTCCCAGGAATAAGACCTAGCTAGATCGATTTTTCTCCCCCAATACTCCCTGCATACTATATTTCATGGTAGTACTTGCGTTTTCGAGAGACTATTATATATATACAAAATTGTCTCGTTTAAAATATAAGATTTTCCCCATAGGCAGTTTGCCAAATACTCCAAATCCTTAAAAACAGAGTCCCAATAATACAGAACTCGATAATGTGTCATAAATTGTGATTTTTTTTTATAAAAATACGCGTCAAAATACCCTTTTAAAAGGTGAGGTCAAGTGGATGGGAACCGGAAATCGGATTCGAGTTGTACTGCCACACTCCATTAAACCCATCGACGCTAACATTGTCATTCAAATTTCGAATTGGATGTTCTCGAAAAAACTCCTACTAAGCTCCCCGAACCCTTTTTCCAAAAATTACAATGGATCTTTACAGAAAACGGTCGGGTATTTTTGCATTCAAATCAATTGTTACCAAATGTGGATTTTCTTCGCTAATTCCTTGTAGTTTTTGGGGTACATGAGGTTTTTGTTGCTTAGAAATATTGATACCTATAAAAGAGTCTAAATACTCGTAAAAGCCATTCCATTTACTTTTTTATGGAGTTTTTTTCCATACGGCATATAATATTACCACGGTGCAAATAAACAGATAACTTAATGTATACCTGGCGTGTTTCGGGATTGACCTTTTGGTGACATGAAATGTTATACTTTAAATGAGCAAAACTTATAAAACTATAACCCCAATTCCGGAAAGGGCTGCAAGTTTTTCGATGCAATTTAGTATGTAGAGAGTTTCGGGGGAGAAAAATCGATCTAGCTAGGTCCTATCCCTGGGAAACAATGCATTATAAAGTTCTAAATGTTTTTTTATTTCGTTGCGTACTAATGTACGAATGAGTTAGATTTCCGGTCGGTGCGGGCGATTGGCGTTGGACTTTATGCGGTTGGCTTTATAATACACTATATGACAGATTTTTTTTATTACATAAATGAATAGTACTCTTAAATATGATTTACTTCTCAGAAGACACTGTATATCAAAAGTCAATATTTTCAAAGGTACAGCGATTTGTTTACAAAATTTCGCATGTCTCGTGAAAACGCTTCATACTAAAGTCGTACCTAGCTGTGACGTCACGCCTAGGTAAAAGTATAAGGCCGCAGGAATATATTTGTATCTATCTCCGATATACCGATATTTGTGCGTTTAAATTCATACTTACCATAATGAATGTTTTTGGATATTATGATGTAAGTAAAATAATGATGTAGGTTTTGTTTACTAATTTAGTAAAAAAATTAAGCGTCTTTTTCTACTTTTTAGATGTATCTAAATTCTAAACTACACGAAAAATATTTTATATTTTTTACATTTATCAACTTGTAATATTTATATATTTTTGAATATATCAATTCAACTGAATATTTTATATGAATTCATCTTTATTATCATCTATATTGGTTATAGGAATATGGATGGAAGTTATCTATATTGGTTTATTAATATGGAAAGATTTTTTGTAAGAAAATATTTATTATTATTTCTTCTAAGGATTTGGGACATAATACATAAAATATATAAATGATTCGACAAGGAGGAAGGACTCACCTTGAGCTCTTATTCTCTTTAATCTTTTCTGACTCAATTTTTCTTCTATTTTCCTCTTTGCGAGTACAAATAATGCGACAGTGTTTTCGTGTATCAAACAAAATCCACTTTTCATTAGTCACTCGTAACGAGAGTATAGATTATTTTTTTATTCAAAAGGCTCAATTTATGTATGTAATTACTTTTGTTAAATTCGCAGTGTAGTTGAAACCATACTGCGAATGTAACAAAAAAAGATTGTGTAGACACTGGAATGTCAGCCCATGGGGGCAATTCTTGTAATAATTATCGTCGATTAAATCTAGTATTAATTTTTAGGCTGTCCCGCTCGCGCGCGTATTATACGACGCGTGTGCGAATGAGTCAGCACAGGATCGAACCGAGATTACACCGAAAATTTGGGCTTCTGGTTGTCGCACTTGCACACGTGTCGTATCGCCGCGTCTGTTGCAGTAGCAAATTGGACGAAACATGGATTCTTACTATAAAAAAAAAGTCTCAGCGCCAATTGTACTAACGCCTGTTACAGTTAATCATTGATTAAGTATCATGTAATCTCTTTTATTCCTCTTAATAGTGAAAGAGAAGGAATGATATTTAGACAAACCTGAAACGATTTACACAAGTAGGCATTGGTAAAATTGGAATTACGGATCCTCACTTATTTAGAAACCTACCTACCTACTAGTACCTACTAATTTTACTTATTTTTGCTATTTTAAACCTATTTAATGTTAAATAACATTTTAGTCTGTTTACAAACTTCCCCTTGTCCTCTGCCCTGTGGTAATTTTGGTGAAGTAGCAAACGAGTCGGCTTTGATTGCGTAGCGCGCTATTGCCTATCACCTCTAGTGGCTGTTCGCTGAGATCGAAATTCTCGAAAAATCGCCGAAAATCGCGAAAACTCGCGGCTCCCGTGTGTCGAATCGTCGCTGACGTTGATTACCATGTAAATAATGTATATTATGTTATAATCAAACCTCAAAGCTCAGGTGAAGCATCGCCAAACATGGATTCACACAAGTCAATGCTCTGAACCCCAATTCTCGTTTAACTCAGACTTTAAATTTACTTTCAATGTATTGTCTTGGGCCTATCAAAACGAGTTAAACGTTAGTTTGACGTTTATAACCATTAAAATGTTTTACAATATCGAAATCTGTATTATTGTTAGATTAAATTAGCAGAATCGAACTACAAGCCGACGTCTTAGTGAAAGCCCAATTATTCGAAGTTTTTAGACCTTTGACTCGAGTCAAAGGTCTAAAAACTTCGCCAGTCGCTGCTAACATTGACTAGATAAAGCTCGAAAGATTGGCTTGACATAATTTTGTCACACATTTGTCAATCTTTCTTTCACATCCCATAGACAATATTTATATATTTTTATATACCACCGACGAAAACAGGAAGGTGTTGTTTTATATTTGTCGTGTCTGTCTGAGGGTCTGTGTGTTTGTTCGTGGCTTCGTAGCTCCCAAATACATTAGCGATTTTGATCGAGTTTTATTGTTTGAAAGCTGACATGATCGGAAGTGTCCTTGGCTATAATTCATCATCATCAGCTCGCTCATTGCTTGGCAATTCAGGGGTTGCTTAAAATTTTCAATAATTTTTTTGCATAGGTACTCGTATCTAAGAATTTTTTTACAAAAGAACATTAATAAAGATCAAACTTAAAAAATAAATTAACTTTCAACCACTAGGCGACCTACGTATTATTTATACTCAAACAATCTCAATTCAATCTTAACTAAACTCGGTGTGGGAACAATTTCTAATATTGTCAATTTGTTATACTTATTAAGTACCTATATTATTTTTATATTTCCCAATGAAAAAAATAATTAAGGAAGTGGATATTTGCTTACATTAAGAAATATTATTTTCATCTATTTGTTGATCCACGTTAATACAAATATTGTATTCGATATAATAATTAATATGTCAATATCACCCACGTGGTTTTCAACTTAAGATAAAATGTGTAAGGCAATATTTTCATTGAGGTCTTTATGTTCAATTTTTGATTACCCTTACATTATTGGACGTAATGTAGAAGACATTTTTCCGATTGGTTTTTTCTTTAAATATTTTAAGGATTTAGTATTTTTACATGCGATACGGCTGTAATGTAGTTAGATGTTTAAAAGACGTCCGTTAACAAATATAATGAAGCTATTTTACTTTGACCTTAGCTTCGTATACGAAGCTAAGGTCAAAGTAAAATAATAAATCTGCTAAGGTTTTTATTTATAAAAAACACAAGATGTTAAGGACATGTCCAAAATCCATACAAAAAAACCCATAGTCGACACAACGTTTTTAATGTTTTTCGAGTATCGTCGTATTTCATACATCGCCTCATGTCTGGCATTCCCATACAAAACTGATTTTATATTTGCTTATAACTTCTATACCCGGCGTTTTTCGGGATTGCCCTTTTAGTGACATCAAATACGATTTAAGGTGAACACATTGGCAACCATTTCATTACTGTCGATTCTGGGTCAATTTTGGACCAAAACCTTTACTGTTTATTATACCTTACATTATTTATTTTTGTGGAATTTTCAATTAAAAGAAACATTCGCGTTCATTTCTTTACGAAATAGGCCATTCTAAGGCTACGTTCCCACGAGAGTTTTTTAGTGGTCGCGATTGAAAAAACAGGGCTGTAAATAAAACTCTGCATTTATTCAATACAGCTGAAAATCGAAGTGTCCAGTGTCAAGTTGTCAAATCTGACATTAAGTGACATTATAATGAAAAAAAATAAAAAAATAATTAAATTAATACATAAGATCAATGGGAAATTAAGACAAAAGGAGAGGAAAACAAAACATGAAACAAAGAATTCAAAGTACAAAGTAATTTATATAAAGAAATTAAGATATAAAAAATAGAGTGGTTCGGTTAAACCGGTATCGTATTATATATTACGATACCGGTATAACCGAACAGTGCAGTTTTATCGACATTATTCTGAATAAAAAGCGGGCGTGATTGGTTCACTTGTACAGCACACAGGGGCCTGCCCTCCTTATCTTCACCTTCAGACAGTTAGCGATACAGGCGTTGACATAAGTGATATCGTCCACGCTGCACACCGGCCAGTACACTCGCGGGCATTCGCAGTTGAATATCTCGTCCAGGTCCTTAGGCTTCCTCGATATTTGAATGGGACTTAGAATGCCGTATAGTCTCTCTGCTTTTTCTCTGTGGTAATCGATGACTAAAAGTAAGAATTATGTTAGATATTACACGTTTGATGCATTACGATATCTTATTATTCTCGTTTGTAACTTTCCTGGGGCGCGTAGGTAGGTGAAAATGTGCGGTCTACCTGTAGCGAGAAACAAATTTTCTACATTATGTTTTTTTTTCTAAATGATTAACTATCTTAAGGCGAAATATTTTTATCGATAAAATGCAATTAATAGGTCTTGCCACTAGGGGATAAAAATTCGTTCATTGCGGTACGAGATTCATTGATAGGACCCCGGAACAACCTCGAGTGTTGCGTCAATTTCCATCTGCATTTATGCAGATAATATTGTGGACTAACCTTTTGGACGCCTACTGGTGGTATGGGCTTCTTCTGAGCCAACGGTGGTATCGGAGGCAACTTCATCCGCAGTGAAAGTAGTCGTTTCTGTACTTTCGACAACTTCATCCTGTGTTTCCCCATATTTTGCCATATTGACTAATTCCAAAAGATTTTGTGTATTAAAATCGATACAATGCATTAACTTTTAGAAGTATTTTTTAAACATTGATTTATAAATAAAAATTAGTTTAAGTTAAGTACATTCAGTGGATAAGGAAGAAAAGAAACAAATTAAATATTAATACTTACGAAATAACAGTGCAAAAATTAGAGAAAGCGAGTATACAAAATGTGTGACATTATTTCCAATCATGTTTTCTTATTTGGTTTTTCATAAAATAGACGGTTTTTATTAGTTGCCTTTTGTTAGATATGCATAATACATAATTACAAATTCTATCACAAACAATCATAAAAATATAGTGAAAGTACACACTGCTGCATTTTATTAGTTTGACTTTTGTCATTTATAAAAAAGCTCTTTTCTATATTGAAACCTTAATATCAGTTCATACCGCGACAATACGTGACGCGGCCCTGCATTATTAAGATTGCTATTCAACATTGAACTTTATTCACTACACGAAAAGATACACGTTTCATTTAACAACAGTCTTCAGTCGTACTTGACATTCAAACTCTTATAATGAAATATTTATCTTTATTACTAGCTGACCCGTGCCCACTTCGTTGGGCGTTAAAAATTTTTGATGATGACGATGATGATAAAAGTATCCTAAGTTACGCCTTATAACATCAGCTATCTGCCAGTGAAAATCCTGTGAAAATCGGTCCAGCCGTTCAAGAGATTACCCGGAATAAAGAGACAGACAGACAGAAATTAAAAAAATTGATTTTTTATTGTTAATACCGTATATACTTTCATACCCATTAAGTGAAAAGCTGTTAATTTGAAATTACAAACAGACACTTCAATTTTATTTATCTGTATCTATATGATTAATAATCTTTCATTTTGAATAGCTATCTTAAAAGTGCAGCACCACGTCGCGTCTCGCTTCGTTTGGGTGTAAATTGGCCCTTAATCTTATTGGATATATTGTAATTATATATTATTATAGTGAACTACACATTAGCCGCTACTTCGTTCGTGGAAAAAGAAATTTACCTTTGCTACTTTTTGTCCCCGAAACAAGTAAGTAATGGACAACATCTGAACCCTAGTTATAGAGAACATGCAATTGTTGCAAAAAAAAATTCCGAAAGGCAACATAATTATATGGACCAAAAAATGCAAAAAGTAAAGTAATCAGTTGCTAAATTATAAAGTTACAGGACTAAAAACACTAAACCAAACGATAATTTCTTTTAGCTATGATTGAAAAACGAAAATTACTATACAAATCCTGTTGTAAATTTGTGTCATTTTTTGTTGTGACATAATTTGTTATAATAAACAAACAAACACAATAGTTAAGTTAATAATATCCATTTTGTATTTATCTTCTGAATATATTTTCAACTGCTGTGACGTAACTCGTGTATCATTTTTTGTATAGTGTTGTAATGATCTCCAACAATCCTAGAAATGCCATTGCACTGACAACATTTCCTGGCTTACTATGTACTTCTATTTTATTTTTTATTTAACAATTTATTGCACACAAGAAAAATGTATAAAATTACAATTTAACAAGAAAGACGACACAAAGGTACTGGTTATTTCTAAAAAGAAATTTCTTACAGCAGCCCTACGGAGAGAGATGGGATAAAAGACAGCAGATAGGACGTGCACAATGTCAAATACACTACTTACATAATATTATTATATCCTTACTAAAATTACATTACATACATACTTACATATTATGTACATACTTAACAAATATAAAACACATAGTTGATACGATAAAATAATATTATATTATACCTATAATAGATAAATACTATATGTATATATAATAACGGTATTTATATGGATTGAATACCGAGGTAATGCTCTTTCAGACGTCTTTTAAATACAATAATGTTGGGACTGTCTCGAACGGTATGGGGAAACGAGTTCCACAATCTGACTGCATGAACGGTGAAGGAGTAGGAGTAGAAGTTGGAGCGATGGGATGGGAGGGAAAGATTTGTTCTAAGTTTAGACCTACAAGGGATATCGAAGGGTCGAGAAAAGTTAAATCGATCGAGAAGATAGGAAGGAGACAGGGGATTATACAAAATGTTATAAAGTAGACAGAGTATGTGGGAGTTACGTCAAAGTCGGATAGGGAGCCACTTGAGATTTTACTTTGTTTGTATTATTAAATTAAAGTATTATTAAAGTATTATTAAAAATTTAGACAACTTCCTTATATTTCTTACTAGGTTAGATATAGATATTGATATTATCGTCCTATCAGAATGCTGGTGTAATAAGGATTCAGTTCCCCCTGTAATCGATGGATACGCTATGTCTTACACCCAACGTAGTTTTAATCAAAATGATGGTGTTATCATGTACTTTCGTAATAACATAAATGCCTCAGTGCGAGAAGTGGAACTAGACGAAGCAAACTGTTTAATGGCGAGTATAAGTAATACGACAATAATTGGAATATACCGCCCCTATGGCTTTAAACGTTTAAACGTATTCCTAGATTCACTGGACAAATTTTTAGCCTCCACCAAAACACAAAATGTAATACTTACTGGTGACATTAATATTGACACTATTGACACTACAAATAGTAATGGCAGGGATTATTTAGAGATTATAGGCTCCCACGGATTATACAAAGCCATTGAATACCCGACTCACGGACGTATTTGCCTTGACCATTTCATGTGTAAACTACTTCTAGATGCTCAATCCTATGTAATCGAAGCGGACATTACAGATCACTTTCCAATCGTACTGAGCATTTCACACCCTGATAAAATAACAACTGCAACCTTAAATTCCGCTACTAGAACCAAAATAGACTATGATGCGCTGAAAAATGCTATTGCTGAAAAAGATTGGAATCCGTTTCTAGCACTGGATGATCCAAATATTGCAGCAAAAATGCTAACTGAAACTATTCAAGATCTCGTGATACGACATACTTCCACAACTACCTTCACTAAAAGAAAAAGACCCCTAAAGCCCTGGATTACTCCAGGTATCATTAAGTGCCTTAAAATTAGAGACAAGATGCATAAAATATCCAAAAAGTATTCAGACAACGAAAATTTAAAACAAAAATATTAAACTACCGTAATATATGTAATCTGACTGTAAAAAACTTAAAAATAAACTATTATAGAGACAAATTTAATAAAAATACTAAAAATTTAAAAGGTACCTGGGAAACTGTAAAAGAATTATGCAATTTAAAAAATACACGAACAGCTGCTTCCTCCCTGCTGAAACTAGCACCATCTCCAACTGAATCACTTGACCTTGTTAACAATTATTTCACATCTATTGGTGAAAAACTAGCTTCTGATATCTTAACAAAAACTAGAACAAATGAATCAGATCTACTAAATAAGGGATCCCCACTGAACGTTAATTCTATGTCATTAACCCCCACAGATTTCAGGGAAATAGATAAAATAATTCTTAATCTTAAAAGTAATAGTGCTCCTGGAATAGACACTATATCTACGACAGTCCTGAGGAATTCACATAACATACTATCCAGCCTGATCTCCCACCTCTGCAACCTGAGCTTTATTAATGGTTCATTTCCTGATGTATTTAAAAAAGCTGTCGTAATTCCAGTGTACAAGGGTGGCGATATCGATTCTGTGTCGAATTATAGGCCGATATCATTACTTGATACTATCAGTAAAATTATAGAAAAATCATTTAATACAAGACTCATAAAATTCTTGGATAGTAAAAATCTGTTAGCAAGCTCTCAAATTGGCTTTCGATCGGGCAAATGTACAGAGGATGCAGTCTCAAAGTTCTCAGAAATAGTTACACAATCTCTTGATAGAGGCCAAAGATGTGTAGCAATATTTTTGGACCTCAAAAAAGCGTTCGACACAGTTTCGATACCGCTACTCCTGGCAAAGCTGGAGAAGATGGGTATACGTGGGTTACCGCTAGAATGGCTCCGAGACTATCTATCATTGAGAAGTCAAATTGTAAGACTGGAGAATGTCTATAGTTCCGATGCCAAAATAACCTTGGAATACCTCAGGGAAGCACCCTCGGGCCTACTCTTTTCTTAGTTTACGTGAACGAATTATGTAATCTTAATATGGCCAGTGGAAATATCCTCGCATTTGCGGATGATACCGTCTTAATATTTAAAGGATCATCATGGCCGGATGTTGAAATATATGCAGAGGAAGGTCTCAGAATAGTAACAAAATGGCTAGATCAAAACTTACTAACTATTAATATACCTAAAACAAAATATATTTGCTTTAGGATTACTGCTGCTTCGAATCCACCAACCAATTTCAAAATTAAAGCCCACTCCTCCATCTGTATTTCGGAACGTGACTGTGACTATGCTACCGTATTGCAAACAGACAGTCATAAATACCTAGGCATTATAATAGACAAACACCTAAATTGGCGTCCACATATTATGGCATTGGGCAAGCGATTACGTAAGCTTTTACCTATATTCAGAAATCTTCGGGATGCTGCTGATTTCTCTCTTATAAAAAACGTCTATATTGCCCTTTGCCAATCGCTTTTGACATATTGTGTTACCGTATGGGGTGGAGCCGCTGCCAGTCACCTCTTGGAGCTAGAACGAGCCCAACGAGCAATTATTAAGGTTATGACCCATAAGCCCAGGAAATATTCTACAGAATTACTCTATCGTGAGACCCAACTTCTGACTGTGCAGCAATTATTTATGCAGAACGCAGTGGTCCGACACCATAAATATGTAGACCTCATACAGTTACCCCTACATAAAAGACGCATTAGGACTCCTACTACTTCAATTATCACAATGTTTGCAAGACGTCAATTAATTTATATGGGCCCCTATCTATACAGATATTTCAACGATCACAATGAAATCGTCAAATTGAATAAATCTCGCCTTAAATTGTCTATAAAACAATCTCTTCTGTCATTTAATTATTTACAAACTGAAAATATCTTATCTAAATTAACGTAGGCAATTTTGAATAAAAACCATTCTAACACTTACACTAATAAATCTTACATCACTAATCTAGCAACACTGTATACTTTCACTTTAGTTTTAACAAAAAGTAAATACATGTTTACATAACACAACACTACTTAATATATGTATATAACATCTACTTCAAATTATTATATTATGAGCTGATGCGAGCAGCTTATAACTTGGACCACAAGCAAAATCTCGATAAACAACTGTCCCTGCAAATGTCTAAAAACTAATTTGTACTTACCCTCACATTTTTTAATCTTTTTTATATTTCATTAGTCATCTTACATCTTACGTGTAATTGTTGAATATTATGTTACGTAAATTTTTGTCAAATGTATTAATTTAGAAACATTGTGTCCACTGTATGGGGTGGAGGGTTGATAGTCTGAGACACAGGAACTCCTAGTTCAGGCATCAACCCACCTAAACTCTTACTGTATAACTGTTTTAATTAGTGTCCTTCTACTTTATGAAGGTGAGAAATAAATGATTATTATTATTATTATTATAAGTGAAGCGACTTGTTATCATAAACTGATTTTGTAACATTTGGACCAATCAGAGCGCGTTTTACGCTGGTTTAACGTTTACGAGAATACCGGTTTGGCAGTTTTAGCGTGTCGCTTGATTGTAATTGTATTAATGCAGGTTTTGTTACGGGTAATTTAAATGAAACGAGGAATTACCAACGTGACAAATATATTCAAAAAAGTGGACGTGGGCAGAAGGCCAAAAGATCTGGTTTAGCCTTTTGGTGTCTGTGGGATTCGGAGGGGCTCTAACCACGCGGGCACTTAGCTGGGTCCAGGAGTGTAGTCAGCACGTGGCGCTAGCGAGTTGGGCTCCAACTTCCAGTAGCGTCTTTCTGTCTTTCAAGCCGGTATGTTCACCGCGACGTAGATCGTCTAAGGGGCGGTGCAGACTGGGTCCAAAGCCAGTCAGTTCAGTCCGGAATAACTAGCGGCACTCAGAAATCCGGATGTGTGGAAACCAGCCATAAGTCCATGAAAAACGGTGCCTTGAACCGGAGTATAGGTCCCTGGAAAATCCATAAAAGCGTGTTGAGTTATGTTGGAGTCTCACAGTCATGATCTTAACCCCAAACGATCAAAATCACGGGCTGTGTGACCATCACAAAATAAAGGGTGAAGCAAAATAAAAGATGATATAAAGAACAATTAAAGTATGGATACAAATATCCTAATATTATAACAATGCAAGAACGTAAAGATGAAACTACTAATGAGCAGTGGTTTGGCCAATCAAATTTTGACAACTAATTTTACAATGTGATAATTTAATAAAACTTCACAACACAGATATAAAAAAAACTCACCGTAAAAACGGGATTAAGAAATATAACGACTACATCTTGAGTCTATAGAAAATTTTATTTTAAAAGGAAAACGTCAATCGAAGAAGTGTCTTGGAGTTTTGCCGGGGAGTTCAATGGGTGACGTTGTGGAATTTGTAAAACTTCATAAATTTGTGTTATCTCGGTTCTTAATGTGTAATATTGGTAGAATATTAACCATTAAAAATTCGTTAACGTGCACAAGTGTGGGCAAGTGGTACAACTACTAAAAACGTGCTATTTAGTGTTTTCCGCCAAAACTCCATAGGAACTTTCAGTAAAGCTTCTACCACTTTACTGAATCGACTGACTATATATTTGGACTTTGACTATACTTTAGACTTGACGATATAGGAATACGGTATTGAAAATTTAAACGAAAGTTCTATTTCCCGCCTTTTTAACTTGACACTGGCAAATGGTAATAAGCCGATGCCATATATAAATAATAATAAAAAAAGAAGTGCCTTAAATACCCTTCTTCGTCTTTTTTCTTAACATTTGACAACAAAAAAACTAAACCGTAAAGAGAAAAAATCCACAAATCAAAATAAAAAGATATTATAATAATAATCAATATATTATGTTATATAATAATACAAATCTACTGTATTTTAATTATTGTTCAAAATGAAATAATTATTTTTTAAGATTTAAGACGGAAGTATTATCGATCTATGAACCAAATATTAAAGCAAGGCTAACACCGTTTTAGTAATGACGTGCGCCGACAGGTGGCGCTAAAGCCTCGTGAATGACTAAAATAGTATACAAATAGATGACGTGAGTAACGCCGAAATAATTGATTTTACGGAGAGGAAATATAACTACGTTACAGTTTTATTTAGCAGAATTGGCCCTCTGACCTTTTGGTATGAGTAACTCTAGGTTTCAATGCAATTTTCATCAATTCATTCATAAAACCTTGCCTTTATTTAAAATGACCTAAATACCACACATATCCCCATTTCACATTATTATTTTATTATTCCAAAACTGAGATCTATACGCAAACTATAATTGCACCAAATTCCATCAATTTATATTCATACCTAGTTGTCCCGTTGCTACACTAGGATACGCTACGTATGGACTTTGTGGTGCAGTGCCGACTCCTGCGGCGGCGGCGTTTGCCGTCGGAACTGCGGCAATTGTCTAAAAGCGCTTAAAAATTTAGCGATAAAATGCATACATCCAGAATTCTTGAGCCAGTATATTAGTTTAGACATTGCCGTTCACAGGTGTACATAATCCCCTGGCATATGGCGGTATATACCAAACTTGTTAATTGGACGGACTGCTCTTTCGCCTCGCGAAACTTTTAATAAATTTAAATTTTGTTCCCACTTTAACTAGATGCGAAAATAAGTTATAACAGTTTTGGTTTAGTTTGTTAATGCCGTTGCCCGTTTTTGTTATGCGGCAAGACACTCTCATTTAACTTTGAGTATTGCATAATCTGTTTTAGTACCACGTGTATCCGATATCCAGACATCTGTAATAATATTATAAAGAGGAAAAGTTTGTTTCTTTGCATTGGAACTGGTTTTTGCCCGCGGCGCCGCCAGCGTAAATACGTTATCCTACGGGAACATTGTACTGTTTCGGGATAAAAAGTATACTATGTTTTAATCCAAAGCCTAAACTACTACCTATCCCATCTAAATCCGTTCAGTAGATTTTGCGTGAAAGAGTAACATACATCCATCCATCCATACATCCATTCATCCTCACAGACTTTCACATTTATAATACTAGTAGGATTAGTTGTGTCCGATGTCCGATTAGTTTTGATTCGCTTGAGCTATGTTGAGCTATGTCAACTAGCAATAACTGTGCCAAGGGGGCGGATTAGGATAAAGGATTCAGTACTATTTCGAAGCATTTATACTACAGTAATGTGATTGTATAAATTGTTAGAATCAATATCGGAACATTCACGGAAAAGCTTTGAAGACAAACATGATCGAGGTTTCCGCGATTTGGCTTGTCGATGAAACGCACGGGGCGAACACCTATGCAGAGCGCTAATGTATTTTGCACTTCACCATTCCTCGCAATTTTGTTTTCGATATAATATTATATTTCATATATTAAAATAATAGGTCTTTACCTATGAAATTGCCGTTTTGCAGTACTGGCCATTTCAAATCAAAATAATTTTTGTTTGGCTAAGAATTCTAATTTCAAATAAATTTTATTTTAAAAACATGGAATTCTTTTTCCAAAAGTAGTCATTTATTTATTGATTAGTGTTACATTTTCATCGCATTTCAATCTTTTTCGTCATCAAAAATTGGAGTAATTATGGTATATGCGTAACGTCGTGGCAGTAACGCGGCACAAGCGGCACGCAACATCAACGACGTTTACGGAGCTAACACTACAAACCAACGCACCACCTGTTATTGGTTTGCTCGCTTCCGTTCTGGAAATTTTGACCTGAAAAATGAAGCTCGCGGTCGTCCGAAGACTTTGGTCAACAATGACGAATTAAAGGCGATTGTGGAAGCTGATGATACACAATCTACGGCTGAATTAGCAATAGCTTTCAACGTTAGCGTCAAATAATATTGGTCCATTTGCGTCAAATTGGCAAGGTAAAAAAGCTTGACAAATAGGTGCCCCACGAACTCAATGATCGCCAGCGCGAAGTACGCGTCGAGACGTGCCTTGCACTGCTCAACAGACACACAAATAAAGGAATTTTGAACCACATTGTTACCTGAGATGAAAAATGGATTTTTTCCGATAACGGCACACCTAAACAATGCCCTAAACGAAAACTTACCCCTAGAAATGTGATGGTCACTGTTTGGTTGTCTAGCGCTGGTGTGATTCATCACAGCTTCTTACCAAACGGGGTAAGAATTACTGCAGATGTGTACTGTGAAGAACTGAACACAATGATGGAGAAGCTGGCACATCTCCAACCAGCATTGGTCAATCGCTCGTCTCCGCTGCTCCTGCACGACAACGCGCGGCCTCATACTGCGCAGCAGACGGTCTCCAAGTTGCAAGAACTGGCGTTGGAAGCTCTCCGTCATCCGCCCTACTCACTAGACCTTGCGCCTACAGACTACTACTTTTTCCAGAATTTGGATAATTTCATGGCGGGAAAAAAATTCAATACCCGAGAGGCAGTACAAAATGCCTTTGAAGAATTTGTTGCCTCCCGTCCAGCTGATTTCTTTAAGAAGGGCATCAATAAACTACCACTGCGTTGGCAAAGATGCATTAATATATTTTATTCCTTAACAAAATCAGCATGCACACACATACACACACTAATATTATATTGCCTAACTACTAACACGATTGGACATCACCCTAAAGGAAGCTTTGTTGGGTAGGAAGAAATGTTGAGGTTATCCAGCTCCTCGACAACACGGGCATAGTCAGATGACTGAAAAGGACAAAACCTTTCGAGTTAGTGTGTTAAGCTAGTGTTAAAGTCAGTGAAGTGTGTGACTGTGACAGACACAAACAATAATGTGTATACTCCTTTATAGAGACTATAAGGCTGGGACTATATGCGCCGGAATCCGGAAGGCCGTGGAAAATTCTTAGCATTGAAAATAGAGCTCTGCGTTAATACAATCAACGTATTTAATTTGGTAAGGATCATACTGTATCCGTCTAAATAGCTTCTGAAAATACCATACATAATAATAAGTTTGAACTGCGCACGGGCAGCTTTTTAAGTTTTAGTTTTATTAAGTAAGCCGCTATGACCCTGCATTTTAAATCTGTAATATCTTCGAAATTGCATGCTTATGACGACCCTTGTGGCTCAGTGGTTGAGCGTGTTGGTGCTCAAGCCGGGGGTCGCGGGTTCGAATCCCGCCGAAGGAACAAAAAGTTTTTCTGTGTTCCTGAGTCATTGATGTGTATTAAATATGTGTATAGTATAAAAGTATAAAATATATTTTATAAGATAAAAAATGGTTATTGTGGGTTATCCCTAAGAGAGACATATATCATCGCGGACTTTTTTGTAGAACTTTTTAAGGTGTACTGTAGTACATTATTTTGATCTATCTCGTAATTATATTACTAGGGCTAGGGCTCAGAATTAGTTTTAATAACTAATTCTGAGCCCTAGCTCAGCCAGCGTTTGCAATGTAAGCACAAAAAATGTGTTCATTTAAGACATTAGAAACCTTTAAAACCTCAGCGTTCCTCTACTATATTATGCATGTTATATACATATAAACATTACTCTTGAATCACTCTATTAAAAAGACCCGCATCAAAATCCGTTGCGTAGTTTTAAAGATCTAAGCATACATAGGGACAGACAGAAAAAGCGACTTTGTTTTATACTATGTAGTGATATCATTTAAAATGCAATTTCACGCAAGCAAAGCCGCGGGCAAATGCTATTTATATTTTTTACAGGCATTATCAAACTCTAAAACTTTTCTCTAGAAATTCTATTCTATTATCTATTGAGTTCATCTCTCATCATTACGGACCACGTAATTTTAATTATATACAAAATTGATGTTTACACATTTTTAATCAATTTCAAGTAGTTAAGTATGTAAATTTTTAAATATTAGTAGTTGTAGGGGACTGTATAATTCCACAGGGTTTCAACCGCCGGCTCAGATTATACTCGAAGATAGCAAAGTTACACCGATTTGGGCAGAGCCGGGGCGATAATAAAAACACTTATTTGAGGAGAACGATTTTCTCTTTTTTCGCTTTGCTTACCTGGCTCATGGCAATGCCGTATAGAGAGCCCCGCCCGTACGCCTCTTTCGGGCCGATTTGCCATCTCACTTTTACCTCTCTATACGGCTATTTTCCATAATTTTCCCTATTTTTCATGAGCCAGGTGAAGCAAAACGCGTTGTGTGAAATTCTTTATTGTTAAGACCATAATATACATAAACCCTTATATACTAGAGATCTTATTCTATAAAAAAGATATTTACAACTTAAAGCTTACCATATAAGAAGTGTTCTACATTTTTACCATTATTTTCTTAATAACTATTTAACCCTTTATTATATATTCTTAATCGTTACGCTACACGTTAGGTATTATGTTTATTCACATAAATCAAAAGAAGCTACGTTAAAATTAGCTTTAGTTAAAAATATATAAGCAAAATAACCTGCACTTGATAAAACACCATATAACACGATTTTTACACACTGATGCCATATAAATCTATAGATATAGTCACTGAGTATTCACTATTATAGTTTTATGTACTGTTTTAAATTACGCGTTTATCTTTCACATTTAAATTCACTCATGTTTTACGTTTCGAGGCCGCTGTCCTTAACAGTAGTTCTACAAAGTTTAGTTACCAACATTTTTGAACGCACCTCTGCCAAACAGCTGTCAAAATATGTCATTGAAGTTGTCATTTGTCACAAGACTTTCGCTAATCGCGTCAAACGTCAATTGTAATTTGTAAATGCAGTTCTTGAGAATTGAGATTTTCAATATGCTAAATAAGAATTTTCTAATTAGAACAATAATAAAATCTGTTAGATTCTGATTGTTTGGGGTTGTAATTCCCACACAGAAAGTGACACAAGCAATATCGTTATTTATTTTAGGTATCTGGGAACATCTGGGAAGTATAGTGTCCAACTACATTATTTTTTAACAAGTGATTGATAAAAATAAACATGTATAAGAAAATATAATGTCTTTCATTAATTCCATTGGTTTTTAATTTACTCCAAATGTTTCCAAGAATACACAATAGGATATGTAATGTATCTTTTCCTTTTGTTCTCAGTGACTATGTTTGTAGTAGTATATCCCAGAATGTGGTGAAGATGTTTGTTGTTTTTTATCACTTTATCTATCTATATATTAATATAAGACAAAGCTGATTGACTGATACGTCAACGATCATTCCAAACCCTTAGAGCTAGAAAGCTCACACACTAATAGCTGTACCTATGATAAATGGTTGGGTAAGCACTAAGTATTCATATCACTGGACGCTTTACTCATAAAAGTAAGTATAATATTGGTGGTGCATTGCAACAAAAAGGGTAGTTAACAGTTGGACGAGCTGGACTTCAATAAAATATTAAAATAGTATGGTATCAACAACGATCTTAAAATACAAATCATGAAGAGTGTCATTATTTCAATTGTGCTTAAAATGCAAGTTGCGATTATGGTGCTTGCAAGGTTCACAGTATGCACTATAATCAATTAATCGTAACTCGCATTTTAAACATAATAATGACACACTTCGAGCGTTTGTGCGGCATCTTTGTATTTAAATATTGTACTTGCAATCTCAAAAAATGAAATTAAAATAAAAAAATTGTTTTACTCGGAGGGGAAAATAATCATTCTTTAAATAGTTCGCGTTAGGCGTAGGGACACCTATACCTAAGGTTAGATTGTTATTTTTCTGCCTACGCATCTTAACATAAGCAGTAGATCATAATTCACAATAATTATGCCCAGAAGATCCTTGATTTAGAGATACCAAACAATGTATAAGAAACAATACAAGGCTGGTTCTTCTTCAGGGTACGCCTGTATACGCCACGGCTGCCATACTGCGTAAAAACGGACTCGCGATGGACATGCGCTCGACGGCGGTATAATATATACTGAGCGCGCGAAAAACCTTCGAAGTTGGATCGTCCTGTCTCTCGTGTGTGCTAGTGCGTTCCCGTCTCGTTCTATCCGCGTTGTAGTGATTCGCTCACTCCGCGGTAGTGCCGTCTCGCTCAAAACGTGTCGAGTGTCGCGCTCACTCCACGCTCGTGCCGACCCGCCCCTAAGTGCAGTGCCGTTATACCCCACTCGCGATCGTCAATCCACTCGTCATTCGTTAGAATAACGAGCGGATTGCCGCCTTGGATCGTCCTGCCTTCCGTAGTGCGCGCGCGTAACAGTGTCCCGTATCGACTACGTCGTAGCCCTGCTCCGTAGCATACGTCGTAGCCCTGCTACGTGCCGTAACGTGCCGATCCCGCTTTAAAAGTGCAGTGCTCATATACTCTGAACAGCGTTCCTCAATTACACACCTTATTCTTACAGAATAAGGTGTTAATTGTCGACAGGCTGAGGAGTTGCCCTGCCTTTGGCCTCCCGCTGTAACTTGTTACAGTGTTGGGTCACGGGGAGCCAGCCCTCAAAGTTTTATCCAAACAGTGCAAGTACGTACACTCTTTAGTGACTGCTTAGACGCTTAATTCGTGTTTCGTGTTACGTGTCTAGTGATATCGTGTTGTGTGTGAGTACCTTGTATTAACTTAGTTCATGTCCCACGTGTGTAACATTGTGACGTTATTGTGCGTCATGTCCACGTACGTGTAGTACGTTAGTACGATAGTACTCCGACCATGGCCGATCGTGGTTCGCGGCCGCACAGCCGCGACCGCCCCAGCCATTCCCGCGCCAGCTCCGTTGCGTCGCGTAGCAGACCTTCATCAAGGTCCAGCTCACGCACGTCAGAGCGCGCCTACCTGTCCGCCACCGAGCCCAGCTTGAGCGGCACGGATACCGCTCGCCCCGGGCCGTCCTCGGCATTTTCGCGGGGGTGTACTGACACCCCCCCGCCCCAATGTCCTCCGACGGCGACCCGCCGCGAGTCTGGGCCGCCGCCCCGCTCAGCCGAACAGGGTTCGGCCTCACCGCCGCGCCCCGCGCGCCTTCCGACAGAGGTGAGCACCCCCCGCCAACCTCCAGCAGCCGCCTCAGTGAGCACCAAGCTCACTTTCACCGCCTCGCCGGCCTCACCGCCGCAAGAGGAGCGCAGTGCGGTAAGTGCCCCTACTCCTAGGGCCCCCGTACCAGCCCCCGCGTCGAGTATCATGCCTCCGCCTCCTGCCCCACCTGTGCAGGTTGCTAAGCGGCAGCGCCAACAGGTACCGTCTGAGGTGTCTCCGCCTGCCAAACGTGCCGACCGTCCGGCTTCGTACGCCGCAGCCACCTCTACCGCCCCGACCGGATCTCCATCGGCCTCGACCTCGAGGGCCTCATCGCCGATGGATACAACCTCGGCACCCACATCCGCGCCGGCGACGAATACAACCTCGCCGCCGCCCCCGCCCCCTCCCCGTTGCCCACCTCTCATAGTAGAGAATCTGGACAATTGGACCACGCATTTTAGGAACCTAAAGGACCTCCTAGGCCACGCCCCAAACGCAAAGCCTTACGCCCTTGGCGTTAAATTCAACCCAAAGGGCGAACAGGAGTACCGGATTGTCCAGAGGTACCTGGTTGACCTGAGCCAGTCTACACCGGTCAGCTGGTACTCCTACGCCCTTCCACAGGAACGAGGACTGAAGGTCGGTATCCGCGGCCTCCCTGTAAACACTTCCACCGAGGAAATTGCCGCCGACCTTAATAATCTGGGATTCGATGTGGACCACGTATCCCGGATTATTGCAAGGAAAGACCGCCCAGGATGCAGTTATTTCGTACTGCTCAAACGCACCCCAAATCTGGTACCCGGGATCTACCAGATAACTGAGCTGCTCAACATGCCGGGCATTAAGATCGAGGCCTGGCGTGGAAAGAGCGGCCCCGCCCAGTGCCACAGATGCCAGCAGTTCCGACACTCGAGCAGGAACTGCCACCGCCAAATGGCGTGTGTGCGGTGCGGCGAGGAACACGCCGCCAGAGACTGCCCCCGCCCAATTACCGAAGAGCCCACCTGCGTAAACTGCAAGGGGGCCCATCCCGCAAATAGCAGGAACTGCCCGGTCTTCCGCAGGGAGGCCCGGAACCGTCAGGCGGGCCCAGTTGCTCGCTCCACTCGAGCCCCCCGAGCCCCCCGGGCAAGCCGTGACCCCCCCATCCCGGAGACAGAGGTCCCCCCACCTCCGCCGACTGCCACTTCCTTAATGGCAGAGGCGAACGACCCTATCCCCCGCCCCACCCCCTCGGCCGCCCCCCCCTCCTCATCCAGGAAGCATAGGAGGAGGAGGTCCACTAAAAAGAGGTCCAAATCAGGTGCCACCTCTACTGCCGCTACAGACTCGGAGTACGAGCCTCTCGCACTCCCCCTTCCTTCCACAGTCGCGGTTCCGCCGCACCCCCCCCTTCCTCAGCGCCCCCCGCGCTTGACCCGTGCCCCGCGCACGGCCCCTCCGTCCACTGCTACTGAAGTGGCCGAGGTGACCACCATACCGGCAAACCCAGCGGCAGTTGCCACCACTCTGCCAGCTATTGCCCCCCCGCCCCCCCAACGTCGATCCAGGAGGGATCCCCCCAAATCGACCGCCGATCTCCTGCAAGCCCTCTTCTCCCTAGGCATGGCTATCTACTCTAAGATCCATGCCGGAGAGGACATTTTCAAGACCCTCCTCTCGGCCCTCCCTGAAGGAGCCACCCTCATCAGTCAACTTATTTCCCAATGGCTCCCAACGCCCCAACATCAATAAAACTTATCCATTGGAACATCCGGGGGGCTCGCGACAAGGTGGCCCCCCTGCGCCACCTCCTTCGGGAATACCAAGCGGACGTCGCTCTGTTAAGCGAGACCCTTTTGAGCCCGCAGGACCGCTTCCACCTCCCGGGCTTTGTGGCGTATCGCCAGGACTTCCTGGGGGGAAACCGTGTGTGTATTCGAGGCCTCGCCGTCCTGGTCGGCAGAAGGTTACTCCACCAAGTCCTCCCAGCCCCCCCGGTTACCTCCCTTTACGCACTGGGCATTGAGCTGGCGCTCGGCTCCCATCGCACCCGTTTGTACGCGTGCTATAAACCCCCGGGATCGCATTTAGATATCTCCGACATCCACAGGCTCATATCAGATGAGCCGACTGTGATTGCCGGAGATCTAAATTGCAAGCATCCCGGGTGGGGTTCCCACACGACCAACGCGGATGGTCGTCGCCTGCACGCGGACTCCGTACAGTCCGGGTACTCGGTAGTGGGTACCTATACCCCCACCCACTACCCCGAATGCCCCCAGCACTCGCCAGACGTCCTGGACGTGGCCATTATCTCTCGGCTACCAGGAGCCTTCGCACAAGAAGCCCTTGACGAGGCCCACGGCTCGGACCACCTCCCCGTCCTAGCCTGCATCCGCGCATCACCCGCGAGTGTCCCCCCCCTCCCCCCTCACCCAGTTCGTGATTGGGAGTTGTTCACCGCGAAGCTGCATGAGAGCACGCCCAATTTCCCGGTTGATTCTGCAGAGGCCGTCGAATCGATGACTCTGCAAATCACCGGGGCAATCTCCGCTGCAATGGAAGCGGCCACCGAACCGCCAACCCTACGGCAGCAGTACAAAAGGCCTCCACTACCCCGCCACATCGCCGACCTAGTGGCACAAAAGAAAAAACTGCGCCACCAATGGCAGCGTACTCGCTGCCCGGTGATGAAGAGCCAGCTCAACCGCCTCACTGCCAAGGTAAAGTCTCTACTTGTAGAACAATACGCTGCAGACTGGACCTCGCGCATCCAGGAGGCGGGCGAGGACTGGCCTTCCCTCCACCGGTTCTGCCGTAGGTTAACCGGCACAGCTGCTCACGTGAGCCCTCTACTCCACCCGGACGGCAACTTGCGCTACCGAGCTGAGGATAGAGCAGAGATCCATGCCAGACACCTGGAACGCCAATTCCAACCGCTGCCCACGACCGCAACGGATCACGTCCGGACGGTCTCCGAGGAGGTAAAGGTCTTTCTCCTTTCCCCCCCTCGCCCCCTACCTTCTCCTTCTCCCCGAGAGAGGTCCAAAGGACTCTCTCTCGTGTCAAACCTAAAAAGGCACCTGGCGCGGATGGTATCCCCAACGCAGCCCTCCGTCACCTTCCCTTTAGAATGGTGGCCGCCCTCACCCGCCTGTTTAACGGCATTGTGAGGACCGGCCACTTCCCCACCCCCTGGAAACTAGGGTTAATTATCAATATTCCCAAGCCCCACAAAAATTTGAGACGGGCCGAGGGCTATCGGCCCATAACACTGCTCTCAACCCTCTCAAAATCCTTCGAAATCCTCCTTCTTAAATACCTTTCCCCGTACCTCCCTCCTCGAGAGGAACAGTTCGGTTTTAGGTCCCAGCTGAGCACCACCCTCCAGCTGGTACGCGTGATTCACCACCTTTCCGTTGCGGCCAACAAAAAGAACTCGTCAGTCGCGGTCTTTTTAGACATGGAGAAGGCGTTCGATTGTGTCTGGCACGAAGGTCTCCTCTATAAGCTGATCCGCGCCGACGTTCCCCCCTCCCTGATAAGGCTCATAGCCTCATTCCTCACCGGCCGGACTTTCCAGGTACGTGTTGATGGAGTCCTTTCAGGTGAGTTCCCCATTGCAGCGGGAGTCCCCCAAGGCAGTGTGCTCTCTCCGGGGCTATACAGCTTCTTCGCCAGCGACGTGCCCAAAGACCCCGGCACCATCGCAGCGCTGTACGCGGACGATACAGCTTTTATCGCCAGCTCGCTGAATCGCGACCATGCCGCCATCAAGCTTCAGAGGACGCTGGACCTCCTCCCTGACTGGCTGAGCAAATGGAGACTCTCTGTCAACGCAGGTAAGTCCCAGGCGCTCGCCGTCACCACGAGAGCAAGTTTTCCAGCGCCTCTGAAGATTGGAGACGCCGTGATCCCATGGGGAAGAACGGCGAAATACCTCGGGGTAACTATTGACCGCCGACTCTCCATGCGCGCCCAGTGTCAGTCTGCGGTGGCCAAGACTGGAGCAGCCATAGCCCAGCTGAGACCAGCCTACGCGTCCCCCCAGATTCCTCTAAATATGCGGTTAGCCCTCTTTAAGACTTATGTCAGATCCCGCCTCACGTACGCGGCACCTGCGTGGCACCACCTGCTCTCTGCGCCCCAGAGAGCGTCGCTGCAGAGAGCCCAGAACCGCGTGCTTCGCCGAGTCGTAGGTGCCCCCTGGTACGTGAGGAACGACACCATATCTAGAGACCTGAGGATGGAGAGCGTCGAGGCGTTCGTGGCCCAGCTCTCCTCCAGACTTTTCGCGCGTGCGGATGCCTCGCGCCTGGTCGAACTAACCGACCTGGCGCCCTGGCACGCTCGCCCGCCCGACCGCCACCGCCTGCCCAGGGACGCCGTCCCACCTGGGGACTCAGCGGAGCCACGCAGCCCGCCCCGCCGCCCTGAAGAGGAGGAGCTCAGGCGCACTGGAGCGCCACACCCGGCGCACTGACGCGCCTTGGCGCATATGCGCCACCACCATCGTGGGATTGTATCCCCCCTTACCTTCCCCCTACATCGGCAAACCTAATGCCGGTGCAACCATTTCGCAATCTCGTCCGAGGTCCGGCGAGTGGCAGCCCTATTGCCACCCTGCCGACCCCGTGGCGTATCTTCCCCCCCGATATCAAAAGTCGGGGCCCGGAAACCTTTAAAATTCCTTACCCTTTTTCCCCCAGGTCGCTTGTTTCCGCGGTCCGGTAAACGCGGCGCGTGTGGGAGTGGACCCAAACACGTTTCCCGGCCCCCGGGTCGGGACCCCCACGCGCCGTTTGGAGCCGTCCGCTGGTCCTGGTTGTGCCTGGATTGGCAATACTTCATCCCTTTGGTTTTTGTGTTGCCCTCCCTTGGGTTTCCCCAGCGTTCTGCCGCGGGGGGTCTTCCCCTAAAACAGACTATATGCGCCCAGTATTAGTACTGGGTGCGTCTTCCCACCCCAAGTAGAGGGGCTTTAGCCCCTGGTTTTGGTTCCCCGCCCAAGGCCCTTTTCAGGGGCCCGGCGCGCGAGAAGAGTCTCCCTTCTCGGAAAAAAAATTGCCGCCTTGCTGAAGGGTTGCACTGCCCGTTGGGAATTCGTTTCCAACGTCGGGTCACGGAGAGCCAGCCTTCCCAGTGAATCGTGCAAGTACGTACACTTATAGTGACTACTCTGACACTAAATACGTGTTTCGTGTTTTAGTTTTATCGTGTTAAGTTTAGTTCCCTATCGTGCCGTGTGAATACCTTTTGTGTTTGTGCCTACGTACATGTGTTATAGTGTTATAGTGTGTGACATTATGAACATGTGCCTAAATTACGGTGGACGCTAACACAGTGCCCCGTCACCATGGCCGACCGTGGTTCGCGGCCGCATAGCCGCGACCGCCCCAGCCATTCCCGCGCCAGCTCTGTCGCGTCGCGCAGCGGACCCTCCTCGAGGTCCAGCTCGCGCACGTCCGAGCGCGCATACCACTCTGCCGCCGAGCCCAGCTTGAGCGCTAAGGATACCGCTCGCCCCAGGCCGTCCTCGGCATTCTCGCGGGGGTGTGCTGACACCCCCCCGCCCCAATGCCTTCCGACGGCGACCCGCCGCGAGTCTGGGCCCCCGACCCGCTCAGCCGATAAGGGTCCGGCCTCTCCGCCGCGCCCTTTGCGCCGCACTACGGAGGTGAGCGCCTCGCGCCCTCCGCATACACCACCCGCAGCGAGCCTACAGCCCGCCCTCGCCGCCTCGCCGGCCTCCCCGCCGGAAGAAGACCGCAGAGGGGTAAGTGCTCCTGCTCCGAAGGCCCCGGTACCGGCCCCTTCGTCGAGCATCATGCCCCCGCCCCCTGCCCCTCCCGTGCAGGTAACAAAGCGGCAGCGCCAAGAGGCGTCTTCAGACGTCTCGCCGCCTGCCAAGCGCGCCGATCGCCCGGCAACCTACGCCGCAGCGACCACCGCCCCCGTGCCATCCGGATCCCCAGTGGCCTCTACCTCGAGGGCCCCCTCGCCGATGGAAGTGAACCCGGTAACCT